>OZ030020.1:48981347-49393847 GCA_964023405.1 Apodemus agrarius | reverse complement strand
CCAAGCTTTTGTCAGTTATACAGAAGGATAGATGGCCCAAAGGGAGGTAGAACCATTACAATTCCGTGAGACTTTGCACAAAGAGGAGGAGATAGAGTTCCAAAGAAAAACAGAATCTAGTTGTTTAGATGAGCCCGGTGCTAGTCATTTATCAGCCTGATTATAGAGCAGTCAGAGAGTAACAGTAAGAAATTATATAGTGCCAGAGTTCTTCTCCAGCTTACAGCTTGCTTTTCATCATTATTTTTGTGGCCTATCACTTGTGATTCAAATTAATACCTTAATATGTTCTACATATCCTTCCCCTAAATTATTCCCAAGCACTTTTAAATTTAGGCATTTTGGCTTGAACAAAGTAAATTCTAATAAACATTTTGACTGCTTCTTAGAACAATGTTTCAATGAATACAATAAAATATACAGGCTTGCAAAGGAAATTAAAGGTATTGAAATAGATTCAAAGTAATACATAGAATTATTTATCACATATTAAATATTTGTATTAATAAGTTATTTATATTAATGATATAATTGAAATAAAATAATCATATTGTTAAACATCATTATTTAAATAAATATTAATTAATTTGTTAACTAATTTAGTAATTAGATAAAATATTAATAAAATAATCTTTCATGTTCCCAAATTATCATAACTTTGAAACAGTGATATGCTGTTCTGAAGAATCGATTGCATCTTTGATGTTATGAAAATAGTTGAGACTTTCGGTGCCAATGTTCATGTTAAGGTTGTTGTGTCATCTTCATATTGGTAGCATTTAGTTTATGACACTGGACCTGCATCTTTTCTTTCCTGGGCTGTAAAGCAACTCTGTGTCCAGAGTCTTTTGAAGTCTCTCAAAAAGTTGATCCTTCAATGCTGGGGAGATGTTGGTAATGTCTTCTGTGCAAGCACAAAGACTTGAGATCCATCTCCAGCACCCATGTAAAAGCCAAGTATGGAAGTGGTGCATGCTTGCAGTCCCAGCACTGAGGAGGTGAAGACAGGCAGATCCCTGGGGCTTCCTGGACAGTTCAGCTTAATCAGCAAGCCCATATCCTAGGGAGAGACCCTGTCTCTAAAAGCAAGATGAATTGACCCTGAGGAACAACACACAAGGTTGACCTCTGTCCTTCTTAGTTGTGTGTGCATGCATTGCCATGGAGATACACACACACACACACACACACACACACACACACACAGACATACACATTTAAAACAGGTTTCTCTGTGTACTACTGGCTGTCCTGGGATTTGCTCTGTCCAGGCTGGCCTGGAATTCTGCCTCTGCCTCCTGTCCTGAGATTAAAGGCATGTACTAATACCGCCTGGCCAGACTTTTACTCTTCACTTTTTATTCTTGCTAGCAATTCTCAAAAGTTTCTTTGTTTTTACCTTCTCCAGATGATACCTTAGATTGGTTAAGTAGTATTTATTTATCCACTATAGTCTTGAAGATAGAGTTCTAATTTTGTTCTTGCTCTGAGTTTCTGAGTACATTTATATTTATTTGGGATTCATTTTTCATTTAGAATCTGTGTTGATCCTGTTTTCTCATGCTTCTGGATGTCATGGCCCAGAAGTTGCTCTGGTGGATTCCTTGCAGCTGTCTATTGGCTAAGTCATTGAACAGACTGGAATCTGAGCTCACCAGGATACCACCTTCATCTTAATGTCAAAAATAGAGGGGATCTGTGGGTTAAAACTACATTTTAGGACAGAGCATGCAACAAACACTTCTTGAAGCCCTCACAACATTTAAAGGAGCAAATACATTTCAGAGTTCATTCCCCAGCAGTCTTTGTCTTTTGGGGGTGGAGAGAGGGGAGAGTCTCACTATAGCCCCAGTCTGGTGTCTAACACACTACATATCCAAGACTGATTCCAAATTCTGCCTCCATCTTCCAAGAACTGGAACTATAGGTGTGAGCCACCACTGTAAAAGTAACTTTTATTTGCCAGATGTAATTGTCATTTTTGAGGCTTACTGTGGAATAAACTCACCCATTCTAGCGCTTTCTGAACTCTGACTGGCTGATTCAACTCAGCTGTTCTGACCCAAACGCCTCAAATTGGTTGCTCTCAGCTTCTGACTGAATTGCTCTGCTTGAACTCTGGCACTCTGTTCTAATCTTCTGGCTCCTTCTCATTCTCTGGCTTGTTCTGTCTTCACCTGCAACCTGTCTCTGTAAAACTGTCCCAGTAAAACTCTCTCTCTCTCTCTCTCTCTCTCTCTCTCTCTCTCTCTCTCTGTGCTGCTCTCTTTAGCCATCTTTTTCCTATGCTGTTCTCATGATAATTGGGTGCATCCATGCTCTGACTCATTTTGTCAAATCTTTCTCTGATTCATCACTTTGTCTTCCCCTCAATTAGACATTACTTTTAAACATGGCTTCTTCCTTCTACAAATCAAAATAACCTTCATTGCTTGGGATTAAAGGTGTGTACTAATGTCTGTAATCCATCCAGATCACACAGCCCTAGAAGGTTTTTGGATGTGATGCCTTGCCAGGGCAGTCCTGTTGCCAGACTAAAATTTCCCTACACATCAGCTTTCTCTGTTCTCTTTGACACTCTGCAGCCCAGCTTCTTAGTGTCTTTCACTCTAATCTTTTCTTTTTTTTTCTCCCCCCTCTGGAGAACTAGAACCCACACTCCCCATGCTCCTTCCCTTGGAGTCCTGGATTGAACAGACAGTAGGATGGTTAACTTTATATATCAATTTGACAGATTAAGGTGTGGAGTCATTTGGTCAAATGCAACTTTAGTTGTTGCTGTGAAGGTGTTTTTAAAACTAATTTTTATTTTGATACTATACTGTAATTACACCAGTTCCCCTTCTATCCCTCCAAAACCTTTCATGTACTTCTTCCACTCCTTCAAATCTGGGGCCTCTTTTTCTTTAATTATTATACATACAAGTAATATTATACAGACTGTGAAGGTTGTACTTGTGTACTTAAAAATACATACACATATGTATGATGGTATATTTTAAAAAAGGAAATTAAGACTCAAATCAGTAAGCCGGGCAGTGGTGTGCACGCCTTTGATCCCAGCACTTGGGAGGCAGAGGCAGACAGATTTCTGAGTTCGAGGCCAACCTGGTCCTCAGAGTGAGTTTCAGGACAGTCAGGGCTATAGAGAGAAATCGTGTCTTGAAAAACCAAAAAAGACTCAAATCAGGATAGTTTGAGTAAAGCACATTACTTTCCACAGTACAGGTAGGCCTCAACCGATTGTTGAAAAACTTCAGAAAAACTAAACAAAACAAACAAACCTGAAGTCACCTAAGGAAGAAGGAAAACTACCCACTGCTTTAGAGTCAAGAGGATACCACGTATATTTTCCTGGTTTTCAGAACTGCTAACCTAGCCACTGCCACATTCATATAAACTAATTCCTTTAATCAATGTCCTTTCCTCTTTCCCCCAGCTCTCCCTCCATCCCTTCCTCTGTTCTTCTCTTCTCTTCCTTCCTTCCTTTCTTTCTTCCTTCCTTCCTTCCTTGTTTACTTCCTTGCTTCTTTCTTGACTCTTTTAAGTTCTTACGGCTTTTGGCACTCATTGGCTTTCTTGGTCTATGAGTCCATCACTCCAGTCCTTTGTCTTTGTCTATATATTGTCTCCTCTGTGAGTCTATGCAAATCTTTCTCTGTAGGTCTCTTATAAGGAGGACATTCCCATAATATTTAAATCTCATCTGGATAACTCAAGATAATGTATTATCTAAAATAAGGATTATAGATTTTCTAGGGTAGGACATGGACAGATCATGGGAGAATATTTTCAGCCTAGCACATTAACTTCTTGTAATAGCCAGCACACTTTTGACTCCTCCCTCATATGTCTGACTGTCTGTCTATCTATCTATCTATCTATCTATCTATCTATCTATCTATCTACCTATTTCGCTATCTATCTTTCTGTTATATAGTTGTAGGTAGGGGGGGTGGGTTATAGAGTCATCTCACTGTATAGCCCAGACTAGCTTCAACATCATATTCTTGCTGCCTCTGCCTTTCAATTGCTGAAATTCCAGGTGGGAACCATCACTCTAAACTTTGACTTAATTTCACTGACAATTTCTAGTAAAAGTTCTATCCAGGAAAAAAAGACAAACCAAAACCAAAACCAAAACCAAAACCAAAACCAAAACCAAAACAAAACAAAAACCTAAAAATCTAGTTATTTGAGATGGGTCCATAGACACGAACATGAACTTTCCACGGGGCTGGAAAATATATCAAGCCAAGAGTGTCACATCTACGTTAGTGGTAGCATTTTTTGACGGATTTGATGATATTAGGCTGAGATTCTATATGAAATTGATCTTGATGGGGTTTATCATGCAAAATGCATCCAAATACTCCCTGTGGCTGTGACAGCTCAGACATGTGGGGCTCTCTGCAGACCTCACAGCTGGCGGGAAAGTGGTTTGGGTGAGGTAGGAATGTAACTCAGTTCAGCCTGACTTAGTTAGCCAGTAC
This sequence comes from Apodemus agrarius, assembly GCA_964023405.1. Lineage (NCBI taxonomy): Eukaryota > Metazoa > Chordata > Mammalia > Rodentia > Muridae > Apodemus > Apodemus agrarius. The sequence goes on along the minus strand of OZ030020.1, from coordinate 49,389,354 downwards.
TGGTCCAAACTTGAATCATGACATCTGCTGGCTTATTTTAGCCATATTTAAGCACAGCACAACTTTGGAAAAAATTTTCCTGATGACAATTCAGTCCCAAGTGTACAACAAACTTAAGATATGTTTGCATTGAAACTCTTTTCAAAGTACATATGGGTTTTTTTTTTTTTCATTATGACCCTTGTGTTGGCTTAGAACAATGTTCTGGACAAGGGGGTCTGGGAAGAGTGACGAGTGAAACCCATTGCCTGTGGCATCAGGATGTGGTCTAGCTCTAAGATAATATAGGGGTTACGTCGACTGTTATAAAATAAAGTGACATCTCTCAAAGGATGAGTTTTATGGACTGAGGAGCAATGCTCAAGATTTAGAAGGGGAAAGTCTGGGATAAACAATATTCTGGGGGGTACGGATGAAGCCTGGCCCTACAGGTAGCAAAAGATACCAGGTTGTGAACCCCATCCTTTCCCAGCACTCCAGAAGGAAGACTGATCCTTTGAAGAGTCAAGCCTGTGACAAGCTTCTCTAGTACTTATCTGCGTGCACGAGGCCCTTATATCCTCTACACAGACAGAGAGGTCTTGCCTAGCATTGCACAAAGTCCTGATTTGATTCCTGGTACTTTATAAAACATGTGCCTTGATGCACACCTATAATTGCAATCTTTAGGAGGTGGAGGCAGAAGAATCAGAAGTTCAAGATCACCTGTGGCTACACTGTCAGTTTGAGGCAAGCCTTGTATACATGAGGTCCTGTACCCATCACCACGAACGAAAACAAAATCGAGACCAAGCAAACACAGCAAAGAGTGTTACTGTTTAATTCCTAGTGGCTCTAAGGATGGCTGAGATACTGAAATCCAAATGTATGACTTCAGGTCTTAGGCAAAATAAATTCTCAAGTAGGATAAATATTTGCAGTACTATTTGTAAGTTGACTAGAAGTGCATGATGAAACCAGATGCAGCTGTAAATTATAAAGGGTTGGGAGAAAGATTTTCTACAACATTTTTAAAACAATAATAATTCACTTGCTTAGTAAATATTTGCTGAATGAAAAAGCAGATTCCACAGATATCATGACAGTGTTGGAACCTCTATGGTACAGTTTGCACTTAATACAGTTGCCCTCAGTACTGAAGGGAAGGCAAAGCTACTCTTTTACTTTATTTTTAGAGATTAAAAATTTTTTAATTAATTTTTTTAGTGGGTCTTCCTTCATTCAGGCTCCTGTGTTCTTCTCTGTCTGTCTCTGTCTCTGTCTCTGTCTCTGTCTCTGTCTCTGTCTCTGTCTGTCTCTCTGTCTCTCTGTCTCTCTGTCTCTCTCTCTGTCTCTCTGTCTCTGTCTCTCTGTCTCTCTCTCTCTCTCTCTCTCTCTCTCTCTCTCTCTCTGTCTCTCTCTCTCTCTCATGAGGTCTGACTATCCTGGAACTCATTATGTAGAATATGCTGGACTGGAACTCATAGCGATCCTCCTGCTTGAATGACTTTGAATGGCTAATCCTCCTGCCTCGACTTTCTGAGTATGGGGGCGGGGCACAGCCACGTCTTAGCATGCCCACTTTTGCAAATGTATTTTTGGAAGAGGCATGCACTACCACACCCAACTTTGCAAATGTATTTTTGGAAGGAATGTTTCTTTCTACTCAGAATCTATGTTGGAAAATGTGATGTAATTCACAGTTAAATTTATTTACTCTGAAAAAAAAAAAAGTAATCTACAACAAAGAATTGTTGTCATTCCTTTTGGAGTCAACCTTTGCATCAGTATCCTTTTTTTGTTTTGTTTGTTTGTTTGTTTGAGACAGGGTTTCTCTGTGTAGCCTTGGCTCTCCTGGAACTCACTATGTAGACCAGGCTAGCCTCGAACTCAGAAATCTGCCTGCCTCTGTCTCCCAAGTGCTGGGATTAAAGGCGTGCGCCACCACTGCCCGGCTACATCAGTATCCTTAAAGCTAATAAATGAAGGAGGCGGGAGAGGGTTTAGTCAGTAAGGAGCTTGCTGCATAAGCGTGGGTCCTTGGCCTGGAATACCTAAACAGTGCATAAAAAAACAGAACAGAAAAAGGGGGAGGGGCACATCTGTAATCCTGGAGCTGTAGAGTACCAAGACGGAGAAAAGAGAGTTCCTAGTTTCTAAGCTCCAGATTCACTGAGAGATCCTATGTTCAAAGATGTTAGTAATTAGGGAATACCTCTGTCATACACACATGTACACATACACACACACACACATACACACGCACAACACACACACAGAAAGAGACAGAGATAGATAGAAATAGAGAGACAGGCAGAGAGACACACAGAGAAAAATAAGCGTTCTTTTTAGGGTAATAATGTATATTAATAATTAATATCAAATATTAATATGTTACTCTTACCAGTACGAACATTTCTAGTTGATAGGTAGGGTGCTTACTTAGCACATGTGAAGTCTTGTGTTTGACCCTCAATACCACATAGACACACAATTGCTAGCCCCATTTAATTGGGGCTTGCTAACAATTTCATAGGTTTAGTCCATTATTGTCATTGTGGGGAGGCATTAACATCATGCAGGCAGATATGCTGCTGGAGAAGAAGCTGAGAATTCTACATCTGGATCTGCTGGCAGCGAGACAGAGACAGAGATACACAGAGAGAGGGGGAGGGAGGGAGGAAGGGGAGAGAGAGAGAGAGAGAGAGACAGAGAGACAGAGAGACAGAGAGAGAGAGAGACAGAGACAGAGACAGGGAGACTGCGTCTGGCTTAGGCTTTTGAAGCTTCAACAAGGCCACACCTAATAATGACACTCTCTAGTGATCAAGCACTCAAGTATATGAGCCTACGGGAGCCATATACTTGAGTATATGGCTTATATACACTTACTCAGATTACCACAAGCAGACAGTGGGTTTAACTGCAGAACCATCTCTGCGATGCTCTCCTTTTTATTTATTGATGACCTGGTATTAGTTCCCATGACTGAGAAAAGCAACTTAAAGCAGGAGACATTTATTTTATCTTCTGGCTTCAAGAGTTTCAATTCATAGTCTGCTGGCTTGGTTACTTTCAGATCCATGGCTAGGCAGATGATGTCATGATGTTAGAGGAAAGTACTCACCGTATGTCAGCCAGGAAGCAGAAAGCCAGACAGAAAGGGACCAGAGAGGAGATGCACCTTTCAAAGGCATACCTCCGGGGACCTGCTGCCTCTACCCAAAACCTCCCCTCTCAGTAATGCCATGGAATTATGAATCCATCAATGGACTTATCTGTTAATAGCTCAGAGATCATATGATCCAAAGGTTGTTAACCATAGGATCCAATGATAGGATCTAATAAGATCAATGATAAGATCACATGATACAGTGATCCCAAGGATAGGATTGTGAGCAAGTCTTCATCACTGGAAGCTTATGGGAGATATCTGCATGTCCAAATCATAAAAAAGCTTGTATTGGTGAACGTTTATATCCTTTGCATGCACTCTTACCTCCCACTTAAACTGAAGGAAGCTCTTTTTCAGCATCTATGATCTTCCTATAGGACTGATTTAGGTATTAGAGGATGTTGGTCAGAACTTCAAAGAAGCAAGTAAAAATATTTCTGAAAGTAAATACAATGACACCCAGAAGTATTACTAGTAAATGTGTTCTGCCTGAGCCTTTGCAGATGTCTGCCTTCGTTGGTTGTTGCTATTTTGGGTTCAAGCTATCAGCAGGAAGCAGGAGTGTGATTCTTGACTCTCAATTTTAGCAGAACATGTACACTGAAAGAAGCTTATGTACAGGGGAAATAGGATTAGAAAATACCAGCTGTCGCAAAATAGTCAACATGCTTAACCAGAGATATTTTGCCACTTTAAAGTGTCCTGAAACTTTATTTTAATACTAGAATAAAATTGCACATTAAGCATCTTTTGTTGTTGTATTTTGAAGATGCACTATGCCAAGTAGCGTGCCTCCTAGACAAGTTTTTAAAGAAAGAAAATAACTATACTCCTCCTCCTTGGAGTTCAGCAAATTCCACTTACTGCTAAGAATACTGATTATCTTTAAACGCATAGTGTATGTTTTCAATAGTTTATGTCACCTGATTTTGTGTACAAAGGTAAGAATGTTTCATTTCAGTGTAAATCATTATGATAAATCTGGGGCATCAGTCCTTGAAAGGATTCAAAAAGAGTAATACCAGCTGGGCAGTGGTGACGCACGCCTGTAATCCCAGTACTCTGGGAGGCAGAGGCAGGCAGATTTCTGAGTTTGAGGCCAGCTTGGTCTACAGAGTGACCAGAGAAACCCTGTCTTGAAAAAACCAAATCCAAAAAACCAGGGGAAAAAAAAAAAGGAGTAATACCAGGGAGGGAGTAAGAGAGGATTCTGGGTAGTGAAATAACTAAAATACGTTAAATGCATATGTGAGAAGGTTGGAGAGGAACCCATTGTTTTATACAATTAGTATGCGTTAATAAAAATCACTAAAGAGTAAAGAAATACTGGCTTCTTTTATTTAAATATAATGCCTAGGTTGGATTTGTTTAAACTTTAACAATCAATCATCTGAATGCAATGTGTGTATCAAATACTAAAGATTTCATATGTGGTCATATTTGTAATTCTAATTGGAAGAAAGAAATGTGTGAAAAAGATCACAGAACTCTAAGTTTGGTTACAAAGGACATTCTATAACAGATTTCAGATTTAAGTTAATTAGCTGTTACAGAAGTCCCGTGTGGCTCTATGTCTTGTGAGTCTCTCTGTGTGCCCACCTACCTCCTACCATTTATCAGTCGTGTATCCAACATGTTACTGTTTCCTTTTTTTCTTTTTTTTTTCTTTTGGTTTTTCGAGGCAGGGTTTCTCTGTATAGTCCTGGCTGTCCTGGAACTTACTCTGTAGACCAGGCTGGCCTCGAACTCAGAGATCTGCCTGCCTCTGCCTCCCAAGTGCCAGGATTAAGGGCTTGCACTACCACTGCCTGGCTAACATGTACCTTTCTTATACCAGCAGATATAAGATTTGTGATTATGGTTAAGCTACCCTAGGTGCCATCTAATAGCCTATGACTGACATTTCATGTTTATATAATATGAAGGGCTTTGAAAAAGACAGCCCTGTTTCAGGTGTGTGTGTGTGTGTGTGTGTGTGTGTGTGTGTGTGAACATGCTCAGTTTCACTACTAAAGGAAGATAGCACAATGGGTTAAATTATATGTTTAAAAGACTATACCACAATTGTTGTTCTTGTTCTTTTTTTTCTGATATAAGAATATACCTAGGAGTGAAGAGACTCAGTTATATACCAGACAGACTATGGGTCCTGGAGTCGAACATATTTGGATTATACTCCAGATCTGTTCCACTTTCCCCCACACCTTGACAAGTTCATATTTGTGAGTTCCTATTCCTCCAACTTTGAAACAGAGACAAGCCAAGCATGGTAGCACTAGAGAGAGAGAGAGAGAGAGAGAGAGAGAGAGAGAGAGAGAGAGAGAGAAGGAAGGGAGAATTAGGAGGTTGAAGTTATCCTCAGTTACAGAGTTCAAATCCATCCTAGGCTAGATAAGATCCTGTCTAAATGATTTACAGAGAGAACAGGCATGGTGGCACACACCTTTAACCCCAGCACTCTAGACAGGCAAGTGGATCTCTGTGAGTTCCAGGACACCTAGAGCTACATAGTCAGACCCTGTCTCAAAAAAAAAACCAATAACAGAGGCGAGAGAAGTGACTCCGTGGGTAAAAGGCTCCTTCTTCCAGAGTTTAATCCCTAGAACCCACCTGGAAAGAGAGAATGACTCCCTCGGCTGCCCTCTGACCTCTACATGCTTGCTCATGTGCATATGCACACAAGATGTCTAAAAATATGACAAACAATAACAACACAATACTGATATGGTAGGCACATGCCTTTAATTCCAGCACTTGGAAGGCATAGACAGGAGGATCTCTCTAAGTTCCAGGCTAGCCTAGTCTACACAGTGAGTTCCAGGATAACCAGGGGTACACAGGTAGTCCTTCTCTCATAAAACTTAAAAGTACCATGTTAAGAGTTTGTAATGCAACCCTATAGGAAGAACAACATCAACCAACCAGACCTCCCCCACACTCCCCACACCCCACCCCACCCCCGCTCCCAGGGACTAAACCACCAACAAGAAGTACACATGGAGGGACCCATGGCTCCAGCTGCATATGTAGCAGAGAATGGCCTTATTTGGCATGAATGGGAGGGGAGGCCCTTGGTCCTGTAAAAGCTTGATGCCCCAGTGTAGGGGAATGCCAGGGCAGTGAGGTGGGAGTGGGCAGGTGGGTGAGGAAACACCCTTGTAGAAGCAGGGGGTAGAGGGGATGGAATAGGGGGTTTGCAAAGGGGAAACCAGGACGGAGGATAACACTTGAAATGTAAATAAATAAAATAACCAATAAAAAGAAGTGACAAAAAAAAAAGAAGAAGAAGAAGAAGAAGAAGAAGAAGAAGGTTTGTAATCCCAATATAGGTGGATCCTTGGGGATCACAGGTGAGCTTGGTACAGTCCAGGCCACTAAGAGGTCCTGTCTCATAAAACAATGGATAGATTCCAAGGAATGATATCCACAGTTGTCCTCTGGTCTCCACCATCAAGTACACACACACACACACACACACACACACACACACTTCCTACTGTTTGGATACAGGACTAAGGAGAGAAAGAAGAATGTCTCTGAGATTCTAACTAGAACATTTTAGTAGACTAAAACCAAACCAAAGCAAAACAAAACACCTCCTGCACCAACTCAAGCCCTACCGAAGGAATTCATTGTTAAGTCTCAGGGGTGAACCACAGAATTAACAGGCAGACACTCAGCAGCTGTTGGAATACCGGAAACATTTCCTGTCATCTTGGAACATCTGTTCACTTATGTGTGTGAAGATAGGTTTCCTTGGCCTCCAACCCACACGGAATTCATGGCTGATCCCAACTCCAAACTTGGCATATTTCAAGTTCAACTACACACAGAAGAGATGTTTTCTATCTAATTCCAGATTCCCCATGCAGCAAATCAAGCTGACCCAGCAGGAGCCAGGTGTCTCCAGCAGAACTGTTGCCAAGGATGCAAGGTTATATAACACAAACTCAGTTTCTAGGAAACGCTCCAAGGTAAAGGATGATCTGAAGACAACAGGCTCTGGAGATTAAAAATTTAAAACAAAACAAAACAAAAAAAAAACCCCTGTATATGGCCCTGTGGTGACATCTGCTAAGAGGCAATGCCCAGAGGGCTAAGCAGAGGGTTGTCATGGGAACAGTGAACTAGGGCCTTCTCCCTGCAAATACTCCTACATATAGGGAGAATTTTGAGAGCATTAATAATGAGTAAGAAGAAATTACACATTGTAAGATTCCTGTCATCCTCTGCTGTAGAGCCCGACATCTGCTCGAAGCATCAACAATACCAATGCTGCATATCACCAAAAATAGTCCCTAACCTTACGAGCTTCCTCCTTTAAAGGCCACTTGCCTGAAGACAATTTTAAGCTCACGGGATGGGATGCTATTTCTCACAACTCAGATTCATTGTTGTTTGTTTTAACGTTCATGGATGCGCTATTTTATCATTGTAAATTTACCTCATAGTTCCTTTGTTTTTTGGGTAAAGCACAACCACAAAGCAAATTAAAAATTTCTCATTGTCCTTGGTGGTGGTGGTGGTGGGAACCCCTTAAATCAGGAAGAGATGTATGGGATAGGGCAACTCTGTGACGTAATTTCTTAGGAAACCTGGATCTGCCCCGACTCTTTCCCTTAGAGAAGGGACTTAGGCCTCTAGTCTGGCCCTATTCTGGGTCCTCAGTGTCCAATCTATCTGCAGGCCCCAAGAGCAAATCTACGTGTGGTCTGTTTTTCCACTTCTTCACTTTCTGGGTATCAAGAGTTTTTGCCTGGACATCCAAGAGCCTACCCAGGCTTCTTTACTGATTTATCGAGCCAGATTTATTGAAGGATAAAAGGATTGACGTCAACATGGAGTGACCACCAGTGGACTCCTTGAGATACAGGATGGAGCCGGAGTGGAGACATCTTGCCCTTGATACCACAAACGTTATTATTGGTGCTTTCCTCAGAGACGTAACCCTCAGACGGGTACAGAAGAATGACTGGAAAGCCGTGTTTAGAGTTTGACTGGTCCAGGCTCTGACAGCAGAAGTTCTCAAACCGTAGAGTCTGGCATTGTGAATCCCAACATTTAACAGTCACCATCAGCAGCACGCGGTAGAAAAGAATTCCTTTGGAATTTTCATTTTCTTCCATTTGACTTAAGAAAATTCAGTATTTATTCTTTCTCTTTTTCCCTTGTTCTTGTGGAGCTAGTATGTGTATTTGTCTCAATACTGTAACAAAACAGCTCACAAAACCACTTAAGGAATGAAGGGTTTATTTTGGCTTTACTGTTCATAGCAATACTATCTATCAAGGCAGGGAGTAGTGTGGGGTGCAGGGAGGGGTGGAGAATGCAGTAGGGGTAGGAACCTGATTGCATCTACAGTCAGGAAGAGCCAGAAAAGAGATAGAACTGGGCTATAAACCTCAAAGCCTTCTTCCCCAAGTGATTCGCTTCTTGCGGCAAGGCTCCACCTCCTAAAGGTTCAATAGCCTTTGAAAGGCGTGGCAGCACATGCCTTTAATCCCAGCACTTGGGTGGCAGGGGCAGATGGATTTCTAAGTTCAAGGCCAGCCTGGTCTACAGCGGGAGTTCCAGGATAGCCAGGGCTGTACAGAGAAGCCCTGTCTTGAAAAACAAACAAAAGAAAACTGGAGAAATATTCTCATACAAGATATTTTCCTCAAACAACTACAGTTCATATTTGTGTTCTTGTTCAATTATTTTTCCTGTTGATTACCAGCATTAGAGACCCCTCTCCCCAACCACTATTACCACAAAAATCACAGTAAATATACTTCGGGTTGACATGTTAAGTTTTTGTGATGGGAGATCTTTGGAAAACTTAAATGTGGTACAGCGTAGAACTGCCAGCCCTGGCATTGTGTCGTGAAGACTGTTGTAAATCATGTTGAATGTGCTGATAGTGGACAGGGTGGTATTCGGTGTCAACCTCAAGAGGACTCACAGTGGAAGAGAAAGAAACTAAACAGACAACACGTTTCTGTCCACATTGGAGGGAGTATTTGAGGCATTCAAGGGTATGCCTTTGTAAAGTGACCTGACTCTACTTAGTGACAGGCAGGAGCTAGTGACCTTTCGGTCACTTTCATGATGTCAGGAGAAGGGGCAATGTAACCATAAAATGGTATTCGATGATGAAGACAAGAAAATGTGCAGAGGAAATTGGAGTCTGGGTGCAGGGATAGATTTGTGTGTGTGTGTGTGTGTGTGTGTGTGTGTTGTTGTTGTTGTTGTTGTTGTTTTTCAAGACAGGGTTTCTCTGTGTAGCTGTCTTGGAACTCACTCTGTAGACCAGGCTGGCCTCGAACTCAGAAATCCGCCTGCCTCTGCCTCCCAAGTGCTGGGATTAAAGGTGTGCGCCACCACCGCCCGGCCAGGGATAGATTTAAAATGCCAGTATGACCCAGGGCTAAATAAGATAGTCTGCAAGTTTAAAAGGGAATCAAAACCTGGAGACCTGGAAGGTTGCCAACATTAAAAACAAATGAGGTATTTTGGAAAAATCACAGGATTATGAGAAATAGAATCTCACAAAGCCATTTGACCTCTGGAAGAGCAGAGCCATCTCTCCAGCCCCTACATAGTCATTTGATAGGGAAGGGCGTAGGCTTAGGAAGCATAGACACGGGGATTAGTTCCTTAGTCTTGGAAGACGACCCCACGCTCCATTGAGAAGCTGAGGCCTGCTCTCAGGGGGTCACCGTGACCCTTCAGCCTGTACATACACATTTATGAGCTCAGAGAGACATGAAAACAATGAGCTGATACATCAAAAACTGAAAAATGTAAGATATAAGGTTATATCTAAGAACACGTTCAATAACTAAATACATAATCAACTCACTTTTATAAATTGTTTGCCTCCTGGGCTTAAACAGATTTAAGAGTCCCAATATAAATATCTGACTCATTAGATATATAAAAGTGCTTGAGACAAAGCTTTTTTTTCACTTTTAGGATATCTTTTATTTATTTAAAATCTTTTTAAATAATATCTTCGATAATTTAATACATGTATGCAATGTGTTCTGATCGTACCCATCCTCTATTCCCCTGTATCACTTCCAGGAAACCCCCTCCCCTCACTTCCCTGTCCTCTGGCTATTTGTTATTTCTAGAACCTGCTGAGTCCAGTTAGCGATGAACGGCGGAGCACTGACGGATCTGGTTAGGCTGATCTTGAGCGAGGCTCACGCCGGTCGCCGTAGCTGCAGTGAGTTCACGCCTGCGTAGTACTCCTCCCCGGCCCCTGGCTCTTACGTCCTTTCTGCCCCCTCTCTGCAGTGCTCCCTGAGCCTTGGCAGCGAACAGAGTGGTGCTCATAAACGCTCTATTTAGTGCAGAGCCTCAGCAGTGACTCATTCTCGGCACTATGCCAAGCTGTGAGTCGCCACATTAACTGCTTCTCGCCTCGCAGAAAGTTGATTCTCTGCCTGAGGCAGAGAGCAGCAAGGATCCATGGGTACTAACATAAATGCCTCCGAACAAATCCCGGATCTAGTACTTCCTCCCTGGTGGCTTTGAGTAAGTTACTAAATCTCTCTGTTCCTCTTTCCTACTTGGGGATAATAGTACCACTATCGTATAGTATTGAGATTTAAATGAGATATAAACAAAGTATTCGAACATCGTTAGCATAAATTCAGTGCTTGCTAAATGAGTATTACATGACTATGAACTATAAAACTAGACATCTCGAGTCTATAGTAAGTAACAATATGTCTGTGCATCGCTGGGAAGAGGTCTGGTTAGGGGACCTGTGAAGGAGGTGACTGTGAAGGCCCTGGAGGCTTTACTTGGTTTGTCTCAGCAGTTGCCAAGTGGAAAAAAAAAAAACTTGAGCTGTTTGATTAACCGCCTCCTATGTGGTTTATTAAATATGATTCGCTCATAGGAAGTGGTACCATTAGGCCTTGTTGGAGGAAGTGTGTTCTGTGGAGGTGGGTGGGCTTCGAGACCCCCATCCTCGCTGCCCGGAAGCCAGTCTTCTGTCTGTCTGCAGAACAAGATGGAGAACCCGCAGCTCCTCTAGCACCCGGACACTGCCGTGCTTTCTGCCTCGAGGATAGTGGACTGACCTCTGAACCTGTAAGCCAGCCTCACTTAAATGTTGTCCTTTATAAGAGTTGCCTTGGTCATGGTGTCTGTTCACAGCAATGGAAGCTCCTAACTAAGACATCCTATTAACATAGCACTTTAAATAAACTTCCTAAGAGAACATGGTGTGAGTTCTCCATGGGCATTTGTTCACGTAATGAGGGGATTGTCATTAACATCCCATAAATGAAACTGCATTCACATGAAGCTATAAATGGGAAGGGGTTTGAGCTCACAGCTTAGGATGTGAACCGTGGCCAGGTTCACTGGTGGACAAGATGGTTGGAGTATGAAATCGCTATAGCCAAGTGTGTGGGTAAACCAAGTGTGTGGAGAAGACAAGCATGGGACCTGGTTTTGTTGGTGCCAAAGCAGAACTCTGTTTTTGTCTAATGAGAGACTTGGGCAACAGGTCTTCATTGCTCATCCTCTTCCAGCATAAGAGAAATACAGGGAGTGAGCAGAGGCGAAGTTGTGCAATAAAAACAACCACATCCCACGGCCTACGCACATCAGAAAACCTCCACGTGGTTCCAAGCAGCAGAACTACACGGAGGAGGAAGGCAGTCTCTTCTGATATTGAGTGGCAATTGCAGCGTGTTGCTTGTGTAACAGTGGACAGAGACAGAAACGTCAGCTGAGCAAGTAGGTAGATGAAGGTAGTTTCCATCAATTCTCAGTTCAAAGACCCATGGAATTTGGGACTCACCAACTCCACTGTTAATTGGATGTTGCTTCTTATTCTAAATGAATAGCCCATCTGTTGCTATAAAATCACTGAATTATATGACACCCCACCCCTTTCACGTTTCCTGTGCACTCCTGATATGTCTCAACAAGACTCATGTGGCTTTGCTTTTCATAAAGACTCCCAAGGAAGGGATTTCTATGACGTCCCTTGTTAGTACGTCCATGACTGTCAGCTCACACCTGCAGGAAATCTTTCCCTGCGTCTCTTAGGAAACCCTCTCAAAATTAACGAGTAACTAAACCTCGCTTCTGAGTGGGAAGGGAAGACAGTGGAATGTGAGCCCGCTGATGCAAAAGCTAATGGAGCCTCCGCTCTCCACTTGATGCCTGCGCTTCCAGAAGGCTGGGGAGCGTTATCTGCAGCTGAACCCTAGGCTGGAAGGAGATGTGGTCGGCTCCGGCCTTATCCTTTTTTGTTTTAGGGAGACCGAAGTGGAGCTGAGCCAGAGAACTACTGCAAAACGAAGCAAACCCAGCTCATTTCCGAAATGTAGGGACTCGGAGATAGACACAGACATAGGATTTATACCGTAACCAAGGAGAGTTCAAGTCACCTCACCTCTTATGTTTAAAGATTATATATCCTATCTCTGCGTGTATATTTATACACACTTTTAACGGCAACCTAAGAAGTCTAACATACATTTCAAAATAGAGTGATTTATTAAAAGTTAATAGTAAGATGTAGAGTCAGAGTTAGGAGGGATGGCTGATGGGAAATACCTGCTTTAGACATGGCTTGGGTGGTCTAGTGACATCACATACTATGACTATTATAGAAAAGGAAAATCCAACGTGTTTCCAGATGAAAGCTATACAAGAAGGGAAGAGAGAGGGAGAGAGAGGGAGAGAGAAGGAGAGAGAGAGAAAGAGAGAGAGAGAGAGAGAGAGAGAGAGAGAGAGAGAGAGAGAGAGAGAGAGCATCCAATTTAGAGGCCAGAAATTTGAGCTAGGGTTCTTTGGAAGGATGACAGGCAGTGAGTTTGAGCAACATTAATCCAAGCAGGATTTGAGGTAAATGAGACAGTCGGGGGGGAGGGGTGGGTGTCCAGAGATCCTCAGTGTAGCTCCAATCGAGGCCCGGAATGTAGTTTTCTATGCTGGCAGCAGGAGTGAGGACGGTACAGAATCAATAGTACAAACGACAGAACATGAAATTCAGATAAACAGGAGCAAGTAAGTAACCACGAAGTTCTCAGGGCATCTCAGGAGTCTGTGGTAGGCACGAAAAGTTGAACGGCTTGCAGGACGACGCCAGTCTCCAGCCACCAGGCTTCCCTGCTTGATACACGTTGTAGAGCAGTTCCCTCTGAGACTGAAACATCCCATCTTCCAAAGGAGCTCCTGAGAACAGAAAGTAAAGGCCTCAAAAGAGCTTCAGGAAGTCTCTAATGTCAGCCAGAAAAATGGAAGGATCAGAATTTCCTCAATAATCAAGTATTATAGTTAACGCCATTGACTTGGTAGGCTCTAGAATTGTAGAGGAGGCAAGACTCTGGAGACGTCTGCGAGGAATTATCTCGATTAGATTAACCGGTGGGCATTCCTACAATTACATTAACTCAAGTGGGAAGACCCACACTGGATTTGGACCTTGTGCAAGGAGGGAAAAGCTTTTGCCTTCCTGTCTTGGTAGCTCCCTGATGAGATGTTCCCACGATTGTCTATTCCGTTTCTATCGTTGCTGCAGCTGTCTCTGCTATTGACAACAGAACTCCAATTCCTTGGCCTTCCAATGTGGACTGGAGACCAGTGGCTCTCCTGAAATCCTTCAGGCCTTGGCATCCAGCCTCATGGACCAAGTAGCCACTTGTGCTCAGCTATTCCAGTGTGAAGAAAGGCGCCGTTGAATGACCCAGCTGTATGATGTAACTGTATGATGTAACTGTATCATGTATCAACTGTATATGATACACCCCCCTTTACTATGTATTAATGCTATTGGTTCTGTTCATTGAGAGAACCCTGACAAGATAGATACACAAGGTAGTTAGTTAGGATTTCTACCTGGGTCCATGTATCCAGTGTTGACTGTCCCATTGACTGCTGATTAAAAGCTCTCAGCGCTGTTTCCCTTTACCTCAACACCTTAAGTTTCCTGAATATTGTCAGACTAATGGATAGGGAGACAGACTTGAGTGCCAACCATTAATCAACCCCCTTTGTTCTTCAGGCAACCAAAACCAAAACACAGTACTGTAGTTGAATATGCAACTGTAGTTGGCAAGCTCTTGCTTAGTATATCACTCACTCTTCTGTGTGAAGAACAGTGTTTAGAGGCAGGAGGGGTGGCGCTCGCCTTTAAACCCAGCAATGGGGAGGCAGAGGCAGGTGGACCTCTGAGTTCAAGATCAACCTGGTCTACTGAGCAAGTTCCAGGACAGCTAAGGCTATGTAGAGAAAGTCTGTCTCAAATAAAAACAAAACAAAATAAAACCCTAACAAGCATAGGAAAGACTAGCATTTAATTCTGAGGCTATAGAAGGGGGTTGGGCCAACCCTCCGTATGATGTTAGAAGACAGTGGGAGCAGGAGTCCTGCTGCAGGACACGTGGTGCCTTATTTTCCCATTTTTGCAGCAATGTTTTCATTCGTTTACTCAATAAATATTTACTGAATACTCTCTGCTGCCTGTTGTCCAACAGAGGATACAATGGCACAAAAGGCCACGCAGGTGACTTGTTCTAAGAGGACATGCAGTTTGATAGGTTTGTGATAGTGATGATGACGTTACATAGTGGCTAGAACAACATATGTGCCCCTCTAGAACAAATGCCAGCCACGCCAACCTGTGCAACTAAGTATCAGCACTTGGGGTTGAGAAATTCACTTTTTATACATAAAGACTTGTTTTGCTATAACTATCGGTGCAGTAGTTTTTGGAAGGCCGGGGAAAACATGGTTGTCAGTTAAAAATTAGCTATGTATAACTTAAACTACTCACACTGTGGATGAGCACACATTCCACCTGCCCCTTTGACTGGAACAGCAGCCGTGCTGGTGAGCATCTCCTATTACAAAGCCCTGTGCTTCTCTGAGCTGGCTGGGATTCCACTGTACCACCATGGATTGGGTCATGATCGGGGGTTTCTGCTCTAGCCACCGACTCTTGAGAAAACATAGGCTGGTGGGCTTCTGAGACGGTTTCTTTCTTCTTAAAAAGAGACACAGAAAAAAATGGTTAGAACCATGTATGGCAGTCATCTCGTGACCACATAAGACCTAGCCTGAAAACTAAGTCCACGCGCAGAGGCGAGGTACAGAGCAGGGATCTGGGACCCGCCTGTCCTTGATTGCTGGGTCACCGGCTGCAGCAGATGACTTACGTGAGATAAGAAATATCTGTCGTGTGAGGCAGTCTGGTCAAGTTTCCTTCAACCTGCAGTTAAAGGTCAACAACTGGTACTTTGAGTAGAGTTCCGGTTAGAGCAAATCAATAGTAAGTCCATGGTTTAAGAAGGATATAGAGGCTTAAAATCCGTCACAGAATTGTAAACAGGAGGACCAAGGATTATCATTCTTTGCCCTATCTGCCTTCTGAGTGCTGGGACCAAAGGTGTGCACCACCACCACCACCGTGCATGAATGAAAATATTTTATGAGACTATTGCAGCTTGGTTTCACCTCTCTAGGTAGCTGAGGGTGACCCTGAACTTCTTTTTAAGATTTATTATTAGCCTGTGTGTATGTATGTGTGTGTAAGAATATGTGTAAATTAGTGTGCGTATGTACTGGATGTGAGAGTGTGTGTGAATTTACATGTGTGATGGTGAGGGTGTTTGTGTATGTGTGAGGGTGAATGTGTATGTGTGTATATTGGGACTATATGTAGATGAGTGTGTGGATGAGTGTGAATGTGTGTGTGTGTGTGTTGGTGAATGTGAGTGTATGTGTGGATGTGAAGGTATATGTAGGCATGTGTGAAGGTGTATGTGAGCATGTGTGTATGAGTGAGAAGTGTAAGTGCTTGTAAGTGTATGAGTGTGTGTACGTTCATGCTTAGAGAATCCAGTGTTGAGAGCCCTGCTCAACACTTTCACTCAGCTCCCCGAAGACAGGGTGTCTCACTGAACCTGAACTCTGTTTCTGCTGAGGTGGCTGACCAGCAGTCTCTTGGGATCTACCTCTCTGCTCCTGAGCCCCAGTGCAGGAGTTACAGGCATGCCTGACCTTTTACTTAGCTATCCGGGACGTGGACTCAGTTCCTTCTGCTTATGCATTAAGCACTCTTAACCACCGAACCATTTTCCCTGCTCACCTTTGAGTTCTGATCTTCGCGCCTTCATCTTCCATATGGTGGGAGTACAGACACGCAGCTCCAGGCCTAGGTTTATGAAACAGGGGGAACTGAGCCCAGGGCTTCATGAATGCTGGGCGAGTACTCTATCAACTGAGCTACAAAGCCCAGTGAGTGAATGCCCTAAATACATGACAGTTACTAACTCAGAGAAGGGCTATGGGCGAAGCTCTAAAGATGCCTGACATTTAATGAACACAGTCTAGATCCTGAGCACATGCTAAGTGCTTTACAAACATGATCTCAATTGTTCTTTAAAAAACAATGGCTCAGCCATTCATACTGAGTTTGGTTCCAGGAAAAGAGAGCAAAACACTGTGAAATAAATATTATCTCTCCCCACCACCTCTATACACCTATACACACACTTTACCAAGAAAGGGTGGCATTGCTGGGAATTCAAGTAACTTTCTCAAAGTTACAAGCAGTTAAAAAAAAAAAAAATCAAGGACGGAGTCTTAGGTCTTTGAGACTCTGCCCTCCTGCATATGAGATTCACGATAGACAGCACATTCCGGCCACTGGCCAAGGGGGTCTTTTGGTGGGAAGAGAGTTGGGCTCAGCAACTATGTGTTCAGGTTCCCTTGTAACTTATGTAAATAGCAAAGCTGGCTACACAAGGCGGGAGAGAGGGCCAACTCGGGCACTAATTTTAGGGCAAAGCACAGATGTCTTTGATGTTTCCATTGTCCGTGAGAACGGAGCCAGTGATCCACAGCTGCTGGCAGGCCTCATCAAATATGCAGAAGAGCGGGGCCGCTTTATCAGCACCTAATTACAGCTGGTACAGGGAAATTTGTTTTGCAAAGGAGGAGATGTCAAACAGCATAAATGCAATGTATAACCAAATATAATTGATTGCCTCATTCGTTTTTCTCAGGGCTGTTCAATTATGGAATACTTCTTTTTTTGTTTTTTGAAAGGCGGTATTAAATGGTCGCTCATCTAAACCTAGGTGACTTTGTTTTAGATAATATGGACCTATCAGCCACTTAACTGTTTATAACTTCAGCGTCTTTTTTTTTTCTTTTCTTCAAATGTGAAATATAGGTAGCACCCAATTCTTAAATTCCAAAAGCAAATGCTACTATAGTATAATATTTGTGTCTAGTTCATGATTTTATACTGACATAAATGACAGCAGAGCGTTATCAACACATATATGTTTACTACTGAAAGTTCTTTCATATTTATGATGACCGAAAAATGCTTAGAATGCTGATGTAGGTGCTGCTTCAATAGCCAGTGGTCAGAGCTGGCTGAGGTGCTGTCGTTTCAGTACCACATAGCTTAGGATGTTCTTGACAATGGCTGCCAGCCCTAGACAGTTGAAACCATATATGCCTCTCAGGTCTCCTTCAAGAAAGGACTTGTCCAGATGTGGGCTGTCGCTTCCGCTCCTTATAGCCACTCCACCTATTGGCCCCGTAGTCTGTCCCGGCTACCATGAGCCGCCTTCTGATGTCATGCCTTCTACCTACAGTCACAGCCAATGGCTGGCATGGGAGAGCAAAACCCAGATACCGGCCTGATGTGGTCCAGTCTATGAAATGTCTTATTCTAGAATTCTCTGTTTCTTTTTCTAAACACCAAACACCTCAAATCAACTTGGCATTGCTTGGCATCTGCTTCTAGAAAGCCCAAACTTTGATGCCCATACAGCAATTCACTTTTAAAGCAGTTCTGCCTTTGTGAAGGGATAACCCTTTATCTGTCACTTGAGGATATATGTGCATATTATATATTTATAATTAATATATGTAAGGGCAGAATATACATGAAGATATAAGTAAATTATATGTAAGTATATATAATAATTACACAGCAAGACCAGATTCATTGATGTTAGTAAAATGTTGTATATTAAAATGTGTCGCTGGGCGGTCGTGGCACACGCCTTTAATCCCAGCACTTGGGAGGCAGAGGCAGGCAGATTTCTGAGTTCGAGGCCAGCCTGGTCTACAAAGTGAGTTCCAGGACATCCAGGGCTACACAGAGAAACCCTGTCTTGAAAAAACAACAAAAAAAGTGTCAATTAATTACATACCAGAAACAATTCTGTTTTCATTAAAATGTTAACTAAAGCATGGTGAATGTTTTCTAAAACAATAAGCTCCCCTCTTCTAGCTTTTTTTTTTCTTGGCTTTCAAATCTTTCACCTGATTGGTTAGGGTTACTCCAAGATATTTTATAGTATTTGAAGCTACATTGAAAGGTGGTGTTTCCCTGACAGTTCATTTGTCAGTTATATATAGGGAAGCTACTGAATTTCCTGAGTTAATTTTATATCCAGCTACTTTGATTAAAGTGTTTATTAGATGTAAGGATTTCTTGCTGGAATTTTTAGGGACACTTATGTATACCATCATGTCATCTTTAAATAAAGATACTTTGATTTCTTCCTTTCCAATTTGTATCCCTTGATCTCCTTCAGTTGTCTAGTTAAGACTACTAGTTAAGACTTCAAATACTATATTGAAGAGGTATGGAGAAAGTGGACAACCTTGTACCTAGTTTTAGCAGAAATGCTTTGAGTTTCTCTCTATTTAAGTTGATGGCGGCTACAGGCTTGTTGTAAACTACATTTATTCTTTATTATGTTGAGGTAGTTTTTTTTTTTTTTTTTAAATCTCGAATCTTCCCAGACTTTTACCATGAAGGGATGTTAGATTTTGTCAAAGGCCTTTTCTGCATCTAATGAGATGATCATGTCAGTTTGCTTGATGGTGGATTACATTTATCAATTTACATACGTTGAACCATCCCTGGGTCTCAGGGATAAAGTCTACTTGATCATGGTGGGTGATATTTCTGATGTGTTCTTAGATTCTGTTTGCAAGTATTTAATTGAGAATTTTTGCATGCATGTTCATTAGTCAATGTTCTATTGCTGTGAAGAGAGATACCATGACCTCATCAACCCTTAATAAGGAAAATATTTAATTGGGGTTGGCTTAGTTTCAGAGATTTAGTCCATTATCAGCATAGTAAGAAGCATGATCACACAGACACGGTTCTGGAGAAGGAGCCAAGAGGTCTACATCCAGACCCACAGGAAGCAGGAAGAAGGAGAGAGAGCCACTGAGCCTGGCTTGGGCTTCTGAAATCTCAAAACCCATCCCTAGTGACACACGTCCTCCAACCAAGGCCACAACTACTTCAAAAAGGCCACTTGTCCTAATCCACTCTCTGTGAACCCATGGGCGCCATTTTCACTCAAACCACCACAGTGATATTCCCTCTGTTTCTATTTTGTGTAATAATTTGAGGAGTATTGACAGTAACTCGTCTTTGAAAGTCTGGTAGAATTCTTTGCTAAAACCTGACCTTGGGTTTTTGTTGGGACACATTAATGGCTGCTTCTATTTCACTACGGTCTGTTCAAATTGCTTATCTGATCTTGATGTAACTGTGATAGGTGTTGTGCATTGAGAAAAACTACCCATTTCTTTCATATTTTTCAATTTTGTGGAATACAGGTGTTTAAAGCATGTCCTTGTGATTCTCTAGATTTCCTCTGTGTTGGTTGTTACGTGTTCTCTGCTCATTTTTAATTATTTTAATGTGATAGTCTCTCTTTTTAGTTGATTTGAGTAAGGGCTTGTTGATCTTACTCATTTTCTCAAAGAACCAACTCTTTGTTTCCTTGACTCTTTGTACTTTTGTTTGTTTGGATTTTATAGATTTCAGCCCTCAGCTTGCTAAATCTGAGTCATCTACTCCTTTTGGGTGTGATTTCTTCTTCTTGTTGTTCTACAGCTTTCAAGTGTGACGTTAAGTTGCTCATATGAGACCTCTCCAATTTTTTAATGTTCATAACTTACTGCTCTAAACTTGCCTCTAAGAAGTGCCTGTATTGTGTTCCATAGGTTTGGGCATGTGTTATATTCATTTTCACTTAATTCTAGAAAGTCTTTCTTTCATAATTTTTGTCTTGGCCCATTTTTTTCAATTGATATTGAGTTGTTAAGTTTCTATGAGTTTGTAAACTTTCTGTTGTTGTTGATATCTGACCCTGGTGGTCAGATAGGATGCAGATAGGGTTTTATTGCAATTTTCTTGTATTTGTCAAGACTTGCTTTGTATCGGACTATGTGGTCACTTTTGGGAAAAGTCCCGTGATGTGCTGAGAAGAACATATATTCTTTTGTGTTTGGGTAGAATGTTCTGTAAATATCAATTAGATCCATTTGGTTTCTACATCAGTTAGCTCCTGCATTTCTCTGTTTAGTTTTTGTCTGAATGACCTGCCTATTGTTGAGAGCAGGGGGAATATCTCCAGCTGCTGCCCTGATGGATGGAGGAAGCTGTCTCTCTAGAACTGGGAACATCCAGAGTTCCGTAGGAGAAAAGGGAGTCCTGGAAACTCCCTGATGAGAGTAATCTGGGTCCATATGGGGTGTAACATTCTATGAGCCCGTGTTTTCATGGGTGTAGTTAACCTTAGGTTGGAGTTTTCCTTCTATCACCTTCTGCAGGTTTGAATTTGTAGATAGATATTGTTTAAATTTGATTTTATCATGGAATATCTCATTTTCTCCATCTACGGTGACTGAAAATTTTGCTGGGTATAGTAGTCTGGGCTGGCATCTGGGGTCCCCTGGAGTCTGCAGCACATCTGTTCAGGCTCTTCCATCTTTTAGAGTCTCCACTGAGAAGTCAGGTATAATTCTAATCGGTCTGTCTTTATATGTTACTTATTTTTCTTCTCTTGCAGCTTTTAATATTGTTTGTTTTACAATTAAGACTTTGTTTATTATGTACCAAGGAGACTTTCTTTTCTGGTCTCATCTATTTGGTATCTGTTTGCTTCTTGTACCTTTATAGGCATCTCCTTCAGATTAGGAAAATTTTCTTCTATGATTTTGTTGAAAATATTTTCTGCACTTTTGACCTGGGTTTCTTCTTCTTCCTCTATTGTTACTATTCTTATATTTGATTTTTTTTTCATAGTCTCAGATTTTTCTGAATGGTTTCTGCTTGGATTGTTTTTTTTTTTTTTTTTTTTTTTAGAATTAACATTTTCTTTGACCAGTGTATCCATTTCTTCTATTGAGTCTTAAATACCTGAGATTCTATCTTCCATCTTGTGTATTTTGTTGGAGAAGTTTGCTTTTGAAGTTCTGTTCCAATTTCTAACTTTTTCACTTCCAGAGTTCCCTCAGTTTGGGTTTTCTTTATTGTTTCTATTTCCCCTTTTATGTCTTAAACTGTTGTGTCCATTTCTTTCCACTGTTTGTGTTTCCATAGATTTCTTCAAGGGGTTTATTCTGCTTTAAGAACCTCTATCATATTCATAAACGTGTTGGAACACGGGGCTGCTGTGGCAGGATTACTGGGCTCTAGTGGACACACATTGTCCTAGCTCTTTTTGGGTTTTTATGCTGGTATGTAGACATCTAGGATTTGGAAGACTATGATTCTAGGTTCTTATATCTTATCTTTTCTTTGTTGGGTATGTGGGTAATTTATCCCTTGGTTTTTGTGTTCTTGGATTCTTAGGAGACTGGTGGCTGCCTGTTGCCTGGTAGGAAATCATTCTTGGGTCCTGATGGGTGTGACCCCTTGTGGTTCTAGGAAAAATGTATTTCTGGGTATTGGGAGGTGACATTTAGGAATGGGCATGGGCTGTGGTGTGCACATGGGTTCACATGTGTGAGGGAAGCAGGGTGTTCCACCAGGATCTGTGTAGTGCCCTGGGATCTGAAGCAGAGAGTGAGGAGAGGCCGTAGCTGTCTGCTCCTGAGCTAGGGACGAGACTGGGGGATTGAGGGAGAGATGAAGAGATGCAGTTAGCCTGCTTGCTTTCCTGGTTAGAGTGTCCTGCGGGTTCCCAGGGAATGCGTGCTGGAGTTGCAGGCTGGGCTAAAGCAATTAGCTAGTGGAAGGAGGTTAGGAAGGGTAGATCTGTGGGATCCATTAGAGATGGTGGCAGCGTTGGAAGGGAGGCTGTAGCAGAAGGCTGCAGCAGAAGGTCACTACAGAGCTGGGAATGGGACTAGGGGGTTGGATTTGAGGGAACAGAAGATGAGGTGAAGATCTATAGTTAGCCTACCTGCTTCCCAAGAGGGAGTGACCCGTGGTTCCCAGGAGTGCCTGCTGGAGTTGAGGGCTGGGATAAAACAGTGAGTGGGGGGAGGGAGGTTAGGGCCAGAAGATCTTTATAATACTCTTGAGATGGTGTGGGGGTGAGGAAACCAGGCTTCAGCAGGTGGTCTGCGGCAGAGGAAGGGATGGGACTGGAGAAGGGGTGGGGATAGGGGAAGTTCTGCAGTTAGCCTAGCTGTTTCCTTGGTCAGAGCTTTATGTTTATAAAAGATAAGAGAAGGGGGACTATGTTCTATGGAGGTGTGGTGAGGATGGGGGGAGGAGGTATCTCAGCGGGCCCATGCCGAGGCATCCCTTCCCGGTGAGTGACCAGCCACACAACGGTACAGTATAGAATAGAGTTTATACAAGGCATGGGGCGGGGAGTCAAGAGGGTAGGAGAGGCTGAGAAAGTAGAGAAGCAGAAGAGTAGAGACCAGCCATGAACACGTGTGTGTCGGGGGTGGAGGATGGGGAAGGAGGGGAAAGGGGCAAGGGGACAGAGTGGGAGCAAGAAGACAAGAGAGCACCGGGTGGTGGTGGCGCACGCCTTTAATCCCAGCACTTGGGAGGCAGAGGCAGGCGGATTTCTGAGTTCGAGGCCAGCCTGGTCTACAGAGTGAGTTCCAGGACAGCCAGGGCTACACAGAGAAACCCTGTCTCAAAAAAAAAAAAAAAAGACAAGAGAGCAAGTCAGCGAGGAGGGGCGAGCAGCCCCTT
The DNA here is from genome assembly GCA_964023405.1 of Apodemus agrarius. Classification (NCBI taxonomy): domain Eukaryota; kingdom Metazoa; phylum Chordata; class Mammalia; order Rodentia; family Muridae; genus Apodemus; species Apodemus agrarius. The sequence continues at coordinate 49,366,249 of OZ030020.1, read as the reverse complement.
TTATAGTGAGTCAGGCACACCCGGGTGTTGCCAGGCAACTGTGGGGTGGAGCTTAGACTGCTAAGAAGAGAGCCATTGCTTTTTAACGGTTTCTATAGATTTCTAAAATGTGCATGTACATTTTTCCATAAAAATGCTTTGTAAGAACCTTTTAGATAAACTAATCAGTAGTATTAATTACATACAGATATATTAGTATCACTTGGCTTTTACTTCAAAAGTTGTCTATGGTGTGGTGAGATGGCTCAGTGGGCAAAGGTTCAGGTTGCATCAAGACTTGCAAGGTTGCATCAAGACTTGCAACCTGAGTTCAGTTTCTGGGACCCACATGATGGGCGGAGAGACTGGACTCTCACAGTTGTATCCTCTGACCTCTACACTTGGACTGTAGCATGGTCAAACTCTCCCAACAAAATAAATAATAGTTAAAAAGAGTAAGACCTGTCAAAAGTTAAGAGGGTATTTAATTTTTAAAAGTAATATGTGTCATAAATTATATGAAAATTATATATAATATAAAATTAGTTTCATATGATTTTATGATATATAGTATTTGTTACATGTAATCGATAATTTATATAAATTACACAATTGAAAATCTATAATATACTTTACATACTCTATCATATTTTAGATATGTTTCTATAGCTAAATTATAGATTCTATAAAAGTAATGATATTTAAATTATAGATAATATAACATTTGTTAGTTTCATATGATTTTATGATATATAGTATTTGTTATATGTAATATACAATTTATGTAAATTACACAATTGAAAATCTATAATATACTTTACCTACTCTATCATATTTAAGATATGTTTCTATAGCTAGATAAATTATAGATTCTATAAAAGTGATTTTTAAATTATAGATAATATAACATCTTATTTGTAATAAAAGTATTTGATGCAATTTGTAAAAGGATTTCATACTCATGGGAATAGTTCATGAAAACAAAACGCCCACACCCCAACCCTGGAGCAGACAGCGCTGTGCGTAGGGGGGACAGGGCTGCTGTTCCTCCCCTTCTCCAGCCAGGATTAGATCAGTAGAGTTGGGGGTTCAAAAAGAACTCTGCAAACTGATTGTCAACATATGGGTAAATAACGATCTGCTGACTTTGAAAAATTAGTTATAATCCATTTCACAAAACCCACTCGAAGCACAGCAGGCAGCGGCCCATAATGGAAGGATTAGTTTTGGGCCGCAGGGTAGTTTTTAAAATTCACAAGCTCATAGAATGTTACACCCCATATGGACCCAGATTACTCTCATCTTCGGGGAGTTTCCAGGACTCCCTTCCCTCCTACGGAACTCTGGATGTTCCCAGTTCTGGAGAGACAGCTTCCCCCACCCGTCGGGGCAACTGCTGGAGATATTCCCCGCCGATAGGTGGGCGGGAGCCCGAAAGTACCTTTTAAGAATGTGAATAGATTTGTAAAAGCTCTTAGGTCATTTCTAATTTTTCTGCCCTCTAAGCCACTGGTGCAGCCTTTCCTTTCTCGTGCCTATGACAGGCACCCTGCTAAAATCGTCCTGGGTGCGATGCTCCTTGCAGATTTTAATGGCTTGTCAGCATGGACTAAGATGCTGCCCACGTGGTCACTCAGAGTCCTTCCCCGCCTTTGCTCCCACCTGCCTGCTTCTTTCTGAACCATTTCCGGCATCCGATTTGTCTGCCCTGCTGTTTTATCTTGTCTCTGCCTCCCTCTCCTAGTCCCCTGTCCTCGCAGGGTTCTTTTTGACATTCCTAACAGGGACCTTTCAGCCCCCCAACTCTGCTGATCTAATCCTGGCTTGAGAAGGAGGGGAGCTGCAGCCCTGGCCGCCCCTCTGTACAGCGCTGTCTGCTCCTGGGTTGGGGTGTGGGCGTTTTTGTTTTCGTGAACTATTCCCGTGAGTATGAAATGCCTGAACAAAGCGGCGATTTAGCAGGGCCGGAATCACACATTGAGCTCATAGCAACCTGCTCCTACTAGCAACTGGAGGATTAGAAACAATCCCCCACTAAGTAGCTTTAAGTCACGTGGCAATGAGAGCAGTGAGTCTGGGTTCCCTTTGCTGGGGATGGAAGGCTTAATACCCTAAAGGATGTGTCCCCCACGGGCCCCATGTCTCCAAGGATAGCTGTAGTGAAGCCTGACACAAAGTCATAAACGTCATTCAAACATGAGGGATATGTTTTGGCATTTGTTCTTGTACAAATGAGTATGAACCTTGAGGGTGGCAATGACGTGTTTCAGGGTCAAAAGGTCGGACGCGCCTGCTTCAGAGTACTGTGGTATCATCCATCCCTTTATGAGGCAAAGCAAGCCTCGCTTTCTAGGTTCCTTATTCGTCTTTATGTTATTGGTAATGCTGATGTTTGAGTTTGCGAGAAAAGCTCATAAATCACCTCCTCGGTAACGTTGTAGAACAAAGCTAAAACATGGCTCAAAGGATCAGACAGAGAGCTGGGGGTGGTGGCTCCTGTCTGTAATCCCAGAACATGGAGGAAACAAGGCAGGGTGATTGCTAAGAGTCAGAGGTAATCTAGAGTTACATGGTGAGTTCAAGGACAGTCTATACATAACAAGAAATGATCTTGTTAAAAAAAAAAAAGTCTAGGGAGGAGGCCAGATATCTATAGTGATAGCTAAATCAGGAGTGTGTAAATTAAATGAATTATACCTGTCCCCACCTTACTTTCAAGTTTAGGAGACTCGGGCTATGATTTATTTATTTAGCTTTTGCACAATTACTCCTAATCCCAGCTGTGCTTCCAAGTACTTGCGGTTTGAATCTTCCATGTTATTTCTGCTCCAGCAGTCTGTCAGGGGGTGGGGTGGGGCATGGGGGGGGGTGGGAGAGTTGGGGTGGTGGTGGGGGGGCAGGGGGTGGTGGTGGTGGGGGAGGGCATTTCACTAGGGCTTACGCTGCTGGTCCATCATGTCTAATGGAGACCTCTGCGTCTTTTCCCTCCTTCACTCTCCTGTTTTTCCTTTCTCCTTCTCTTAGCTGCCCCTACTGTGACCCCAGCCTGGTAACTGAAAATGCCCCCTACGTCTATTCCCTCCAGTAATTGGCTGTAGTCACCTTTATTTAACCAAATAGTTTTCAATTAGGGAGCAAGGTCTGCACAAGAAAAGCTGGTGCGCTGGGAACAAGCTCATCTTGGGGGAACCAGACCTTAGGAGTGCAGGGTTTAGCATCTGAATACGCAGCGGCACCCAAGCAACCCCCAACAAGAGCGTGTTAGATATCTATGGGAAGGGTAGTTGACTGATTGAGATTTAACTTAATTTGATTTTCTGTAGAACCTCCAGTTAGGTGATGATGGGAAGACAGGGTGTAAAGTTCATATTTGGGTAGGAAGGGCGGAGGAGGAGGTCAGACCAGGAATGATGGAAAATGCACAAAATAGGCCAAGCGCACGTGGACTGTGTGACTTCATCTAGCTGGAAAAGAAGTTCTGAGCAACTCGGTGATCTCAGACGTCTTCTCCCCGGAGAAATGAGCTTTTTTCTTGGAATGGCGCAGCCCTGAAAGCCGACTCCACCCTTTGGCTCTTATCTAAACCTGTCCTGTAATATTATCTCCTTGAGACATTTTTTTGTCTCTTCTTTATAACAATTAACTTCTTATGTGTCTTGCTTACCTTGGACATCCACTCATTCTAGATTGCCTGGAACAGTTCTTGTTTTTACACCTGCTATGATGATTTAACCAGGCATGGGTCACTTTTTTTACTCTTAGAAAAATGTCTTACTTTGAATAATTGTAGTTGACAGGGTTACTCCAATGAAACTGAAAACACCTGTGTCTATCAGGATGACAAGAGAGGGCTCAGTCTACGGGGATTCTGGGAGTCTCTAAGGGACTCTGAGGAGTCAGTCTCTAAGGAAGGGACATTTTGCAGATGTGTGGGTTCAGACAAGGGCATCAGAAAGGATGTTGGGATACAAAACCTGCAAAGGGAAAAAGAGGTAATAACTTTAGTGGAGCGCAGAAGAGAGGTAAGGGCCTAGAAGAGGGTGCACTAGAGATGCCACAGTCTCAGAAGGTCTTGATCACTGCAGAACTGGCCATGCTCCCAACCTCTCTCCCCCTACCTGCTTACCTCCTGTTTTGTTTCCTATGGGTTGAGCCAAAATTCAAATCAGAGGGCAAAGGAATCCTGGTATTGATGATCTGAAGGGACAGCACAAAAAAGCTTAAAACATAGACTGAGGTACCCAGGTGTGTGGGCTACATGATATAAATGCAAATCACCACAGGATAAGAATAAGGCCATAATAATTTAGGGATTACATTCATTATACATAAGAGAGTAAACTCCTAAACTAAAGATGCCAAGCAGCTGAGCACACACATTAGAGCGATGATGCCTAGTAGTGTGCACTGGTGGGACAGACTCAAGGTGCTAAATGAGGCTGCAAGTAAACAGGCTGCTGTTGGCTGGGACAGTTCTGCAGGATTACAGAAGAGCTGCAGAGTGGCACTGAACTTTGTGCAACTTCGGGGGATGGGCTGGGCTCTTTTGGGAAAGAAGATGAACAAGAACACAGGTGCCAGTCGGAAACATCCTTTTGCCTCCTGGCTTCCTGCTTTTTATTATTTTTTTTAAGATTTATTTATTTTAATTTTATGTGTGTGGGTGTTTGCCTGCCTGTCTGTCCATGTCCCATGTAAGTGTAGTGCCACAGGGACTAGAAGAGGGTGTTGGATCCTGGCGTTAGAGACACTTGTGAGCTCATTGGGTGCCAGAAACTGAACATGGGTCTGTGCAAGAGCAACTCTTTTTCTTTTTCTTTTCTTTCTTTCTTTCTTTTTTTTTTTTTTTGCTTTTCCAGACAGGGTTTCTGGAACTCACTCTGTAGACCAGACTGGCCTCGAACTCAGAAATCCACCTGCCTCTGCCTCCCAAGCGCTGGGATTAAAGGCGTGCGCCATCACAAGTACCCACCCTTAATTGCTGAGCCCTCTCTCCACCTCCCTGCTTAGGAAGGGTCTAACTCAGGAATGCTCCACCTGTGGCCTATTATTGCACGTGTCCACATGGGGTCGAGGAGAGCCGCGGATGTGGCTCAACACAAAAAAATGTAAACTTAAACATGAATTTTTAGAACTTTCCTTTGGGGAGTGGTTCACCACTCGGTTGTGTGATTCTCAAGGGTGGACTTTGTACCACGATGACACCGTTTGCAAGGTCGAAACTTTAGACTTGCCCAGAAGCGAGTTAAGTGAGTTCGAAGTGACCTGGGTTGGAGGCAGCCATTGGACCATTCCTGCAGTCAGTGTTTACTGAGAGCGTTGTCCTAAGATCCACTGAGGCCAAATCAAAGGAGACGTGGCTCATTCCCTTAAGGAGAAAGAGTCAGAAAAGGCAGCCAGGGAAGGAAGTTGGGGAACGTGTGGGAGCTCGCTGGGACTCATCTGCGCGAGGCTCAGGGAGTGCTGCCGGCACAGGGACACTTCCTGGAGGTGCCAATAAACCCTGGATCCCTAAGGGGACAGGAGCTCCATTGCATTTTGCTCATGTGTGTCTGTTACGCTATATTGTAATGAAAGAAGGAAGGAGTGGTTAGCTTAAAATCAGAGCAGAATAAAGAGAAAATTAGATAAAGCATGGGTGTGGAGTGGGGACACACACACACACACACACACACACACACACACACGAATATGTCAGCTTTTGATCTCCAACCAACTTTGTGAAGCTACAGTTTTATTCCCGTTCTATCAACGAGAATAAACCTGAGATGTGCTGATTAAAATACTTTGCCCGGACCTACAGTTTTGACAGGCAGAACAACACAGCAGTTCCAGGCTGGTTCGACTCCAGTCTGTGGGTTGTCCCAGTACGCTCTGGTGCCAGAGGTACACTGTGGCTTAGCTTGAATGCACGGAGCTTGCAGTCTGAAGGTACTTCTTGGCCAAAGGGGCTTTCCAGGGCAATATGAGATAGTGGTACATTTTCAAGAACTGAAGAGTCAGGTAAGGGGCTGGGAAGGCATTTGTGGGCAGGAGGAATTATGTTCAAGAGGAGCCATGAGAGAACACCCTGACTATTGAAAGGGTAAGAATTAGCTCTGTGTGAGGACAGGTCTGAGATGAACGAGAACCAGGACTGGAAGCCACAAGCAAAGGCTAGACCGGAAGCTTCGAATGCACCTCCATGTGTGGGTTCTGTAAAGGATCAGGAAGGAGTTTAAGCAGAGAGTGACATAGCAGCTGAGAATTTTAAGAACCTCATTTGGACAGCACTGTGACCAAGTGAGCCAGGACACGGCTGGCATTTTAGAGGCTAGTCAGGAGCTAGCTGCAGCCATGTGGCAGGGTGGTAAAGTGGGAGGAAGGGGTCACCCTGGGAGCTGTGGTGGAGAAACACTGGCTGGAGATGGATACCTGGGTAAGGGGCCTAAAATGACACATACTTGGACGGCTTGTTAAGAGATGCCATTCATAAGACGGGGGAACTGGCAAAGGACCAGTTTGTGCATTAGGGGCAGTAACTTCAGAGGCTGATCACCACGGACAAAGAAACCCAGCTTAGTTCTCTAACTCACTGTTCTTGCTTAGGGTTTTGTTTGTTTGTTTTGTTTTGTTTTTGTGGCCTTAGAAAAACACAGTGACCTCAGAGAAACTTATCAATAGGAGTTCAACATGATTTTAATTTTGGTAAAGGTTATTGTCCCCATTGTAACACGATATAAAATAATACAGACAAGCCTCATTTTAAAATTGTTACCAAAAACAATTTTACATTGATATGAAACATTTTGGTGTACATATGTTGCGTGTAATTTTATGCTCTGTCCCCTTAGCTCCAGGAAGTGGCTGGGCTACCAGCCCCCACTAGCTTCCCTTGAGTCCTTGGATAAAAGACACACACACACACACACACACACACACACACACACACACAGTTGTTCAATTTCACTTGCAGTCTTGGGACAATTGCTGGGAGCGACTATCTCCCGCCTGGAAAACCGTAGCCTTATCAGTTTCTTATCTCAGTCTCTCCCACCTGCCCCTAAACTCCCCTGTAGGAACAGCCTGTGTGTCCACTCCATTCTGAGCTCTCACATGGTTCTCCTCTCTCGAAAGCATGGCAAACTCTGTTCTCCTTCCTCGAGTCCCCCTCCTGCCTCCAGGGCCCTGGAAGTCCCATCTGTTCCTTCTGCCCAAAAATTGGCTCATGGCTTTCTTTACTGACAGATCAAGAACCAGTTGGCGATCAGGTCCTTAGCATCAGAACCACTCCCTACACCTCACATTTTCCCTCCAATGAAAATGAAAACAAACAAAAACAAAAACTCTTCTCCCAGACATAAATTGAACAAAAGCATAACAATCATGTAAATTATTGATATATAAATGACATTTAGTCTATCATATTTGTCAATTAGATAAAATGCTCTATCATCATTCCTAACTGAAAGGGTTATTCTATTCCTAGATTATGTTTAGATTTTAGCCTGTAGCACCACTTGAAAACCATGTCATCTACTCTATAAACTCTCTCTCTCTATTAATGTTAAATAACTTTAGTTTGATTCTGAGACTAAAACTAGTTTTTAACCCCATCAGAAATCTGAGAATGACTTAAACATTACCTGGGTATATAGGAAGTATCAACTATAGCTTCTCAAATTTAAACAGTTGTAGAGAGAGCTGACTACCTGGATAGCCCCCTAATTCCTCAAAATGTTAGAGTGTCAGTCTTTAGCCTTCTGGCCCAGGATCAGCTGACAGACAACCCCCTCCCCTCCCATGCAAAGTAGAATTTTTTTTTTTTGAGATTCTTTTTTTTTTTTTTTTTTTTTTTTTAGTTTTTCGAGACAGGGTTTCTCTGTGTAGTCCTGGCTGTCCTGGAACTCACTCTGTAGACCAGGCTGGCCTCGAACTCAGAAATCCGCCTGCCTCTGCCTCCCAAGTGCTGGAATTACAGGCGTGCGCCACCACGCCTGGCTGCAAAGTAGAATTATTAAGGACTGCTTACCCTATCTTGGCAGAGCTAACAGCCGATTATTCTGCATAATGTGTCCTTTTCCTGGACAATATTTTGTCTGCAGATGAAACAGACAATTTCTGCCCAGTGACTATGTTTCCACGACAAGCACCCTCAACCAGAGGTGAAGATGCTCAATTTCTTCTTTGAACCAAGAAGGGGGTGCTGTCAGGAGCAAATATGTCTTATTGTCAAATGATTAAATAACTTTAAATGTCACATTCTATGGATTTCTGATGTTTTTGAAGACTATCTATCTATCTATCTATCTATCTATCTATCTATCTATCTATCATAATCTGAATTGTTAAACCTTGACAACTCTTAGCTATTTCTAAGTAGAATATATAAAAACCACTGTTTTATCATTAAATCAGAATCTAACATAGCCATGAGTTTGCTATCTGGCCCTTAACTTGTGTCGTTTAATCATCTAAAAACAGTTTGTAATACCCATTATAGAATGACTGGGTCTAAGCTTTGTAGTCTTTTTCTTTTATTCTTTTAAAATATTTATTTATTTATTTATTTATTTATTTAATGTATGTGAATGCGATGTTGTTCTCCTTGGACACACCAGAGGAGGGCATTGGATCCCCATTACAGATGGTTGTGAGCCACCATGTGGTTGCTGGGAATTGAACTCAGGACCTCTGGAAGAGCAGCCAGTGCTCTTAACCACTGAGCCATCTCTCCAGACCTAAGCTTTGTATTCTTAAATGAGTTGTATAGGCACAATGTCTATCTAAGAGTAACAATATTAATATCAAACTTTGTATTAATATAAGAAATTTATACCAATGAAAACCTTAAGTCTGTATCAAAATAAATTCTGTACCAATGTAAAAATTATAACCAGTTTTGTATCAATTATAAAGATTTCTACCAATTAAGATTTTGGCTATACAATCAATTCCACCTATTTCCTTCCTTTTCAAAATTATGACTATTCATAAATTATCCCTTAAAATGACAACTTTTCTATAATTTTTTTTGAGACAGGGTTTCTCTGTGTGGTCCTAGCTGTCCTGGAACTCACTCTGTAGACCAGGCTGGCCTCGAACTCAGAAATCTGCCTGCCTCTGCTTCCCAAGCACTGGGATTACAGGCGTGCGCCACCACACCCGGCTTATAATTTTTAAAATAACCTTTACCAGACCCCCAAACCCAGGGAGTTGGGGTAATGACTCTCCATAACTTCTTCTGGCTGAACAGGGGTGATGAAAGAAATTTTGTTAGAGACTTTGAGAAAGCTAACTTTAGCATCTTTTATCTAGACTTTGTATACACACACACACACACACACACACACACACATACATACACTCCCTAGTAAGTTAGGAAATGTTTCACTTTGTAGCCTTTTGGCTAATATCCTAATATCAAGTATAAAAAGTTGGGTAATATTTTCAAAATGAAGTATATTCTATATATCTTTTAAGAACAATAATAACTCTAGAGGATCAGTCTGGATGTTAAAGATTTCTATTTACAAATACACTATATTCTTTTGAACTATGTTCCTGTTGTAGAATATTTAAGTTGTTTCCAATATTTTTAAAGATTTATTTTTCATTCCCATGGATGTGTGTGTCTGTGTATATGCCCCATGTAGACATACTTCAATGGGGACCAGAAGAGGGCATCAGGTTTTCCTGGAGTCAGCGTTACAGAGGTTGTGAGCCACATGATGTGAGTGCTGAGAACTGAACTCATGTCTTTTGGAAGAGTAACAAGTCCTTGAAGCCACTGAGTCACCCCTCTGCCTCATTTCCCATTTTCAACTGTTCTAGACAACCCTGCAATGAAATAATTACAACCTAAACTCCCTAATTATGTTACGTTTTTCATGGTGCAGTTTGATTCTTAAGTCAAATTTGGGTATGCTTTATAGTTAAAGGATGATTATGCAAATAAGGGTTGTTTATAAAGTACTCTACAGGAAATGTGTGGTGTTTTCTTTCATTTGAAGGTATAAGGACATATATCCTGGAGGGAAATAATACTAAAGAAAATTAGCATGGCTATTACAAAAGAAGTATGGAAATTATCTGTGAGCTGAGCCACTCCATTTTTACCAAGGACAGGGACTAACAATTCTTAATGGGATTCCTTTGCGTTAATGACTTTTCAATGCTTCCCAAGGGAGTATAAAAAATGTTATCAGCTCTCCAGAATGATGAAGGGATTGATCCACCTTGTAAATAAGTGCAACTGTAGTTAAATCCACCTTCCTGTTTTACTGTTTGCAATGAATCTTTTGCATACATCTTTTAAACCCTTTCCTTAATTTAGAAGCAACCACTAGGGATAGGAAGGGTAATATAGACTATCTTGTTTTAACTGATCATTGACCTCTTCTTCGTAGTTCCATAGACCACACTCTATGCTAATATCTGCCCTGTCCATCCTTGATGCTTCCTTCCAAGAGTCAAGCATTAGAACTCCTTCCTCCCCAGCAAAGATGCTCTACATTTCTTCTTTTAAACCAAGATTTATGCATTTATTCTTATGTGTATAAGGGTTTTGCCTACTGTATGGCTGTGTACCACATGAATGCCCATGGGAAGTTGTGAAGGTTGCTGCAGAGGGCACTGGATCCCCTGGAGTTAGGGGTGGTTGTGAGCCACCTGATGGATGCTAGAAATCAAATCTAAATCTGCTGGAAGAAGAACCAGTGTGCTTAACTGCCCAGCCATCTCTCCAGGACCCTGCAAAGCTCTTGGAAGAGGTGACAAGGAACCTAGTTTGTCTGGATAAAGTTGCGCTTTGATATCAGCAGGCAAGGGATACAGAAGGCCAGTGCCAGTGGTAATCTCTAGTATGAAGTAGAACATATACATTGTCCCAGGGCTTAGGAAAAAAACAGCAGCTGTGAACTCCTACATCTTAGCTACATGTAGATGCATTTTAGCAGTCTCAACACTTTTATTGCAAGTATTTTCTCTCTAAAATGCTTTTTCTCTAAAATAAAACAAATGGAAAGTGCACTCTAACCTCACATATACTTTTGTTTTGTTTTGTTTTGTTTTTGTTTGTTTGTTTGTTTTTTCGAGACAGGGTTTCTCTGTGTAGCCCTGGCTGTCCTGGAACTCACTCTGTAGACCAGGCTGGCCTCAAACTCAGAAATCCGCCTGCCTCTGCCTCCCAAGTGCTGGGATTACAGGCGTGCACCACCACCACCCGGCTTCACATATACTTTTAAAGGACAGTATGCTAGGTTCAAGGAGAAAGTAGGGAAAGGGTCTACATTAAACATGCGGTAGAATCCGATACTTACATTTATGCTTAGCATCACAGTGAATGAGACAACTGCAAAAGCAGCGTGTTTATTAGCACAAAAGAATGTTGTGTCAATGACACAGCTGAACTGGCGTAGCCACCGGAAATGCCATTTCCACTCTGAGTTAGGAGTGAGACAACTTTGGGTTTTCCATTCACTTACGTGGTAGATGCATTCCTAGGAAACTTAACACATCCAAAGCTCTTCAAAAAGACTTTGGGTTTTATGTGTAAATTCAAGTTAGATGCTAGGTCCATGTTATTATAAATATGTTCTTCACCTACATGACAGTCAAGACTTGCCTGTAACCTACGACAGCTCTTTGTTTTCAGGATTACGCTGAATATTACTAGGCATCTCTAGGGTCCTGACTCTAGCTGGTTATGACTAGTCAAATTGTTAGAGCCAAAAACATATACATGTATATGTAATATATATATATATACATATATACATGTATGTATGTATGTATGTATGTATGTATGTTACCAGTGGTCAGGGGCTGGGCCAGGTGCTTCCCCATTCCTAGCCTCTTTCTCAAAGAATTGAAAATAAGAGAGCATGGGGTTGGAGAAATGGCTGAGTGGTTGAGCGCATCAGCATTTCTTCCAGAGGACCAGGGTTCAAGTCCCAGCACCCGGTGGCAGCTCACAACTGTCTGTAACTCAAGTTCCAGTGAATCCAATTCCCTCACACAGACACATTTAGGGCAAAGCAATGCAAATTTTAGAAGGAAGGAAGGAAAGAAAGAAGGAAGAAAGGAAGGAAGAAAAAAGAAAGCAGGGAAGGAAGGAAGGAAGGGAGGAAAGATAGGGGCATAAAGATTTGCAAAAGAAGGGAGCAATGCAGCAGTACACATGATAGAGGGATACACTGCCAAGATCCACACTGGGTAACATGAGCGTACTCGAGGGTCCCAGGCTCTGGCTCCTGATTTCTTGTTATACAGTCTAAAGGAAGGGCTACCTATAGGAAGGAGGGACTACCTGTAGGAAGGAGGGGCTACCTGTAGGAAGGAGGGGTTACCTGTAGGAAGGAGGGGCTACCTATAGGAAGGAGGGGCTACCTGTAGGAAGGAGGGGCTACCTGTAGGAAGGAGGGGCTACCTGTAGGAAAGAGGGGCTACCTATAGGAAGGAGGGGCTACCTGTAGGAAGGAGGGGTTACCTGTAGGAAAGAGGGGCTATCTATAGGAAGGAGGGGCTACCTGTAGGAAGGAGGGGCTACCTATAGGAAGGAGGGGCTACCTGTAGGAAGGAGGGGGTCCCTGTAGGAAGGAGGGGCTACCTGTAGGAAGGAGGTGCTGCTTAGTAAGAACCACAGTTTGGCGGTTCTTTAGTTTGATTTATGGATTAGGTCATACTTTTCCTACTGTGCATACCCTTTCCCACAATGCATCTGATTTTAATTATATGCATGCCCAGTTATGCAGAGGCATCAAATGATAAACAGCATTGTCACTAGCAGATTAATAAGACACACAATTTGGCTTTGCTGTGCATGCACTCAAAACTAGTCCAAACTAGACTGGCTGTTCTGTTCTTGACACCTGGATAAGGAACTGCTGGCATTTGGGTGTCACCAGGGGTGGAGAAACTTCTACTATTGCGCGAATGTGAGAGTTTGTGTAGCTGACGCAGCCAGGAGGCCCAGGGGGTTCTGAATTTGTTAGTTTGGAGAGAGGTGCATGCATAGTTCATGCAGGTGAAGGAAGAAGGCCGCTAAGCGTATTATTAAAAAGGGAGAGGCGATGCATAAATCAAACAAAATGGGGTCCCAAGCTAAGCAATGTCCTGTGCTTGCAAACCTCAAAATTACAAAATGTCCCCTTAGGAGGGTCCTCACCTTTATCTCAATTATAGGTCTGAGTTCGCAGATATTGATTGTGTTTTTAAAATATATGTTTATTATAGCTTCTTCAGTTACACAATATGTGAGTAGAGTGATTTTAGCTCCTGGTGGGTTTTTTTTTTTCCTGTCTTCTTATTTTGCCTTTCAGATTTAACAGATTTTGCCTCTGAGGTCAAATGGACAACCTGAGTTATCTCTTAATTTTTAAAAGACCTTTCTAAAGTTGTGCTTTTAAGTATATATATATATATATATATATATATATATATATAATGAAGTTACCAGTTTTAGCCATTTTTAAGTGTATAGCTTAGTACCTTTCACCCTTTTCCTAATTTATTCTAAACAGACATTTTAAAAAACACTCAAGTCTTATTCAATTGCTAGTTTATGTAAACATAAAAAGTTATGACTTTTTAAAATCAATTAAATTTGTTCTCTCATCTCTTCATGCATATATATAATACTTGCTGGTTATTCTCATCCCTCCTCCTCCCGAATCCTTCCTCCCACATCCCTCCTCCTGCATCCTTCCTCCCACCTCCCTCCTCCTGCATCCCTCCTCCCGCATCCCTCCTCCTGCATCCCTCCTCCCATATGCCTCCCACCCCAGCAACTCCCACACTCAAGCCCTGTGATCCCATAACTCAAACTACCACTGCAGCAGGCCTGCCAGTCCACAGCACTTTGCTGTGGTTGGGGCTGAGTAACTCATTGCTTTTTGCCTTTATGGAAAATTCACCTTTCCCCTGAATACATCCTCATATTCCTTTTGGCCTTCCTGACCTCTCACCTACACATTTCCACATCTGCTTTCTGTGTCCACCTTTCTGTCCGGAATCCTACGTTGTTGGGCTGCACATCGGCTGGAGGAGGCAGATTGGCAAGAAGGAGCACTAGGCTCGCCCTGAGAGAGTGGCGAGGACGGTTCTCTCCTGTACTGCATGATCGCATGTGTGAGCTGCTGCTGCTCTGGCCTCCATCGCTTCATTTGGGGGGGGGGGAAAGAGAGAGGGCTAGAACAACAATCACCGGCTTAAAAAATACAAATGTGTGCGGACAGGAAGAAACTGAACGAATGTGCCCTGTAGGCATGGGCGCGGTTAAGTCAAGGGCAGCGGTATCTCAGGCCCGTGAGGACAGCAAGGCCTTCTCTGGTCTGAGTGGGGATGTTGACAGGTCCTGCAAGTGTGTCGATCACAGGTTCAGCCTCCAGGGCGACTGTGCCCCAGACTGGTCCCCTGCAGAGAACTCTGGATGCCCAGAGTTGGCATCCAGCCTCACGCAGCTGTGTTTAATAGAAGAACCGAGCATCTGGGCTGCTGGTACATCTCCACCAGAGCACACCGCACCCTCGGTCCTCAAATAATGCAGGTCAGGGCACAAATCTGCGGGCTGCAGAGGTGGCTCTGTTCAGAATGTGTAGGAAGCCCTATCTACTCTCCCCAAACCCCAGCACTATATTAAACTGGGTGTGGCTCCAGAGGAATGGCTCAGTGATTAAAAACACCTGCTGCATAGACTTGATGACCTGGGTTTGATGCCCAGATCACAACATGGAAGAAGAGAACACATTTCTGAGATTGTCCTCTGACCTCTACAAATGAGTCATGTCACACATGTACCCACACTCCATCATCATCGTCGTCGTCGTCGTCGTCATCATCATCATCATCATTATCATCATCATCATCATCGTCATCGCACAATTAAAAAAAGCAAAACTGATCCGTGATCTGGACTGTAGGTCCAGCATGGGAGGTAGAGGCAGGAGGATCAGAAAATCAAGGTTAGCTACATAAAGATTTCCAGGCCAGCCTGGATTCCTTGAGACCCTGCCTCAATAGTCACAAAACAAGCCTCATGCCAAGTTTGTAGACTGAGTTTTATAAGAGACAACATCTAGCTGTAGAAGTTTGCAAAGTGTCAAATGTAAGTGAAAAGTCACAAAAATGTATACAGTACTGCTATGAAGCAATTGCTGTAACACACACACACACACACACACACACACTCACACACACACACACCCTTAATTGACACTCTGATGCTTTGAGGTTGGTTCACGTAGCTACAAGCACAGGTATGGTTTGCTGGTTTGCCTTATTTAGTAGAGATGTGGTGCTCAGTGGTGTCTGTTGAATGGATGTTGTTGAAAGTTATGCAGATGCACAGTTTGGAGTAATTCAGGACATGGTAACTCTCAGACAGTAGACCCTGATTTAGAAGGCCATACTGGAGTCCTAGGACAGCAGGGACCTGTGCAGTGGGATTATAAAGGCCGCTGTAAGAACGTAAGTTTGTTTTATTGTCCTCTAGGGACATTATCTGCAAAAGTCAGCCTGACAGTGATACCTTCCTACGAAAAGAAAGACAACACCCAAAGGAGCAGCAGTCAGAGCCCTGGGGGAGTCGGGTGTTATCAGGAAGCAGGCAGGCTTTGCAGCCGTTTACAAAACCCTCCAAATGTGTCAGGCTAGGGGTCAGAGGTCACAGCTGAGCCAGAACTGTGCTAAGCCATTTCAGAGCCAGTGTGCAAGGCCGTGTCCCGTTTAGTGCCTCGCACGGCTTTGTGTGCTGAAGAGCGGATATTGGTTTTAATATCCCTGAGTTTGAGTCCATTAACGCCATGGAGGCGAATTCCTAATAAATTATGTTCTGGGCACGAATTAAATATTTAAATATGACCCGATGTGAGTTAGGTATTTTCAGTCTGTTTTAGAAAAGAAAAATTCCAAGTACATAAAAATTTCAAACGCAGGCTTTCTAATGAACATTTTAAAAACGTGAAAAGCCACGTACACAGGGTAGATACTCTTTACTTTTAGATCCTTAGGTTCAACCAAAGCTTTGCACGGCACCAATAGATCTTGGCTTTGTTAAAAACATTGTTATTCTACACTAAGACGTAAATCCCCATGGTAGTGACATCCCCGCTAGATTGTCACATACCCTGTAAGTGACACAGATCTTACAACAATGAAACACTTAAAAACGAGAGGAAAAACAAGAACAACAACAACAACAACAAAAATATCGCATGTCCAGCCTCCCCCGCCTCTGGCTCTGCCTGTCTGAGGCTGGGTTTCTCCCAGGATTTGTTCGTAGCTTTTGAAGGGACTCTGGGCAGTCCGAGGATGGCAGCCATGGCTCTGGCAGGTCTTGTCTTCCCCCATTCCCTCACACACATGGATGTTTAGCACGGGATCCTAATGTATTGGGGTCTACCAATAAATGTCACTTAGTGCATGATTTCCCTAGAATAGGTATGAAGGTGTCCGTGATGTCAAGGTGAAAACTCAACCGTGTGGCTAAACTAGCGAAGACCGAAGGACTCTGGGAAATATTTCCACTCAGTGACCAGGTGAGCCTCATTGGAGCTCAGTATTTTCTGTGACCCGCCTTCCATTTGCTGTAGTCTGGGGTTCCAAATGCTTTTGTGTCTTACTGTACTGGTAGCCTGCTTTGATCAAAAATAGCGCTTTAAGTGGGTGATGGTGACACACACCTGGGGGGAGAGAGGCAGACAGATCTCTCGAGTTTTAGGCCAGCCTGGTCTACAGAATTGAGTTCCAGGACAGCCAAGTCTATACAGGGAAAACCTTGTCTCAACAAAACAAAACAAAACAAAACAAAACAAAACAAAACAAAACAACAAACAAAACCAAAATAAAAAATAAAGTAGAAAAATTAAAGATGCATTTTAAAACACTTTCCCCTTCTGAACAATATAGGCAACTTCCTCTTCTGTCTTGCCTTCTTCAGCTGGTACTACTCTGTATATACAAATGAAAACACACTCTGAGGATGTTTTGTGTTCTTTTAGCAGGTTTTGGTGGGACTCTCTCATCAAATGGCTGGTGTAAGCCAGCCTTCACTTCTTTTTAAACACACACACACACACATACACACACACACACACACACACACACACACACACAAACCAACCCCATGACTAGCCTCAAGGTTCCTTTGTCCGACAGTACCGGACGCCGGCCTTTTGCAAATAGTGTGTGTAGGAATCCCCGGCCCGTCTGCCTTCACACTGGCCTTTCCCAGCAAAGGCTTTTTCCTCCCGGGGCCTGAGCTAGCGCTGCAGCTTTAGCCTTGGTTGGAGCCTTGGCCTTTGGTTGGCAGAGCTTGGGACTTTGCCCCTGTAGCCGCGTTTGATTCACAAGCCTGGGCTGGGCTGAGGTGAGGCGGTTGCTGGGTTGAACCTCAGGCTCCACGAGAGCCCTGACGGCCTCAGCATGGTGCGCACCGCCTTCGCACAGCTTACCTGTGGAACTTGAGGTTGAATCTAAGAGACTCCTATCTTTATGACATTTTTTTTGGTGACATTTTTATGCCACTTTCAGGACTAGTTGTGTGTGATGTGGTTCTTGGACTTGGCCATGTCTACATGGTAACCTGTGGCTCCCCAGGTGCCTGGGACGAAAGGGGAAGAGAAAGCCCTTCATTCTCTTAAACAGCTGGAAGCATCACCCTCACGGGCCGTGGGCTCATGTCCACCCTATTCTCTTAGAAACCAGGACATAACAGAATCATCAACAGAGTTTATTTCCCTAGGTGTAATGTATTAATTAAAGATTATATTCTTTGGATAGGGGCATTTGGCCAAATACCAAATAATATATTTGAGAGAAGACATGGCAATATGAGATTCTAATAAAATAATAAAAAGGTAAAACTGCCCCCCCTCTTTTCTATAAAATCAGCCTACTGTGTTGGTACTTTAATTCCAGGACTCTAATGACTGATACACGTACTCAGACACTATGCAAAAAGTAATTCCACTGTGGCATAGATTCACTCTGAAATGAATATATGGGTGATAATTATCATTAAGCATTTAACTAGGAACGATTTTGCCGTTTTTTTATTTTTTTGCTTCAACTTAGAAAAACATTCTAAGTAGCATTTCAGAAGGCTTGGATTTCTTTAAAACATCTGTCTGGGGGGAAATTTGGGCTAATTTCTCGTTTATTTTCTTCTTGTAAAAAAAAAATCCCATTAGTAAGCAAGTGCATTCAAAACTATCCCATTGATCTCATAACTGTGTTTTATAAAAATATCCTTGAGGGTTTCCCTTTTGTCCCATGGGCTGAGTGCAGCTGCGGGTGTTGCAGTGGCATGCCAGAAGGGAGGGGACTGTGAAGTTAGGGACGGTCCCCTCCTCCCCCAGCCTGTGTTTCCATGTACAGGGGACACAGGGAAGGGTCTGACTAGTCTGCTTTGCTCTGACCCTGTGCCTTGGGAACAACTGAGACATGCAGACAGCCGGGAATCTATTTAAGACTGCTGTGGAAGTTAACAGTCATAAAACGTCCGTTTGATGACAAAATTCACAGTTGGCCACTGTTTATAAGAGGCTATTGGTAATAATCCCTCCGAATTTACTCACTCCGAATTTAACCTCACTTTGTTTTTCTATTTCCTGAGGGCCTTCTAGTCACACCAGCTCACAGTGATATTTTGGGCGGAGAACAGTTCAAGTTTCCTGTTGTAATTATATTTCTCTTAGTAGTTTTCGGGGTGGAGGGGCACTGCTGGAGACAGAAATCAAGGCAAGCACCGTACCTCCCAGCTGTGCCGCAGTGCCCACAGACTTCCCATCACCTCACAGGGCAGTTGAACGCGGCCTCCTTTCCTCATGTCTTCTATCTGCTTGTCTCTTCACCTCGTACCTCTTTGCCAGCCTTGGAGGGAAATCTGACTCTGACAAGGGCAGCGGTATATTGAGTACTTGGCGTGTGCCAGGTACCATGTTGACTGTACCTGTATGTTGTCATATTGAATCCCCATGCGATGGAAGATTCCCAGCCCTGCTTTCTAGGGAGGCAAGCTAAGGGCTTCATGGTCCCTTAACACTCAGCAGTTCACAGAGATAATACATGGTGAGCTGAGACTCTGTAGCAAGTCTGTCCCAGTGCTGTTCATGCTCCTAATCACTGCATGGGACAGTCTTGTCCTGGTCTGGCCTTGGGCATGATCATTGTTCATGGTATTCTCTGAGGCACCCATAGTTTCCATATGTGTCACTTTGTGGTGGAATTTATGCTTGAGAGCTCATGAAATAGTCTCTGTACTCAAACAATATTTTTAAAACCAAATATATCTCTAAATATTTGCTATACATATATTTTTTCCCTCAGTGTATATATGCGCACCATGTGCATGCCTGGTACCTGTGGAAGTCTGAAGAAGTCTCCCTAGGAATTGGATTTACAGATCGTTGTGAGCCACACTGTGGATGCTGGGAACTGAACCTGGGTCTTCTGCGAGAGCAAATGCTTTCAACCCCTGAGCCACCTCCCCAGCCTCTCACATCCAATCTTACTGGGCGTTACTGTGCCCAAGAAAGTCCACTTGAAACCAGGGATTTCCAGGGAGATGAAAGCCTCAAAGAGCAATGTTCTGATATAGCTTGCTACGGAAGTGGGAAACACTCCGGTCCCTGCCCTTCTATTATCAGTTGGGTTTTGGCCTCTGGGTGCCTCAGAAATTCTTCACCCTCCTTTAGACTCCAAGGGAGTGGCAGCCCAGCCTCATTCTGCTCATAGCAGGCTCCCTCTCTGGTAATGCCCCCCCACCCCCCACCCCCGCCAGGACCAAGAGCCGACAGCTGTGGGGCCCTTCTGAGTGGGGACTTGCGTGTGGGCAGAGAGAACTCGCTCCTATCCTCTATGGCAAAGCCACTGTCTGCATTCCTTAGCTAGACCCTGGGGGGGTGGGGCAGCTGGACCAGACATTCTGCACCCTGAAATGGGGAGTGGCTTTTCAAAAGTGCCCTCAATGATGATGCCAGAGAGCAAACTTCTTCCAACAGTAACTTCTTTGAGTTTGTGTAGCGCAGGTGACTTTCTTCTCTGA
Source organism: Apodemus agrarius (assembly GCA_964023405.1). NCBI lineage: Eukaryota > Metazoa > Chordata > Mammalia > Rodentia > Muridae > Apodemus > Apodemus agrarius. The sequence goes on along the minus strand of OZ030020.1, from coordinate 49,346,244 downwards.
TACATTGTTCATCTTATTAGTATTCAAAGTGCTCTGACTTTTCCAGGATCATTCATTAGAGACTTAGTGTCTAAATGCCTAGAAGGAGGCAAGACAAGCCGACTCTGCTCTGCTCTTCTGTTTCCTTGTATCAGATTCTGTTCTCGCTGGATGTGGCGCGGCCCTCGCCTTTGATCCTAGCACTCAGGAGGAGGCACAGGCAGGCCAATCTCTGTGAGTTTGAGGTCAGCTTGGTCTACAAAGTGAGTTTTTAGGACAGTTAGGGCCATTACACAGAGAAATCCTGTTTTGGACAAACAAAACAAAACAAAACAAAACAAAACAAAACAAAACAAAACAAAACAAAACAAAAGACTCTGTTATCTGTTCTGCTCTTTCTAACATCTGCTTCTCTTTGTTTCTCACCTCATACTGTGACTGGATCTGGCTGGAAGTCCTTTTATAATACACCTATTGATAACAGGATCTAATGTGCATCCTGTGGGACAGTTGTGAGCACAGGATATGGGCCAAGTGTTCACTGTCCTCATGTGAAGCACATGGGACACTCAGCGGTGGGGAGCTGGGAGGGCTGATGTGAGGTACGTGACACTCTCCAGTGAACCAGAAAGGCTGATGTGAGATCGTTTCCTCACGAGAACCCTCCAGAATCATGTCGTGGTGGCTCTAGCTTCCACGGCCACTTCCTTCCTCTACCGAAGTCAAAGTTTCCCACTTGAGAATTCAAAGAAATGTCACTACGTATACTGTTCTGCAAATCACTCAATAGAAAATCAATTGGGACAATGATGGAGTTAAATGAAGCTAAGTGGCTTTCTTAGTGGCAGCTGCATAGAGCCTTTAAGAATGAGTGTCCATTTCAATTGTTCACAAAGGGGTCTGTCGTGTGTGGCATTTCCTAGGTCTCTGACCACAGACTGCATTTCTTTTGGTCATAGTAAGTCTATTAATAGCTGCGAGCACAGCGTTCCAACAATTGCAGTGCAGGAACACTGGGAGTCTTTGTCAAATGCTTTGAAGGCTCCTGTCAAAAATACATGTCTTACCCAGGAAGGGATGCAGCTGACCACCATTATGCAAGAATAAACTGGCTGAGCTCAGCGGCCTAGTCTATGCAGCGAGACTGGAGGACGGCGGCCAGCAACTTCTGCTCTGAGTGCAAACCCTGTCCTGCCATTACTATGTTCCTGTGGCTAATCGTGACCCCACTCCTCCCCTTTCTGCCTCTGTAACTTGTGAGTCTCACAGGGTTGGGGGTGGGCCTCATAGCTGACACACCATAGCCGCCCTCCCGATAAAGCCCTCCAGCAAGACACTGTCCGAAGCCCTGCCGATTGCAGACATTCTCCAGTTGAAAAGGAAGAAAGTTTCCTTTCGACCTAACTGACACTAATTCTGACCTACATCTTGTGGCTTTGTCACTGCTGAAAAATGTGACCGTAATCAAATACAGGTGCTAAAGACAGGGCAGGGTGTGTGTGAATCAGAGATGGAGGTTAACACGCACAATGTTTAAGGTTATCGTAGGATAACATTTTCTGGGCAATACTCTCTGTCTTTGTTTCTGTCTCTCTGTCTCTGTCTCTGTCTCTGTCTCTGTCTCTGTCTCTCTCTCTCTCTCTCTCTGTATGCGCACGCGCGCGCACACACACACACACACACACACACACACAGGCCAGAAGTCAACGTCCTGCATCTTCTTGCAGTGTTCCCCACCTCAGCTTCGGAGATAGACTTTCTCAGTGATCTCAACACTCACAGGATGATTGGCAAGCCCTGGGGACCAACACCCACCTCCCCTGTGCTCCTGTAACGGCCTTGTTCCAACACGCCTCCTCTGAACTCCACGCCTTAGCAGCAGGCGCTTATGAACGGACCCATCTTCCCCACAGCCCTTCCGTGCAGTTTTTACAAAGGCAGAATCTTGGAGGTAGGGCTTTAGTTTTGTGGGAATCTTTTCAGTTGTCGGTGAAGGTGGGAATCTTCAATGGGCCTTGAGTTACAATGACAAGACATCAGGATGTAACTTGGGGGCTCTTTGTGATATGCAGGACATACTTAGCGAACTTCTGAATGTACACTCAGAATAGAGTTCTTTAAGATCATCTGGGTGCTGGTCTTTAAAAAAAGCGCTTTCATGCATCTTATCCAAAACTTGGTTTCCCCCAAAGGGTGTGTCCTGCAGAGCCCTGCTCACTGTGTACTTTCTACACTTAGAGTGCACAGAGGCTCCCTCACACCTGTCCTTGTTTTCCGCAGTTCCTCCATTACTGTCTCCCGTAACTGTGGTATACTTGTTACAATCCATGAGCCAAGGCTGATGTGTTATTTAGATAAAAATACTTTGCCTGTAGTTAGGAAGGGGACGTGGACTCATGGAGTGGGAAAAAGATGGTAATAGTGGGAAAGTATGATTAAAATCAATTATATATTTGTGTAAAATGATTGTAAGGAGACAGATTATTATGCTTAATTAACATACGCTTGAACCCCATCGTCTGCATTACGGTTTGCTCTTCTGTATGGGTCTTGGCAGATGTTTGACAGATGTGCTTATCCGCGTCCACCACTGTCGTATCATTTGGAATTCTTTCCTTGCCCCACATACTCAGTGCTCCCCCTGTTTACTCATCCCTGAGCTGGGACCCACTGATCTTCTTTCCATGGTTATAGTTTTCCTTTGTCATGGTATCATGCCGTTGGCCAAGTTGATTCTGATCCTTATGACAGGCCTACAGCTAGTCAGGTTTTACCGACTTTGTGACCATAGAGATGAAGACAGGGAGCCAAAGCGATGTGTCTGTCCCACGGAAGAAAGCGCCTTGAGCTAGGATCTAGGTAGAGGCTGTGAGCACCCGCCAGGCTCAGAAAGGGGCCGATGGTCAAGGACACCAATGATTAGCTTACAGGAGTCCTCTGGTCCCGCCAGTGCACCTTCTGATGGTAGCTAGGATGTCGACTTCGCATCTTCAAAGGAAACGAGATGCGTGATGTCGGCCAGATGAGGTCCATGGATGACTTCAGCGAAGATGGGTTCAGTGCCCTGTAATTAAATCCCTGCCTGAATCAAAGGGCTTGACTGAGTCATCCTATTTGTCCTCTCTGCTGCTATTTATGGGCTTCCCAGTTGCTGACATTTTGGTCACACAACCAGCCTTGCCACTCCTGGGGAGTTGAGAATAAATAGGGTGACAGGTGGTGTGGGAGAATAATTTTTAAGAATATTTAGTAGCTGGTTCTTTTTTTAACGCCCCCCCCCCCCCGCCCCCCGCATGCTTAAAATATAAGCACCCCAAGAGAAAAATCCTAGAACCTTTTAGTAGAGAGCTTCAGACTGTTATGACTTCCCGGGGAGTTCTGGCAAGACAGAGAGGCTCTGCTCAGCACTATAGAAGCTATGGAGGAAAGTTCCAGAGATTAGGGGATGACAACACAAAAGCCAGACAGAGTGGTTTATTTGTTGTTAGAGACAGGTAACAACAGAATCCACGGAGGCCATGTCTCTCTGAGTCTATTTCTCACTAGAAGGCAATAATAGCAACCCTCTCAGAGTCAAGGTGAGTAATAAGGACAGCCCAAGTAAAAGGCAGGGTAAGAAAGATGAAGGAAGGTGTTGGTAGGGCTGAGGGAAACGTCCCAGAGCTGCAGCAGTGGGAGCCATTGACAAGCTTTGGCCTACAGAGGTCAGGACCTGGAGAGGACTAGCTACAGAAGGCTGCTTGACTCAGATGGGGTCTTAGGAGGGGAGAAGAAGCCATTAGCCACTCATAGGGGTGGGGTGGGGATAACACCCCACTTTCTTTTTTTTTCTTCCATTCTCTCATTTATAGCTGATGCTTCCATTGGCTCAAACACAAAAACAAAACAAAAAACAAAACAAAACAAAACAACAAAACACCAAAGACCAAGAACACTCACATGGTGGTTTCCAGTAAGGTCAGTGTTTTAGAGGAGGGTAAGCAGGGTAGAGAGCGGCTCTTAAGGCCACACAACACATCTCTTCGACGTTAGGAAATGGACTGTGTTGGCTTAGTCCATCTACGTTAGGCTTAGACGATGCCGGAAGATCTTGTTGGAATTTTCCTTAGGCCTATGCTTCTATTCAAATGATTATTCACGAGATAATTAATATTATGAAATATGTCGAGCACACAGCTTTAAACTCATGCGACAGTGAACTTTTGGAAGCTCCCCTTTATGATGTGTCTTTCTTCAGTCTCCTGTCACAAATTATTCCCAGGAGGCAAGGCGAAGATGGCTGGTGTGAACGTTGGGTGTATAGTCACAGAGCTTAGCGACAGGGATATGTCCTTACATCTCATCATTGTGCGTACATCGTGGAATATACTCACACAAACCAAGACAGCTTCACTCTTCCCAGGAGATCTAGTCTTATGAGACCCCTGATGTGTTTGTGGTCTGTCCCTGATTAAAAGCAATAGGTAGCGTGTGACTGAATCCAAGGGAAACCCAACCTTCAAGCTTGGCTCGCTTTCATTTAGATGAGTTTAATTTAAGGTCTGGAGGTCAATACAGCTGAGTAGTGGACGTTACTAGTCCCTCTCACTCACTTCGGCATAGATCCACCCTATGGGACATAGTTGTCTGGATTACTTTTCTGGCCTTAAAGGTTGAAACCACCGCCTTTGTTAGGGTCTGTCTTTCTATGTTAGCAGACCCAAAGCTCCGTCCTCACAGCATGTCATGAAGTTTCATTTGTGTGCTCAGATTTCTGATGACTTTTTACCTCTCTCCAGTCACCCTTCCCCGTGCCTGAAGTCACTGTACTTCTTCATCCTAGCGCTATCTTAAGTGCTATCCTTGGGAAGATGGGTTGAGTCTTGTCCTTCTATTAGGTGCTGGGCTGCTTGCAAATTAGCTTTCCTTTTCATGTTGTGAAGCTCGTCCTTAAGTCGGCGATTGGCTTACTACGTGGCACACAAAACTACCGCTCTGATAAGATCTGTTTGTGGAAAGCAAAGCTCATAAAACCAGTGAGTGTGGGACCGCAGAGGTGCTCAGTGGCTAAAACACTCGTGGCTGTGACAGAGAACCCAGGTTTTGTTCCCAGTTCCCACATGCTATCTCAAAATCATCTGTAATTCCAAGATTCAGGGGATCCAAATGTCCTCTTCTGGCCTCTGGTGCATGTAAAAACATGCAGGCAAAACCACTCACATACACAAAATAAAAAGACATACTTAGAAAACTGTACCTCTTGATTAACTGAATCAATCAAGAAAGGGTCTCGCTTTTCACTTAGATTTATTCCACTCATTAAAATAAATGTCTATTCATTAATCCAGTTACCACACACACTGAGCCTTGGCTTGGTGACTGCAAAAGGGTCCGCATTAATCTTGTCTCTCCCTAGGAGCCCAGGCCTTCTTTCCACCAGCTGCCGTTGACAAGTCTGACAACAGGTAGGAGTAAAAGTCTCTCTGGAGACTGATAGGTGATCAGACCCATAAAAGAAGAGAGAGAAGTCAGTCCCGAGGATGGGGGCAAGAGATGAGAAACGACTTTGCTACAAAGCCCCGAGGTTTCCCTAAAGAACAGAAAGAGAAGAGCCTCAGAGGTGCTAGGATTGCTGATTAAGTCTTAATCTCACAGGGACTTGAGACTTGCTGCTGGAAATGTGGGTTTCGGTTCTGATGGTAATTTTTCTGTAGAGAGAGATCAGGGCAGACACCAGCTAAAAAGGGTTTAATTACTGGTATCTGACAGCATGCCTCAAATTCACTCAGGAGATTTATTTAGAAGGCAGATTTTCACAACCTCCTACTCAGAAAATTCTTACTCCGCAAAGCCTAGGAATCTACACTTTGGAATTGAGCCCTAGAGTGACCGTTTAAATAGTTAGCACCACCCCCTAGTGGTGTATATTTGAAATTGCAGATGAAGCAAATTCGCAGCAGTTTATGTTGACTTTTTCACATATATGTATATTTTATGTGTTAAAAAAAGTAATATTTTACATCTCTAAGGACGATAGCTATAAGTAATCTATCTCTAAGGGGTGGAAGCTCTATCACCAGTGATTATGTGGAGACAGCTCTCAGAAATATTAACATGAAAATGTGAACTTGGTAAATAGTAATTAATCGGTTATCATGATGTTAGAGAACAGGATTAACTTTGAAACCACAGCCTGGTTGATTATTAGGGGGTTATGAGATTAGAGTAATTGCAACAGTGCAGGCAAGATCAAAAGATACCGGCTTTTCCTAAATGTCCTGTAATGTTCACACGGACTCCTGGCAGCTCAGCTCAAACCACCCGTGACAGAAGATCAACCCTGTCCCCAGGGGTGTCTATTTCCCTAGCCAGGCTTGTGCAAGTTCTTGTTGGAATTCTAGCAGTTTGTCATTTAGGGTTGAAAATGTCTCCTTTAGGGCTTCAGCCCGCACCAGTTCTCATACACCACCCCAGCTGTTCCGTGGTTCCTGGGGCTCAGACATCCTCCTCCTCCCCTGGACATGCAGGTCAAGGGGGAAGGTAGCGGTAGGTGGTGCCCTATCTGGGAGCACCTACTGCTTCTGCAAGCAGGTGTGCTGGTAGATAATTCTGGTTTGCTTGTTCTTAGAGACCCCCAGAGTTCTCCTTACACACCCACCCCATGTTTTCCCTCGTTTGGCACAGACCCACTTTTGAAAGAGAAGATCATCTAGTCCAAATCACTTGCATTCCAGATGAGGAAGCAGCTGTCGCAATTGGGGAAGCTCCATCACCAGGCAGCTGTCTGTCTGGAGCTGGTATCTGGGATCAATTGGAATGGACCAATCAGCTTCTTTTCTGAGACTACCGTTTCAGCAGCTGTTTGTTCTCTGTCCTCCCTCTATGACGGACCTCTCATCCCTTTCCCACTCATTGTTTGTTTGTTTTTATTTTGTTTCTTTGAATCTCTGCCTCCCTTTTCATCTTGGCTAGCTATTTAATACGTGAAAATTTGAGAAAAAAATCAGGCTTTATTATTTTAAGAGAAACCCAAATGAAACATCAGCCAACGAACCTTCCCTGACTAAATTATGCAGTATTTGTGTTACCTCCTGATTTGTTTTTGCTGGTTAAGCCTCTCAACCGCGGGGAAAAAAGGCTCATTTGTTGCAATCCAAGGAGAAAGACTAGGAAGGAGGAAATAGAAAACCAGAAGAAAGCCGAGCCGAGGGATCGCATATCCAGCGAAAGGAATACGAAATGCAAATCTGGACATGCCCGCTTGTATTTTTCCATTTGGAAACAAACCGGGTTACGACCGGTGTATTTACTTTGTTTCCTCTAGACTCTCTTGCCCTCGGGGGCAAGTGCTCTGCGAGAGGCGCTAGCCTGCCCTCTAGCGGAGGCCGAGGACGTGCACTCGTATTCCAGGGCTGCAGCTTGATTGTCTAAGGAGAGAAGAAGCTGGGAAAGTCACTCTGAGAGGGACCGCGGGAGCAGCTCTCCTGTAAATGCAGTAGATGGAGACACACACTGAAAGACAGGATTCCCCGCGAGCCTCGATTTCGTTCGCTCTGAGAAACTGTTCAGCACTCTGCATTGTCGAAGACAGATTTGAATTTAATGTATGCGGGATGCTTCATTCGTCCGTGCTTAATTTGTAAAACAAAACAACAAAAAACCCCTAATGGGAAGATTTAAGTACAAGTGATAACTAAGTGTGCTGGCCTTTCACACTATTAATTTGTGCAGAGACTTAGCATAGCGGGAGACAAAGGTACAGGAGTTGAGGAGGCCCAGATCCCATTCTTTGGGAAATTACCCTCTGATGGGAAGGAACACGTATTTGCACATAGTTACAATACAAGGCAGAGGTACAAACAGGGGAAGTGTATGCCGACATCTAATTTAATATTTATCACGAAGGTCTTTTATATTGCAAATTAGTAGGTGCATTTGTATTCTGTTATCTGAGAAGAACTCTGTAACAATGGATTTCTGGGGCTGGCAACAAAGACCTTCCTACCTACGAGGAGAGGGTTCAGAGAGGCCAAGTAACTTGCCCTAGTTGAGCAGCAGAGAAATGTCATCCCTGGGGTTCAACTTTGGCTGTCTGCTTTGACTGCCAGTTCAGGTAACTTCGACAGAGCTATACTGAGAACCTACCAGGTACCAGCTTTGTGCTGGAGATGTGAAGAAGAGGCCATTACTGGTCTTAGGATTAGTGTCCTGCAGGGAACTAGACCGTGAAGAAATAATTGTACTCTGTTGTGACAGATACGGTAGTGGACATAACGCAGATTTTACCTCTGGGGCCCAGCAAGCAGGCCTGTCACGTGATCTCGACAACAGACTGTGAGCCACTGATTAGGAATCTGTAACTTGGCCTAAGGCAATCATCTTTAAAATAGATCTAATAACGGGTATCTGCCGAGGAGGGAAGACCACTCGCGGCTCCAGCCAGATGTGTCAGAGACAGCAGCCAACAAGAGAAACTCAGGTAACTCCAGAACCAAAGTGGCGAGCAAGCAAGCTGGTGTGCCGGAGCATGCGCGGGATCCCTGCATTTGGGAGACAGAGGCAGAGGTTTGAGGCCATCCTCAGCTACACAGAATACAGGGCATCGGTGCTGGGCTACATTAAAAACAAAAAAGTAAAATGAAACAAAATGAGTGGAGGGAGCGGCTGAAGGCAGAGTTAAAGAGCCTGACCTGTGGGCGTGGCCCTCGCATTCAAAGCTGCTGTTGCTTCTGTTCCGATGTGGCTTCGCGCTACAGAGCAGGCGCTTACCTGCCTGGCCGGACCCTGTGCTTCTTTATTGCTGCTCACCCTCATAGTGTGAGAACCCAAATTAAACAAACACTGGAGGCTATCGATGTTTTCTTTACCCACTTGCACCGGATATGGCTAATCACATGTGGGTTGGAGGTTCGTGGGCAGGAAATACCGCAGGATGTATTCTCACCCATGATTGGATATAGGTAACGGAGTATTCATAGGCAGGAATGACGTCTGGATTTATGCTCATCCCTGATGGGAAATACAGTAGCCTTGCAGGTTTGTCCTTTTAAGGCTCTGCAAAGTATGATTCGTGGCCATTTTCTGGAAACCCCGAGACGAACCTAGCTAGAGCCCATACACCTGGCCAGTACTTAATTAAAGATTGCTTAAGATTTGGTTTAAACTGTGGTAGTGGTCTAATTCCCAATTGATGGGAGTGACAGTAGCCACCTACCTCATTTGAGATCATTTGAGCCTGACCCTGATCCTTAACCTAAGAAAACCTCTCTGAGGACTGATCCCTAATAGTAATGGTAATGACACATCCATAACCCCCTGGGGAGCGGTCCACAGTTTTAGGTAGTCAGGGAGAGTACAAAACTATAGGATATATATCTCTTTGTGGGATGTCTTTATCATTAATGGAATGGGGAGGGGAGGAAACTTAAAAACTAGAGATTTGCCTGCATGTATGTATGTGCACCACTTTTACGGCTGGTGCACAGGGAGTCCAGAAGAGGGCATCAGACTAGGTTGTGAGGCACCATGTGGGTGTCAGGGACTAAACCAGGGTCCTCTGTCAGAGCAGAGAGTGATCTTAACCACTGAGCCATCTCTCCTGTCCCGAGAGTTTAGATTTTTTATGATCCTTAAATGTTTTGCCTCTGTGATTCCATATAAGCCTGCTTTTCCTGTATTGCCTCATTTAAGTCGTTTTTTTTGCAGTCTCTTTCATAACCACCTGGCGACCCTGTGATTCTACTGAGAAGTTCCTCTCAAAGGAATCCTCCATTCTCCCTTTAATGATAATTAAAATGATGTTTCTATACAAAAATAAACCTCGATCTTATGGAACCGCTAACCAAAGTCTGCATATAATTTAGTAACAAAATACAAGGTTTCCCTCCTAGCTATGGGCACTAGATCCGCAGGATTACGTTTTCCCTGTCCTAAAGGGAATGTAGGGACAACTTCCTTGTGTAGACCAGATCTGTCCCAGAATACATCCACACACATTGGTGTGTGGATTAATGAGGGGACGCTTCCTGAAAATGTTGTGGCTGGACAATTCCCTGTTTTCTTTTTTTTTGTATGGGTGTTTTGTTTACATGTATGTCAGGGTACTATATGCATCTAGTGCCTGTGTAGGTCAACAGAAGGTGCCAGGTCCTTTGGGGCTGGAGTTACAGATGGTCTAACTAACCTGTGGGTTCTGGGATTCGGAGCAGGGAAGAACGGGCAGTGCTCTTGATCAGCCAAGCCTCTCTCTAGCCCCAACTCTGTGTGTGTGTGTGTGTGTGTGTGTGTGTGCACGCGCGCACAGATATTGTAGGACTTTTTTTTTTTTGTTTTGTTTTGTTTTTCGAGACAGGGTTTCTCTGTGTAGTCCTGGCGGCTGTCCTGGAACTCACTCTGTAGACCAGGCTGGCCTCGAACTCAGAAATCCGCCTGCCTCTGCCTCCCAAGTGCTGGGATTACAGGCATGCGCCACCACCGCCCGGCTTGTAGGACATTCTTACAAGCACAGTAGATCACTCTAGGTGAGCTCTCCACTCAGTCAATACATGATGGACATGACACTCATCTGTGCTAATGAAATATTAAAAGATAGTTATTTTATTTCATGTGTATGTGTATGTGTGTGTGTGTGTGTGTGTGTATGTGTATGTGTGTGCCTGCTTCTCTGTATGTGTACCATGTGAATGCAGGTATCCATGAAGCCAGAAAGGGCTGTCAGTTCTCTTGGTATTGGAGTCATCAGTATTGTGAGTGAAACTGGGTCCTCCAAACGAGCAGCGAGTGCTGGTAACTGCCGAGCCATCTCTCAAACCCCCACAACAGGAAATCTCTGTGTTCAGTTCTGAGGCCAGAACCCAGGGTATTGAATATTCTAGGTAAGAACTCTGCCATTAAGCCGCACCCCTAACCCTTAAGGCGTTATGATGGCCACTGTGTCACTGGGTTCTGAGAATTTTTCAGTCCCATCATAATCTTTTGTTTTGTTTTGTTTTGTTCTTTTCGAGACAGGGTTTCTCTGTGTAGCCCTGGCTGTCCTGGAACTCACTTTGTAGACCAGGCTGGCCTCAAACTCAGAAATCTGCCTGCCTCTGCCTCCCAAGTGCTGGGATTACAGGCGTGCGCCACCACCGCCCGGCGTCCCATAATCTTATGGATTGATTTTTATAGGTGTGGCTTGTCCTCAGATGAAATTGTATGTGACCCATGGATTTAGTTTAATGTTTAATTTTTAAACATTGTGGTAAAAGGAGCAAAGCAGAGAAGTCACTATTCTACGTTATTATGTGTACAGTTCAGTAATCCTGTTCACATTACTCTACAACAGATCCACCAAACATTTGCATAATGCAAATCAGGCACTCTAAACCTATTTAAATACTACTACTTTCTCCGCATGGTTGCTCGGTGGTGGCCAACATTCTGTTCCCTGTTTCTGTGAATTTGATTACTTTAGATACTTCAGGTAAATAGGATCTTGCAACATTTGACTTTTTGTGCCTGGCTTGTTTTGTCTAACATAATGTCTTCAGTGTTCTATGTCACAGCACGTGACAGGAAGTCCTTTTCTCCTGAGTCTATTATTCCATTGTTTGTATCAATCTTGTTTCTGCATTTGTCTGTTGATGCCACCTGCTGGCTGTTGTGAGTACTGCTGCTCCGTCTAGGTGCACTAGATCATAGACGGCAGTTAAATTAGAATTTCTGGACTAACTTCCACGCTAGTTCCTTTAAAAACACATTTAAAAAATTTTCTTACTTATTTGTTTTGTGCACATGTGTGTGAGTGTGTGTGTGAGTGTGTGTATGTGTGTTTGTGTCTGTCTGCATGTGTGTTTGTGTCTCTGTGTGTATGTAACTGTGTGTGTATGAGTATGTGTTGACTGTGTCTCTCTCTCTCTCTGTGTATGTGGGAGTATGTCTGCGTATGTATGTGACTGTGTGTGTGTGTGTGTCTGTCTGTCTCTCTCTGTGTGTGTGTGTGTGTGTGTGTGTGTGTGTGTAGGAGTTCACACAGCACATGTGTACATGTCAGAGGACAACTTTTATGAGTTAGTTTCCTTCTTCCACCATGATGTAGATTCTGGGAAGAAAGCTCAGGATATCAGGCACGGTTGCCAGCCCCTTGACCCATCGAGCTGAGCTGTCTCCCAGCCCCTCCACACTATTTTCTGTAGGCTTTATATTATTTCTACATTCTCATGAGAAATGCTGACTGTCTCCTTTTCTCCACATCCTCCCCATCCTGGGAGACATGGGTAATGCATGAGGAGCAGGGTTGTAGTTGGTGGGCTGTGCTTGATCTGGAGTGGTAAGAGAACCACCGCCTGGGGAGCACTCATAGACTGAGCACGGGTGAAGAAGGAGAGGGAGGGAACGGGTGGTTCACCTTAGGAGTCTCTAAGCACAGTGTGACCACAGGCTTTCAGCATCCTTTAAAAAAATGCTATTACACTGCAGATGTCCAGCGTTTGCTTTAGTGGAGAGAGACACACAGACAGACACATACACAGACACAGACACATATGAGAGAGAGAGAGAGAGAGAGAGAGAGAGAGAGAGAGAGAGAGAAGGAGGGAGAGGGAGAGGGAGAGGGAGAGGGAGAAGCGGGTGTGGGAGGGAGGGAGACAGAGATAGGCAGAGAGACAGCAGGGAGAGAGGGAGAGGGAATGAGAGAGTCTGATGCAGCTGGCTTTCCTGTGGATGAAATGGTGCTTGTGGTGGCCCCTTTCATGGGACTCACGTTCATGGCTGGGGAAGGGCGTCGGTAGACTGCAGGAGCAGAGCAGCCTGTGAGCCGAGCAAGAATCTAGAAATACAACTGTGAGGATCGTGCTGTGCTTCCTGACAGTGGCATGCTATGTACCTAACATAGTCTAGAAATATTAAAACCTAAGCTAAAAAAGCCAGTGGCCAGTGCTCTTTCCTTATAGCTGCTGGGCAATGCCTAAAGGGCCGGTCTAGACTGGTCAAGGCTTCTGAGAGTCCATTCAAAGGAAGAAAGAAGGAGGGAGAAAGAGAAGAGAGAATACAGAGAAGATAAAAATAACCGGTTGTGGTGGTTTGAATATGCCTGGCGCAGGGAGTGGCACTATTAGGAGGTGTGGCTTTGTTGGAGTAGGTGTGGCCTTTTGGAGGAAGTGTGTCACTGTGGGGATGGGCTCTAAGACCCTCATCCTAGCTGCCTGGGAGCCAATGCTTCTCCTAGCTGCCTTCAGCCCCTCCTGCACCATGCCTGCCTGGACCCTGCCATGCTCCCGCCTTGATGATAATACACTGAACCTCAGAACCTGTAAGCCAGCCTCAATGAAATGCTGTCCTTATAAGAGTTGCCTTGGATATGGTATCTCTTCGCAGCAACGAAACCTTAACTAAGACACCAATAACTTGGGAGGCGGAGGCAGGCGGATTTCTGAGTTCGAGGCCAGCCTGGTCTACCGAGTGAGTTCCAGGACAGCCAGAGCTACACAGAGAAACCCTGTCTCGAAAAACCAAAAAAAAAAAAAAAAAAAAAAAAAAGCAAACACCTCTAGAACGGGTTTTACCGTCAAATAATTCCCAAAGAAAAGAGTCTTCTAAAAGTCCAAAGTCCAAATTTCCCCCCTTTTTTTCTCTATAAAAATCTGTTCATTTTATATTAAAAACAAAATATATTTCCTTTCCCCGAGTACTCTATAATCATACAGGAATGTGTATCATCTCCTCCCTACAATTTTGAGAGTATTTTCGAAGATGGTGACATATTCTGCCTCCTTAAGAACAAAACAATTCAATTCTGGAGCGGCTGAGTGACAAGCAGCCTGGGTTCTCAAGCGAAGGCTGTTCGCCTCGGCACTTGTTGGAAATGTCATTAGCAAACCAACATATAGTGGGTTGTCATGGCAACCGGAACACCAGCGTTTATAACATCACTGTAATTAATGTTATCCAAACGTTATTAATCTTTCAGCATCACTCATATTCTCGGAAGAAACAGAAAGTCTGGCTCTCCGCGGAGTTTTCCATAGTGTAATCCATTGCGGCTTTCCCCCCTCACTGTATTAGTTTTAAATGGGTCCTATTCTGACTTTGCCTTAGTAAAATTAGCTATTGTTTCTACTCTTGTTCTCATTCATTTTGCCTGCCTTTTTTTTTTTTTTTTTGAGATAGAACTTGAGAAAAGGGGGATTATAGCTAAGACACAGAATGCAGTCTAAAGAGGGAAGGCTTTATATTTATTTAAGTGTGGAAACGCTGAGAAAAATATTAAAATATTTTGTGCGTGGGACTTTTAGTGTGAGCTCGCATTTGCATAACACAATTTTAAAGCAGCCTCACGCGCAGTATTAGCATAGCATTATTTAAGACAGGATCCCGAGAAACCGGAGCCACAGAGGGGGTGCTCTGTGGGAGATTATGTGACCTGTATGCATGATTTTTTTTCTGTTGTCACAACAACTTATTGGATAGATGTTCTGACAGAATAGATCTCCATAGCTCAATGCCACCAGGAAAAAAAAAAAAAAACAATCAGGTTTGAAAAACAGACAAGGGGCTTGAGCGGACATTTGACAGTGCCGTGCAGATGGCTGGCGAACAGGAAAAGATGCTGAACACCGTTAATCAGTGGAGAGATGCAAATCAAGGTTGCAAGGAGATATTATATCACATCCGTTAGGGTAGCTGCTGCTTAAAAACCGGAAAACAAAACAAAACAAGCATTTGGCAGGGATGTGGAGACATTGAACCATTTGGGCCCCGCTGATAGGAATTGAAAACGGTGCAGTCATAGAAAACAGCACAGTGACTCCACCTGAGCTGTCAATGCCGGTGTGGGCATAGATCCAGAGTAATCACAAGCAGTGTTTCAGAGAGAGATTTCTATATCCGTGTTCGTACAGTGCCAGTCACAACAGCCAAGAGGTGGAAGCGACCCAAATGTCCATCAACAGAAGAATGCATAATCAAAACATGGCTCATGCAGACGTCAGGATACCATTTAGCTTCAGGAAGAAAAATCCGTGCTGCACAGTCCAAATTGGAACTGTGAGGACATTATGTTAAGTAAAACAAGCCATTTACAAAAGGCAGGTGCTGTACTATATGATAGTATACACACACACACACACACACACACACATACATATATATGTATATATACACACACATACAGACACACACATTTAAAGACAAATAAAATGGTAAAATTTGTGTCCTTTTCTCCCCCATAACTTGATACTTTTTCCTTTAAAACGTGAGCCAATTCTCTCCACCACCTTGAGTGAGGGTTGAATTTAGGGACTGGCTTCTAATCAGTGCAGTCAGTAACTCCAGGCGAGTCCTTCTCGAAGGTTATGCAAACCATTGCTGCTTTGCTTTGGTGTGTTTTTATTTGGCGGGGTATGGGTAGGGAAGCAGACCCTCCAGCCCCGGCGAAGACTTCAGAAGACTACACCTGGTTCCCAACATCACTGTTGCCACCTCAGGAGACACTCAGAGCAGACGTCACCCAGCTCACCCAGCCCAGAGGTACTGAGAACGGGAAATGTGTCCCACTGTTTAAAACCGCAGAGCCTGGGAATAATTCAGCACACAGCACTAGAACACTAACAAGCATGTCCTCACGTGAAGCAGTGGAGGTCCCCGGGAGGTCCCCGGGAGGTGGGAGAACTCCCCACACTTGGTGAGGTTAGGGTGGCCCACTGTCTAGTCTGAAAACTGGCTCCAGGTCAGAATGAGATCGCATAGATTACCTGCACGTCTGCCCGGGCTCGTGGATGCTTTCGGAGCTGGCTGCCTTGCAACCTGAGGGCTGCTGGGTATTCTTTGAGTTTCTTCATCGTCATTCTTCTTGTGGTGCTGAGAAGACTATGAACGCCTGTGGATTTTCTCATTGAAAATCCAATCGCATACAAACCAGCGGGTTCCGAGTCCAGGGGTCACATCCTAGCGTCACACTATATTCAGAGAAAGTTTGTATTCACCTTTGCGAGGCTCTTGGAAGAGCACGATAGCAATGCATCCGGGAGGGAGGCAGCCAAAAGGCCAGCGAGAAAGGAAAACTCAGCGCCATCCGCGCTGGGGGACATGGGGACCCATTCAGGACTGCCATTTGAGAGTAGCCTGGCTGGACTATAGAAAAAAATCTATTCTTCTCCTGAGTGTAGAATTTAAGCTGTGAATTCTGAACAGCAAGGAAATGTCACCAACCAAGCTTAGAAAAAAGTCTATACACATAATGTTAAAAACATCAACCAACCAACCACATGTATTTTCCCAGGCGAGGACTGCGGGCGGCAAGCCATCACCCAGCCCTGCACGTAATGCTACTCCTTTAAAACGTCCATTCACGCATTTCTAGTGGACTGACTAGCTTATATTTATGAATATTTCGGGTGGAAAAAGGAATTTCATATACCTGTATAAAATTAGGATTTATTTATTTATTTGTTTGTTTTTGAAAAATAAAGTTTTGCAAACGGCATCCTTAGAAAGAGAACATCAAAGTGTAAATTCATCAAGGTCGTGTGTGGTGCCCGAGAGAGCTGAGGCCACAAAATAGACCTTTCCTGCTCCCACTGCGCTCCGTTTCCATAACACTGGGGACTGGACTTGGAAGCTTCATTCCAGGAAGGCGTGCACTTCCGGTCCAGGGCTTCAAGTCCTAAGTCGCATCCCCGCGTTCTTTACACGCCACCATGTTGCTTTCCTACCAGACAAGGCATTTCATGCGGCTCTTGAGATAAGAATGTGAATAAGTAGCCCCTCCCCAACACACACCCATGGAGCAGATGTGCGGCTCTGTCTCCATGTGGGTCCTGAACAACTGGTGCGGGGGCCCATCCCTAAAGCCTGCGGAATCCTTTCCCCAACTCAGTCATCTTGTCTGGCCTCAGTGGGAGAGGACACATCTAGCACTGCAGAGACTTGACATGCTAGGGTGGGGAGATATCGGGGAGGTCTCCATTCTCTCAGAGGAGAAGGGGCGGGGTGTGGGGGGGGGGGGGACCGGGAGTCAGGCAGCAATCGGGAGGTGAAGTGAATAAAAAAATTTTTTTTGGAATAAGATCCTTGTGTAGAAGACAGTTTGCCATTGAGAAAAACACAACAAAGCAACAACAACAACAACAACAACAAAAACCATGTTCAAGCCGGGCCTGGTGGTGCACGCCTGTAATCCCAGCACTTGGGAGGCAGAGGCAGGCGGATTTCTGAGTTCGAGGCCAGCCTGGTCTACAGAGTGAGTTCCAGGACAGCCAGGACTACACAGAGAAACCCTGTCTCGAAAAACCAAAAAATAAAAAATAAAAATAAAAACCACGTTCAGTACACATGAGTCAGAGCTCAGGTTTCTAGGAGAAGATATCAAGTTTTTTTCTTTTCTTTATTTTTATTTTAGTGCACGTGTGGTGTGTACATCTGTGTGAGTGTATGTCACAAGACCCCCGTAAAGAGTTCCTTGAGGTTGTGGGCTACCCAGTGTGGGTGCTGAGAGCCAAACTCTGATCCTCTACAAGAGCAGGAAGCGCTCTCAGCCACTGAGCCATCTCTCCAGACCCAGACCTCATATTTTAAATGAGATGGTAGTTTAATGATCCCCAGCAGGTCACTAAATTATTTAGCAATCTATTTGGGACCTATTTAATTAACAATCTTTTTAATTATTTAATAATTTAACGACCCTCAGTGGATTACACTACAATATTACATTATTGAGGAAGTAAAGCTGTGTAAGAGCAAAAAAGTACAGGAGCAGCGTCTCACTCGTGTTTGCACACGAGGTTTTGTGAGCGCTTTCACAGGCAACAGCCCAGGGAGCCTCTTTGTCCTGAGGCTCCTTAGTGATGCAGGGCTGGTTGTGGATGAAACAACCACATCTCCCAAGCCGGCAGTCCTATGCAGCAGCCAGCATGCAGAAGGTGACTGGAAAGATACTGAATGGCCAACACGAGTTCTTGCTCCAGGTCCTCACAGGCACACTGCTAAGTGGCTGACTGATACCGGTGCTCCTCCAGCGTCCTGCCTGCCATCTCTGTCACAGGGTGCTCATGGGAACAGCTCTCATGTCCTATCTGGATGCATTCGTATTCCTGAGTTCCTCTCCCAAGTGGATCTTTTTCTCCAGCCCAGACTGACTTTTCTTTACTCTGAAAATAGGAAACTCTGCATATTTTTTTTCTGCTTTAGGAAAAATAGGGCTTATTTCCACTTGAGGAAGGAAATCTGTTTTGTACAAAAAAGAGCTGACAGAGAGGGAAAGACTGAATTAAGATATGTCCATTTTGAACCTCCCAGTGACCAGTTGCATCTGCAAACAGTGGCCGGGGGAACAAACAATATTTTCTGAGCTCGTCAATATGTGCTAGCGCATTGCAGAAGGTAACCTTGGCTTTCACAGTTGGGTACGGGGCCAGCATTACATCATCCAGGAGGTGTGTCATGCTCACAATGTGAGTTTTAAGGAATTGACTTTATATCCCTGGCATGTCTGTTAAAAGCTAGGCATGGTGGTGCAACCACATAAACCAAACACTAGGGAGGCAGAGACAGGGGGATGCCTACACCTTTCTGGTCAGTCAGTCTAGCTGAGTTAGTGAGTTCCAGGTTTAATGTGAGATCTTATCTGGAAATAAATAATTCGGCGACTGGGTAGATGGTTCAACCGTGAAGAACACTTGTTTTTGTAGAGGCCTCGAGATCAGTTCCCAGCACCCACACTGGGCAGTTAAAACCTCCTGAAACTTCAGTTCCAGGGGATCTGATGCCCTCATCCGGCCTCTGTGGAAATCCACAGACATTCACTGGGACGTATATGAAAAGAGATGGGCATAGTGATGGATGGATGGATGACCTATGGTCTGCACACACACGTGCTTACAAACACGCACACTCCTAACATTCTCTCTCACGTAAAAACACTGGGAAACCAATACTGTGTCCATAATGAGGTACAACAGAAAGAGCAGAACCAGTAGGTCGTGGGGTGTTCTTTTTAAAACACAGGACTCTAACCATCCCTGTAGATCCAACTTCCAATTCACAAGGGATTCAGGGGCCAGGAAAAGAAAAGGCAGCACCAGTAAGAGATGGGCAAATCTACAGTGACTCGGTCTGTAAAGCAACCGACTGAACTTTCTTCTAAGGTGGATGTCATCAAGGTAGAATCACTGGAGCCAGATGTGGTAGCGCATTCCAGTAATCTCGTCACTTGTCAGGTTGAAGAAGGAAGATCAGGAGTTTAAGATTGTCCTTGGCTCCTGGTATACAGATAAAGTTCTGCAAGCTGAGCTGATAGAATTGAGATAAATGGAGAGGTTTGAACATGGAATGGATTGACCATTTTCATGGACTTATTTTATTTTATTTTATTTTATTTTATTTTATTTTATTTTATTTTATTTTATTTTATTTTTTCTTTTTCGTTTTATTTATTTTTTTATTTTCCATATTCTTTGTTTACATTCCAAAGGCTTTCCCCTTTCCCAGTTTCCCCCTCACCATGTATCCCATAAGTCCTCTCCCCACCCCCCGCCCATTCCCCAATCACCCCCCAACCCTTTCTCTGTTCTGGTACTCTCCTGCAAAACTGGAACCCGTCTTTTCTTGTATTGTAACTCACTTACCTCATCTTCCTCTGCCAAGGAAGTGGACCGAGAAGCAACTCTCTGAAGTTAGCGCAATGCCAAACATTGTCACTAGAGGGCACAAGAGGGACGTCTTGAAGGACGAGGCTTCTGGTTTTAGAGGCTGGTCCGTTTGCTCCAGCTGTTTGCTTTGCGGGGTGCTTGTGGATCTGGGGGACGGCTGGTGGTGCAGTGCCTCAGCTTCATGTTTAGACGGCACACATGTGTCCTAGTTTTGGAGTCCACAGCTCACGAACACTGTGTGACTCCCAGTAGCGATGCTTGCTTGCTCTCTTCTTGGCCTGTGCATTCCTTTCTTCCGGTCGTGGCTCTGGGGGCTCCTGGAGGGTTGAGGCTCCTTGGCACCTGCAAGAAATGGTCCAGTGCATCTTCCATTGGGCGCAGCCATGCTTCAGCCCCCGTATGGAATGACCTAGTGCGCACGATCCTCTTTTCCAAGCCGGTGCCTGCTCAGGCTCTCCTCCCTGACCTCTGGCGACACCGGAAGCTCTCTTTACAGCCTTTTAATTGACCCCTTTATGCATCTCCTTACATTATAAACTTTCTTTAGATGACGCTGTGTTTTCTGCCTGTTGATTGGACGAAGACAGATGTAATCTGACAGCGGTCCAGCAATCTTGTGGTCATCTGAAATAATTCTGAGTTTTAGAAGATTCATGCTGAAAGTCACTGATTTGACTGGATCCCTGATGGATGACGTGTGTCGTTGAGAATTGGAGTTGAACAACACACGTCGCTGGTGATCCATTGTCATTTGTACCTACCAGTAATGCTCACAGCCCAGCACTAGCGAGTCCAGTTGCATCGTATAGCAAAGAGGCTGAGAAAAAAGTTAGCCCAGTGTGTGGCCCCCACAGATCAGGAATGTAAGAACTGGCTCTAGCTATTAAATTGATACTCTACCGTATCAATTTAGCAGTATCAGTTCATTTGAAAGGCTCCACTACCCAACTTACAAATATTTCACTCAGGAAAAAAAAATGGTTTAAGGAAAAACATAAAAACCCCAACCTTGCTCCGTCCTCACCTCTCCCTCCAGCCCCCATTTTATTCCAGGACGGGGGTGGGGGTGGGGCGTCGGATGTCCCTCTTGCTTTTCTCAGGCGCACAGAACACTTTGTTAATGTAAACTGACTGATATCTCAGACCTTTCACTCACTCTTCTCAATCCCGTGGTAGATGACCTTTCTTTTCCTTCTGGCCGCCATCATCCATAGAAATAAAAAGGCTGCATGGCTGTTTCAGCCTCCCTGAGTTCAAGGTGCGGCTTCTGCCAGACAAAGACATCTGTGCCGGGCTTGGTCTCGGAGCGTGGAGCTGTGGGCAGCGCCCCGGTGTCAGGAGGAGGTGATGCTGTGGATGCCTGTGGCAGGTCCAGCGACCTTGTCTCTGGGTGTTTGGTGTCGGCAGTGTAAACCAAGTCAAATGTCCCCCGCTGAGATTCCTTTCCTATTCTCCTTCCTTTTCTTCCCCTCTTCCTCCTCCTCCTTCTCTTCTTCTTAATATTTATTTATTTAATGTAAGCACACTGTAGCTGTCTTCAGACACCAGAAGAGGGCATCAGATCTTACAGATGGTTGTGAGCCACCATGTGGTTGCTGGGATTTGAACTCAGGACCTTTGGAAGAGCAGCCAGTGTTCTTACCAGCTGAGCCTTCTCTCCAGCCCCATGTCTTCCTCTCTTCTTGTGTCCCTCTCTTCCCACTGCTTCCCCCTTACTTCCCCTTCTCCTCCTGCTCTTTCTCTTCCTCTCCTCCTTCCCTCCCCCCTTTTCATCCCTCCACCCCTCTTCCTTCCCTCCCACCCTCCCCTCCTCCATTTCTCTTCTTCCCTCCCTTCCTGCTCTTCTCCGCACTCTCCCTCCCCTCTGCATCTGTTTCTTGCTATCTCCTCTTTCTCACTGTACAGCCCAGGCTGGGCTAACTAGAACTCACCATCCTCCTGCACTTATCTTTAGATGCTGGGATTACAGGCGTGCCCCACCATGCCTGGCTAATGTCTTAGGACCAGTTCTCTGCAGCTGAGATTGAGAACATTGTTCTGGCAGTGTGAGTTCCAACTCCAATTTTCTGGGCCTCCTGGAAAGTGTGTGGCTCACCAGCTATCTTTCAGTAAAGTTCTATGTTATGGCTCAGTCGATTAGTGTCTATTGCAGTTAAAAGACCTTATAGATAGATGTTCTTGATGTCACTTCCCACAAAGTCTCAACATTTAAGGTCATTTCCTCTTATATCTAGTAGTTGAGAAGAGCATTTTTCTTTCATATTGCATATTAGTCAGGATATATATGTACATGTACATGTATATGTATATGATGTATATGTGTATATGTATATACATGTATATATGTAATCTAATACATATGTATTTTATATATTTTATATACACATACATATATAATAAACCCAGTATACATAAATACTTATATTTTACACACACACACACACACACACACACACACGCATGTATAAAAGATTTATTAGAGTGGCTTACAAGCTGTGGTCCAGCTAGTTCAACAATGGCTTATCTACCAAACGCAAGTCCAGAAATCTAGCAGTTGTTCAGTCCACGAGGCTGGCTGTCTCGGCTGGTCTCCAGTGTACATCAGAACCCCAGAGAAGTAGACACTAGAGCCAGTTAAGGAGCAAACTCGTCTGTGAGAATGAGGGCAAACAGGCAGTCTCCTTCTTCCATGTCCTTTATACTGACTACCAGCAGGAAGTGTGGCCCAGATTAAAGGTGTGTCTTCCCACTTCAAAAGATCCGTATTAAAGGTGAGTCTTCCCACTTCAAAAGATCCGTATTAAAGGTGGGTCTCCCCACTTCGAGCAATTTAGTTAAGGAAAAATCCTCACAGGTGCACCCAGCCCCATGAGTTCTAGTTAGCTGCAGATGTAGTCAAGTTGACAGCCAAGAGTAGCCATCACACATGAAGACCACACCCCCTCCCCATAATTCCTTAGCACTAGCTTTTTTTGTTAGGATCCACTTAAACCCACCCCTGCTTCTTCTCATCTGTATCCAGCCCTTGCGTTTATTCTCCGAAGTTTCTGTACTTACACAGACAACTTTCTGTTTCCTCCCTCAGCTTCAATGACCTTACTTATGAAATGGCTTTGGGTGAATTAAGAAGACGCTGAGATGAGGCAGACGGGTCCGGAGCTTGCTCTGACCGTAATGAGCCTATCTATAAGCTAATACTCCCCATTGGTGATAACATCATAACTCACACTGAAGGAGCCGGGCTAGAGAGGAGATGGCTGGAAGGGGAATTTAGAAAACTGATTGGCAATAAAGGATGGACACGTTGGCTTTAGCGTCTGAGTTCATAATCAAGAGCTAAGAGAGAGATGTGCTAATACAGCAATGCTACACCACAAAGGTGAAATAGACTGTGCTATTGCCTAACAATAGAATTCATTATTTGTTATACTTTGTTATTTTTTAGCAACAAAATCCCCTTGAAACCTTTGAATGAAGCTGTATTATCTGGGGGAGGGGGCAGTGGCGATTTCAAGAGCGTAGGGTCTAACTGAAAGGAGAGAAGGTAGACCAGCCAGCGGACATGGAATAGAACCTGGCTGTGTCCATGGGGAACCAGCCTTGGCTTCAAAAGCATCATCTGTACCATCCATTACTGGGAGGACTTTGACATCATAATGATGGTCCAGTGCCCTCAGGAACACAGCTCTACAGCATTCCTCGTTGGACTTTTCCATTGTCCAGATCTGTTTATTCTCTAACAAACCCAGCTCTTTCCACAAACACAATGTCCTTGTTCCCCGTGCTGTGCCCTGGGTCTGTCCCCCCCACCCCCTGCTGCATTTCCTTTATCTTGGTAATGACTTTGAGAGTTTGATGCCTCTTCTTGCCTACATTTTTGTTTTACTGGGCTTGTTTGTTTTACTAACACAGGGTTTCTCAGGGTAGCTCTGGCTGTCCTGGAACATACTCTGTAGATCAGGACGGCTTCAAACTCAGAGATCAGCTCACTGGGATCAAAGGCCTGTGCCACCACATCTAGCTCTTTTCTTACTTTTTATTTGGTGGGGTGGGTGTGTAGGGGTGTGGTATAAGGGTGGGGATGGAGGTAGGGGCTAAGGAATGGTGTCATTTGCTTTTGGTGCCAGAATGTGCCTGGAAGTTGTTATTTTGGAGCTACTTTGAATCTGTGGTTTTCTACCCTTTGTGTCCCGTGCTGACTCCTATTGTCTGATCTCAGTTACCATTCTGTTAACATCAGTGACAGCTATGGAAAATGTACTCTGCCCATTTTATGTTTGAGTCTTTCCATTAAGGCTTTCTCCTCTGCACACAAAGTAGTATTCACATGTAGCACGAATAACTTATATTTTATTTTTTAATAAAACAGAAAAATAGAATAGACTGGTTTTTTTTTTACATTAAGAATGTCTCCCCATCGAGTGCCTTTCCACATCCCTCCATACTTTATGTACTTTATCATTTACTTAAATAGCTACACATTTTGTTTTATGCATATATATGTATATATAACTTATTTCCCAATTTTGTATTTAGGTTGATTCTAATATTTTACTACTTCAAATGATGCTTGGATAGGTAATCCTGTGCATATGTCTTTTTGCACCTGTGTTTTCCTGTAGGAAAATTTCCCAGTACTGGAACTGCTATCTTGGAGGATCTGCATATTTTTAAATGCTGATAGGTAGTACTAAATTGCCTTCCAAAAAAAGTTATAGCAGCAGCTTACACTGTTACCAGGTTTGAATGAGAATGGGCTTGACGTTCTATTCACCTGGGCTCTAAGTACACCTTGGGATTCCTAACATTCGATTTTCATTGGTTCTCTGTTTTACTGTGTGATTAACACTAACAGGCATTCCATACTCCTGTTTTCCATATGTGAGTGTGTGTGTGTGTGTGTGTGTGTGTGTGTGTGTATGTATGTATGTGTGTGTGTGTGTGTGTGTATATATATATATATATATATATATATATATATATGCTTTTGGTGTCAGAATGTGCCTGGAAGTTATTATTTTGGAGCTATTTGACATCTGTATATATATATATATATATATATATATATATATATATATATATATACCATTCCTTAGCCCCTACCTCCATCCCCATCCTTATATAGTTTTTAAAATTCATTTTTTTTGAAACAGAGTTTCTCTGTGTCGCCCTGGCTGTCCTGTCCTGGAACGTACTCTATAGACCAGGCTGTCCTCAAACTCAGAGATCTGCCTGCTTCTGCCTCCCAAGTACTGGGATTAAAGGTGTGGGCCCCCATTGCCTGTCAAAGGTGAGTCTCCAAGCTTCCTCATTTTATCACATGGATTTATAATCACAGGAAGTGATTGTGCCTTCTCTCTGTCACCTTCTGTGTGCTGACTTCTTTCTTGACTTCTTTCTGTTTGTTGCTTCATGATCTAGAGATTGCTGCTACTGTTCCAAAGGTGACATCCATATTAGGAAAAAAAAAAAAAGAAAAAAAAAAAAAGACCATGCTGCTGCCATCTGGATCTCTTCCCAGGGAAGCACAGCTCTCTCCAACTCTCCTTAGATCTTTTGGTAATGACTGGGTCCTGTAGTAAGGATCTTCTTGAGTCAATGTCTCCATATGTAGCTGGTGGGGGAGGGCACTGGAACTTACCCTAGAGCCCAGGCAATCTTTGATATCGTAATTCTTCTAGGATTAGCCTCCTGGGTGTTGGGACCACAGGTGTGTACCACTATTCCAGGCCCCATAGTCATTCTTAGCTGCAAAAGGGAGATTAGAACATTTGGTATCAGGAGACGCGGAGAAATGTAGCTGTGGATCTGTGTACTAACCCTGACGGATTGTTTGAGTCTAGGCTCACTGCCTCTCAGAATAAACAAAGGCTCTGTAGCTATGGAGGAGAGACTAGGTGACGAGTAGTAAGCCACAGTTTGCCAGCAGTGGATGTTTGCGCCATATACATTTGTTGGGTGGCCTAAGAAGGAGGCCAGCCACCTGCCACTGCACTCTTCAGCGAGTGGAAACCCTGACTTACGAGTTAATTATCCTAAGTCACAATTTGTTTCTAAGTCACACACGCTGAGAAGCTGCAGAATTCTGCTTTGCCCTGACTGGGGCCAAACTGAGGTGGAGTGAGATTTTGTTCTCATTTGAATTCAAATTAATTTAGTCATCTCTCAGGGGCAGATGTTATGCATCAAATAAGTGACAGATTGCAGCATTAATTTAAAGAGTAACTAAGATTTAGTTTATAATATGATTATTTTTATTGGAGACAAAAAAAATCTAGTGATTATTGGCCAATTATTTTCTGGATAAGGGAAAGTGTGTGTGTGTGTGTGTGTGTGTGTGTGTGTCTGTGTGTGGAGTAACTGAGATTGTGAAGGCAGAGACAGAGGTGGAGCCAGCGGCGGCTGCTGCGAGGAGGTGGAGGCAGCGGTTGGCAGCGACTCCCCCTTCCTGCTCACACTCTCTCTCCTTTGCCTGAACCCTTGCACCTGGCCAGGCCAGAGATCTCCACTGAAGGCAAGGCTTCAGGTACACAGGCCCGCAGGTCTCCGGGATCAAACTTAGGCGACTGGATTTGGCAGGAGGAGCATTTACCAGGTGAGCCATTGACCCATGATCTTATTTTTACAAATTTTAATACACATTGCTAAAGTTGTTAAAATAAAATAAAATAAAATAAAATAAGGTGACCAGAGTAGTCACATAAATGTGCCTCACCATCTTCCACAGACATAGCTGACCCAGGCCTGAGGAGGGTCACACTGCTTCCAGTCAATGACCCAACATGACAGCAGTAATAAGAGAGGCCAATGCCCCGCCCCCCAGCCCCCGGGGACACAGGGCTGCCGTGATGGCGGCCCCAGACCGGCCGTCCCACTCCAGTTTCTCCCCTTCTCCTGGTCTCAGGCTGTTAGTCCCTTTCCATTCCCTCTCCAAAGGACTCTTCCCCTCACAGGACACCCGTGTGTTCAATCCTGTTTTAGCATCCACGCTAAGATCCTCACAGACAGAGTTGCATTGGCTTGTCCTTCCCACCATAGTTCCCGAGGTAAGGTGTTGGGAATGAGAACGTGCGTACTCGGTTGTGTCAGCATTTGGTAGTTCAAAAATATTTGCTACTTTGCAAAAGTTAGAACGGCCTTTTAATAACACAGTCTACCATTTTTGTCGTATGCTCAGAGACTCATATCTGTGGATTGTCCTTGAGTTCATAGGCATACAGCTTTTTTTTTTATATATTGGGGTCTCACTTTGTAGCTCTGGCTAGCCTCTATATAGACCAGGGTGGCTTCAAACTCTGAGATCTCCTGCCATAACACCCAGTGACATGCAGATATTGTTTGTAAACAAATGCATTTTGAATGTAAGTTTTCAAATGCATTTTGAATGTAAGTTTTTGACAATGTCACACGTGTATACAACTTTCTCTTTTCTTTTTTTGTTATTGTTGCGGGGGTGGGGCACTCTTTAGGAGGTGTGGCCTTCACAGTAATTCTGGCCTTCAGCAGCAGAGCTGGCTTCAACTGGGAGGTGCCTGCAGCTGCTGTGCAGAGGAGAGTGATGCATGCTCTCTGGATGTGCAACACTAAAAGACTCCTCTCCTTTGCTAAGTAGGAGGAACCAGCCCTGTGTTGCACACACAGTCCCGAGGGAACCAGAGGGCGCTGGCATTCTCGGAGTAGCTGTCAGGCGCCGGGTCCCCTCTCATCTAACCTCAAACAAGGTTGTTGTTTTAAAGGTTTTTCTCAGGGAGAAGAGTTTTAGAAATTGCTCCTACTGCATTTCAGGCAGACAACCATACAGACCAAAGCGTGAGGTTTGCCCCTTTGGCTTAGTTAGGTCAAATGGTGAGGTTCCCTGTCCCGAGTCCCCGCCTCACGTGGCCGCCCCACCGTCTGCGCTGTGCTGTGCTGTCACCCGCTTACTTACCGGATGCTTCGTCTCTCACGTGGGAAAGAGCAAGCAGTGGCGGGAACGACGGCACAGTCCGACTTTCTGGAATTTCGGTCACCCAGAGGCATTGCCTGTGGCTCCCTCAGACATCCAGGCTCTTCTCAAAACACGTGGAGATGTGCGCCACCCACCCCCCACTCGCTGAGTCTAAGGACAGCCCTGTATTCCTTTAGTTTTACTTCTCTTTGTGTGTACGTATGTGTGTGGTACGCACATGTGGCTGTGTATGGTGGTCTCAGGACAACTTGGGTCAGTCACTTCTCTCCTTTCAGCTTTATACCTGTTCCAGGGATCGAACTTAGGTTCTTGGGCTTTTGAGGCAAGCCCCTTTCCCCATTGAGCCATCTCTGTGACCCCTAAAGAAATCTTTTAAAAGAGATTTAAAAGCAAAATTAAAGCCTTACTTCTGAAACGGAGCAAAGCAGAGCGAGGCAAACCCGAAGCCCCCGCCCAGCTAGTGAGCTAGGATACAAACACGAAGCTCTGAAGAAAATCTCTGCCCGGAAGATCTTTTGTGTGTGAAATATTACACAATTCAACTCCCAAACCAAAAGGTCCTTCCCCCCCTTCTTTATTTAGTTTCAGGGTCATGAAAAGACACAGTTACTTGGCCTTGACTCTACCCAATTTGGATACTCAAGCATCCTAAATCTCCATTCCCAGCCCTAGCATTGTGCGATGAGTTAATAAGAAGAAAATATGCCGGCCTGCTCAGCCTTCGCGTCCCTAATAAAGCCCATATTTTAAAGCAGTTATGGAACTTTGCACAGAATCCAGGTTTAAAGGCAAATTGAATACATAAAAAACTAACTCAGACAGCAAAGTTTAGTTACCTGAGAAACAACTCCTCAATTTATCTCTTCAGTCAGGAACTGAAGATAAATACTTCAGGAGACACACTTCGCCTTCGTCTTCAATTTTACTTTAGGCCTTATTAAATAACACCCGCAGCAGGGAGTGTACGTGTGTGAATTTAAAGCTGCTCTGATCAGGGTGCACCGTGATAACTTGGCTGTGTAAAAAAATTTGTCTTTTCGCTACAGCCAAGTGGAGCTTACCTTCCTGTCGGTCTCAGGAATGTGATTTAGGTTACAGGGGCCTTGCCGTTGACTCTGTCTTGAGTAGCGGTAATAAGCCAGGGACGGTAGTGACAGTTGGCTGTGAACACCTTCAAGACACTGCCGCCTGTGCGTCCCTCTCCTACCCCAGAGTCTTCCTCAAGGGAAGGCAGGGTGACACACGGCCTGTGGAATCCTTTGCCACGGTCCCTTCTTGAGATTTCTCTTCCTTCTGCTGCCAAGGTGGCTGCCATCTTCCCTTGGGTCATCTGTCTCTGTTTCTCTCACCGTGCCTGCCTCCCCCAGTCAGGGTTTCTATTGCTGTGATAAAACTCCATGGCCGGAAGCAACTGTGGGGGAGGAAAGGGTTTGTTTTGCTTACACTTCCAAATCACAGTCCATTATCAAAGGAAGTCAGGGCAGGAACCTGGAGGTAGGAGCTGAAGCCGAAGCCATGGTGGAGCGTTACTTACTGCTTCAGTCTCCACGGCTTTCTTGGTCGGCTTCCTCACACCGTTCAGGACCACCTGCCCAGGGGTGGTACCGCTCACAGTTGGCTGGGCCATCTTACATCAATCAGCAATTAAGAAACTGCCCCACATCTAACCATTTACCTACAAATTGCATGAATTCATTATTTTTAATTGCTGAGTAGTATTCCATTGTATAAATATACCACATTTTCTGTATCCATTCCTCCTTTGAGGGATATTTGGGCTCCTTCCAATTTCTGGCTATTATAAACAAGGCTGCTATAAACATAGTGGAGCATGTGTCTTTATTGTATGCAGGGGAATCCTCTGGGTATATGCCCAGGAGTGGTATGCCAGGGTCCTCTGGAAGGGACATGCCCAATTTTCTGAGGAACCACCACACTGATTTCCAGAGCGGTTTTACCATTTTGCAATCCCACCAACAGTGGAGGAGTGTTCCTCTAACCCAATCACAAAAGAATACACATGAAATGCAATCACTGATAAGTGGATATTAATGAGCCCAGAAGCCCTAAATACTCAAGGCACAATTAGCAAGTCAAATGATTCCCAAGAAGAAAGGAGAGGACCCTGGGCCTGGAAAGATTGGATCCAGTTTTGTAGAGAAACTGTGGGGGGAGGGGGAATGATTGGGGAATAGTTGGGGGGGGGGAGAGGAACTATGGGACATAGGGAGGGGGGGGACTGGGAAAGGGGAAAGCCTTTGGAATGTAAACATTGAATATAGAAAATAAAAAAAAAAAAAAAAAGAAACTGCCCCACAGGTTTGTCCACAGGCCAGTCTGGTTGGGGCATATTCTCAATTGGGGTTCTTCCCTCAACCGATTCTACCTCATGTCAAGTTGACAAGAAACCAACCAGGCCACTGCCTGACAACCTACCCATGCCATTGCCTGGAGAAGCAAGTTGCGGACCATAATCAATCTTCAGTCTCTACCTCTTTTCTTTGATTGTCTTAGATGCTGTGGTTGTCATGGTCCCCCCCAGCCCCAGCTTCTGTGATGAGGCAAAGTGTAAATGAAGTCAAGAAACTCAATGTCCTTTCGAATTTTGAACTCGGACACATCTTTCTCTTCCGTGTAAGCGTCCTGTGCCTCCTGTGTGACTTCCGCATGCCCCTGCACTGGCTTTTGTTAGGGAAGATGAGTAGAAATGCAGGACAGAGCCTGGAGACTCCCCCTCCCTCTGTTCCTGGTCTAAGTTCTGTTCTCTGCGTTTGACCAAGTTCCTGCTCCCCACCACATGGGTGGCATTTTCTTCTTCGGGGAAATCATCCAAAAGCAAAGGCAGCCATCTCTGTCCCTCGTCACTTGCGCAGGATGGGATCTGAGGCCAGTTGTTCTAGGAGTCACACCAGCTGGGCAAGCAAATGTGGCTGGCAGCCTGTGTAAGCAGGACGTGTGCACTGCCATCACAACAGAGCGCGCTGTGCACTGCCATCACAACACAGCTCACTGTCTCCCGCATGCACTCTGCTTCCCCACGCTTGGTTCAGTGGGGAATACTCTCCCCACTGATGGCGGCCGCAGCTGCCTAACTCAAGATGCTTCCACTCATGAAACGGGACATAGTCCCAGTGTCAGACCACAGCAGCAGGGCTGTGTTATAATGGGTGTGTTTAGGTTGTTCCTGTTTGCTGTGGGGAGAACGGGTTTTCCGGGTTGCAGAATCTTCTTGGCGTAGCTCAAGGTTGTGAACTTTAGTCTCTGGGCTCGACCTGCACAGAGCCCAGAAAGGGAAACCAAAGGGTTCCTGTGAATCACCATCAGAACCTTGTTACTTGAATCCATTTCTTTTATAGTTTCTTGGAACTGAGGATCGGTTTGAAGTGGCAGGTGTTAAGTTTGTGTGTGGGTTTATGCCTTCCCCCTCCCCCCAACTCCCCGCCACAAAGACCTGTGACCCATTCAGAGGAGGAAGGCACACCATTTTCATTTCTTCTTCATTACTAACATCGTTACTGTTATGGATTGTACTGTTACCTGCTCAAGTTCTATTGCTAAAGGGCTAACCACTAGTACCCAGAATGCTGATGGAGCATATCAAGAGGTGATTTTCTAAATTAATTTGACTGATGATAAAGATGAAGACACTAGGACAAACTAAGGCACACTAGAGAAGACTGTGGGCAGACAGCGAAAGAGAGCCGTCTATATACAAGTTGAGAGAGAGAGAGAGAGAGAGAGAGAGAGAGAGAGAGAGAGAGAGAGAGAGAAAGAGGGCCAGGTGGAAGCAAACCACCATCTTTTTTGGACTTAGAGTCATGAAGTAGCAATGAAAGTAATTTTATGGTTGGAATTCACCACAACATGAGGAACTGTATTAAAGGGTCGCTGTACTGGGAAGGTTGAGAACCACCGTTATATATCAAAAGCCTCAGAAAACAATGAAAGGAATGAACAAGGCAAGCAGAGGCTTCCTTGCAGGAGAGCAGAGAGAAGAGAAGCTGTGATCAGAAATGGTGTTCCCAAAGACATAAATCACATACCAAGTGATGTCTGACAAGAAGAAAGGAGTGGACACTGGTGCTAGAATGGACCAAAGCATCATTGTGGGGGAGTACAAGAACAGGGAGGTGGGAGGGGGTGGATGAGGGAGCAGGGGGAGGGAAAAGGGCATGTGGGACCTTTGGGGGTGGGGAACCAGAAAAAAGGGAAATGAATTGTAAATATAGAATATATCCAATAAAAAAAAAAAAAGAAATGGTGTTCAAGAAAAACCGACAGGGGCTGCATGGTCTGTTTCTGGAGCTGATGGAAAGAATTCCTTAACTTCTGGTAGAGTTAATCTGGGAAGGGACAGGCTACCCAGAGAGTGAACTCTTCTTGACCAAGGATACATAGAAGAAAATGAATAGTCCCATAAAGATAAATGAATGAATTACTAATATGGTTTGTGGATGGAAACTGGATATCTACATTTTTAAAAAGTATGAAATTGAGCCCTTACCTTATGCCATAGGCAAATACCAGTTCAAAATGAATTAAAGGCTTCAGCCTAAGACCTGAAACTGTGAAACTCTTACAGGACAACATAGAAGACATGCTACAGTCAGGTAAGCGCTTGT
Source organism: Apodemus agrarius (assembly GCA_964023405.1). Classification (NCBI taxonomy): domain Eukaryota; kingdom Metazoa; phylum Chordata; class Mammalia; order Rodentia; family Muridae; genus Apodemus; species Apodemus agrarius. The sequence goes on along the minus strand of OZ030020.1, from coordinate 49,314,094 downwards.
CTTGAAAGCAATCGGACCTGAGTTCAACCCCCAGCACCCTCATGTAAGTCCAGGTGTCTGCTTGTGACCCAGTTCCGGGGAGGTGGACAAAGGAGGCTCCCTTGGCGACACTGGCCAGTCATCCTGACCTAACTGATGAGTTTCAATGCCAGGGTGGATCTCGGAAAACAGCACCCAGTGTTGACATCTGGTCTTCAGTGTGCACATGCGCACAAGTGCATTTGCTCAGGCACACGCCCCTCATGAACCGATGAATGCAAAAGGAAATGCCAACACAATCACATGCACCGCAGAAGAGACTATTATTCAGTCCTAAAAAGAAGGAAGACCTTCCATTGGAGATAGTAACACTGAGTGAAATTACCCCGACACAGGATGAGTAACACTGCATCATTTACATATAGAATATAGATAACAGATATCATTTATATATAGAATCTTAAAAATCTCAAATTCGGAGAAGCAGAGTAGAAGGCCCTAGACACGGGGAGCGGGGAAATGCAGAGACGTTGGTCAAAGGATGTAGAGGTTCAAGTACATGGTGAGTTACTTCTGGCGATCCAATGCACACGTGACTGCAGTTAGTAATCACGTCTTGAGTATCTGAAGTTTCCTATGGGAATGGATCCTAAGCTGTCACCACACATATGTGTACACAAAATGGTACCAGTGTCAGGTGATAGAGATGCTATCGGCTTGATTGTGGAAAACACTACAAAGGTAGTCCTCCTGTTTCAAGCCCTTCAAACTCACATTTGGGATTACAGTCACGAGCCACTAAGGCCCCAACTGCACAAGGCATGCTTAAATAGAACTACTGAACTGTGTGCCTTGTATACATTTTATTTTGTCACATACACCCCCCCCCAAAAAGCTAAAAACAAAACAAAACAGAACAAAACAAAAACCTCTGCAAAACAAAATATTTCAGAAGCCTGAGCTGAGGGGTTGTGGGTGTGGTCCAAGAGTAGAGTATTTATCTGGCATGAAGAGGGTTCTAGGTTTAATACCCAGAACCACAACAATTCTGAAACCAATCTAACCATCCAACCAACCAACCATCCAAGAAGGTGACAATGGCTCTCCCTGCTGTCCTATCCTAGGACTCCTAACTTCCCTTCAGTTATCCTCATGGGTCCCCGCCCTGCATTTCGGATGAGACTTCAAGTACATTTCCTTTTTTAGATATTGTTCTTAATGGCAACTGGACTCTACTGCGGGTCTTGAGTCCCCTTTCAGATATATTATGGATAAGTGGACAGGCAGACTTCTGGTCTGAGGTTCTATCATGATGTTATTTGGAGGGAAAGCATTTGACATTTCAAACATTTGGCTCCAGCTACATATGTGCTCAAATTCTAAGATGGCAGCCTGTATTAATATTTAGTGTATACATGTTCATTAAAAAACATAAGACATTGAACACTTAGTATCATAAGGGCAGAAAGGAAAATGTATTTTAAGGGTACATGAGCCACGTCTTAGTAGCAATGTTAGGCCAGAGAATGCTCACCTGTTTGTTAGAAACTCTTTTTTCAAGCAGAATCTTACCGTGCCATGAAACAAACGAAGATGGATGCCATTCTGGGTGAAGTACAGGTGAAGGGCAGAGCCCGGTGTATCTGATCCACTCAGTCTGCCTAACAGTCATTGAAGAGAATTCCCTAGAACCACTTAGTCTGCTAACACTGTGACAGACCCGGCATGCACACTCACGCCGGTCAGGAACAGAGTGGTTCCCACACAGAAGTAGTAATCTTTCCAATGTATCTTGATGAATCTGTGAATTCCCACCTAATCAGATGTCTTCAGAGCCACTGACTGAGTTCCTCTGTTTTGCCAGTCAGAGGGTTGATCCCACAGGGCGTAGCCTCCCGGGTTCCTGTAGTAGACGGTTCCTGTGGGGTTTGACTGAGAGAAAGTGAAGGTGGAGTATGCAGAGAAAGGCAGCACACTGTTCTTTTTTTCAGCCCCTAAGCCTTTCATGAGTCCTCATCAGATTTTCTCCACACTCTCCCCATGCCGACGCCTGGGGTAATTCTCCTCTGGACTGCCAGTTCCCCTGGCATTCCTCCACTGCGAGCAGGCCCCTCATGTGAAGAAGTGGTTAAGAGAGAACAATCCTAAGACTGAGAAGATTCTGCTCATCCACTAGAGCTTTTAGCCCTGTGGATTGGGAGGTGAGAATCGCCCTTCTCCTGTTTGTGGCAGTGGGGTAATCAACCTCCTGCAGTCTGTAAGTTAGGGCATCCCAAGCCACATGCAATATTTTGACTCTCAGAGGTTTTGCCTCTAGGCTGTGTAGATCTGGACTCTGGGGCCGTTCTGAACTTGCTTTGGTGACAGGGTCTAGAGAGATCTCTCAGGAGTGAGTCGTCCTTCAGGGTAGCCATGGCTCTCCCTCTGCTCTCTAGCACTTTCTTCCCAGGGGCACAGCCTCACACCACCTCCCCAAGTGTCTGGAGTCTTAAAGCGTCCTGCCGTCTGTCCTCTTTCCCTTTTTCTTTTCTCTCTCTCTTTTAAAAAAATATGGTAGCTAGAGCTTTGATTTGAATTTGAAATGCATTTGATCTCTTGATCTTGGAAGAGAACCGAGGCCAGGCTGCCAAACCCACTTTCTGTGTCTCAGATGCTGCGGGAGGGAAGGTAGAAAAGGACCCGTTTTCCTCAGCAAACAACACTAAGGGAGAGGTGCTGGGCCACGGGATGAAGGCTCTCCCCTATCGGAACCTCCATTCCGAATGTCAGTGTGGAGCTGACAGGGAAGGCCACCGGCTTGATGGCTTGGTTTCCAGATGAACAGCATGCAATCAACATAGCCTTCTCAGATCACGCAAAACCAGCATCTCCTTGTCTCCTGTTTAATACATTCAGGGCCTCAGAGGCTCTCAGCTGCTTTACAGGAGGTCCTGGCTTTGGCAATAGGATATTCTGTATGTTTTCAGAAAATCTACATTTGGAATGATCTACACAAATACTTTTGTCTTATCTATGTTTCAATAGCTGACATCAGAGGAAGGTTTATCTTAGCGTTGGTGAGAAAGGCCTTATCAGGAGGAGTTGATTTCAGCTGCCCTGTGTTGTTCTAGTTTAGATACTGGGACCTTTTTGTCTGTGTCCAGACCCAGGACCAAGGAGAACCACATGGTGTTGACAAGATACTTTTGATCTTTCCTCTTTAGTGGAATCAGTACCTTGGTGGGAGGAGTGCCTCCCTGGCTGCATCCCCTTCCCCCCCCCCCCCCCCCCCCCCCCCCCCCCCCCCCCCCCCCCCCCCCCCCCCCCCCCCCCCCCCCCCCCCCCCCCCCCCCCCCCCCCCCCCACCCCCCCCCCCCCCACCCCCCCCCACTCCCCGGCTGGTACCCTGCTCTAGTCCTTGATCGTTATGCTAATTTTCTACAGAACCAGAGCCCTATTGTCCGTCTGTCCAGGGAGGCCTTTCACACCTTAACTGTCCTTTCTTCAAAGGTGACTAAAGTTCCATTTCTGCCTGATGAACACCCCTCCCGCTCATTTCTAGAGCAACATTCTGTGGTTCATCTAGGAATCAGACTTCCGTGGCTACATTCTAATGTGTAGGTAAGATTGTTCATTATCAGCTGTCCCCAGGACACTGTCACATGCACTACAGGGCATGTATCACATGGCCAGGTTGGTTCTTTCTTGCTGTGGCTTCCATCAGCTGTTTTGTTGTCCCGAATGATGTCAGTCTTTAAGAGTGTTCCTAGGTCATGCCCCTCCATTCTTGATACGTCCATAGCCAGATAGAAAAAGCCAGCTTGATTTGCACCAGTCTCTCTCTCTCTCTCTCTCTCTCTCTCTCTCTCTCTCTCTCTCTCTCTGTGTGTGTCTCTGTCTCTGTCTCTCTCTCTGTCTCTCTGTCTCTCTGTCTCTCTCTCTCTCTCTCTCTCTCTCTCTCTCTGTGTGTGTGTGTGAGTGAACTTCCTACATGGAAATACTTTTATTTTTCTAAGACTAGATTATGCAATAAAGTCAGATAATGTCAATGTTTTGTCTTCTACAAGTCACCCCGTGATGAGCATGTTGACTATCTATTTCTCCCACAACTTTTCAATGGGATGACCACACCACACACACACACACACACACACACACACACACACACACAAACACACACACACACACACACACACACACACACACACGCGTGCACACCACACGTTTAAAATAGAAAATGGATTATGCTTTTTGTAACCTGCTTTTCGCTTAACCAGGGGATTTAATATCGGACATCACCTGCCCTCATTTTAAACCTGGACTCTCCTTGTTGGCTCAGCCTCACAGTGGTCTATGATTTAAGTACGAAAGAATAATTCATCCTCTTTTTATAGGCTTTTGGGGGGGTATGCTGGTTAAATTATTTATAGTGATAGGTTCTACAGAAATAGATGCTCTTTATTGAGGCCATCAAAGCCCTCAGAGCTTTAATGATTCTGCTGATTAAGTGGAAAACACAGGCACGCACGTCAACCTGTCAAGCCAAGGAACACACACTCTCTCTCCCTGATGGAAATGGATCGTGCCAAGGCCTGCTGCATTAGGCTATGGAGTTTCATGCTCTGCAGACCAGGTGGGTATTACTCTGCGCCGTTCTTATAGATTGTTGAACTTTAAGACGAAGAACCAAATTTTAAAACTGTCATAAATCCGAGTCTGGCTTTCAGGAGGCGAGGATGCTATTTTTAGCGCGTCTGGATGGTAGGCTTTCCCTTTGGTAGCCGGGGACGACTGCACGGTAAGAATGAAAAATGAAACTCGTGGAGACTGGATCGCCGAGAGATTGAAAATAACACCCAGACAGTGGAGCCTTTGGGTCACCAATTTGAATTCGGCTCAGATCAGTGATGACTACAAATTGCTCTGTCTGGTGGCAGCGAGGCTTGTAGAAGACCCATTCTTCACCATTAGCTGCGATAATTATGCTACAGGCTCGTCAAAGCCTGTCTTGCCAGCTTTGGACTGTAATCCCCTCGAGGGTAGGGACCACGGCTGTGCCCTGCACTTTTTTTTGCTGTCTCGGTTAAGCAAGGGCGGATTAGAAACATTTGGTTAGGGAGACAAAGGGGCTTTCTGAGGTGTGAACTTGTCACTAGCAAGCATTCCCGTGACATATGAAAGTAATGGGGCTTCCAGTTTGTTCTGGGTGGCCTTGGAAATAGTTTAATCCCACGCAGTGACAAACAGCCTTCTTTCACGGTCCTGTCAGCAGACACAGTGGACGACGGCCTCCACATTTCTTGCTTGCTGACCTGCACGTGTTACTCATGTCTAGTTCAACACTCATTCCTGACGATTTTCCTCAGTCCCTTCGGCTCACTTTGATTACATTGTGCCATTATGAGTTTCACTTACATTGCCCCTATTAAACATTATTTTTCATAAATTGATGTTTCTTTTCTGAATGTGCCCTCTTTCCCCATGTAAAGGTAACTCTTTTCAAGGTTTAAATACTGACACTCGAGTGTTTCTGCTGTGAAATTTTCATCTACTGATGGGTAGGTATAGTGGCACACGCTTTTAATCCCAATGCTTGGGATACAAAGGCGGGCAAATCTCTATGGGTTCAAGGCCAGCATGGTCTACTTAGCGAATTCCAGTCTAACCTAGGCGACATACAGTGAAGCCCCATCTTAAAAACAAACAAAAAATATTATCCCCTTCTTTGATGATATTTCAATAATAAGTACTTGTATTTATGGATTTTCCTAATAACATTTTTGAAAAATTAAAAAAAAAGCAGTCTTCTGTGTGTGCACACTCTCGGAGTTTTTCCTTCAGCTGCTGTTAGGCGAGCGACGCTTCTCTCTGACCCTGACTTCCACGTGACTAGTGCCGCAGAGGCTGTGCCCATTGTGACTTCTCAGGCTGAACACTGTGCACCTCCACAGGGTCTGTTCACATCTGTGACAGCTGTGGTGAGCACTGCTGGTGGCTCTGACATATGGAGCCTAAGGAAGAGAGCCCTGATGCTCAGAAACAGAGGCATGCCAGTGATTGCAGCAGGCTGGGCGGGACAAGCCACTAGGGTGCCAATCTTCATGCACTTGTCTTGGGATCAAACCAAACATGAGAGGGAGAATATTTTTTTTTTTAAATTAGCTTGAGCGCTCATTTCTTTTACTCTCTTCTGCCCAACTTAAAAGGCAGGTCTTGTTGGTGCTGTTACTATTATAGTTTTCTTCTTGAAGAAGAAAAACTTAACCCCATAGGAAGAACAACAATATCAACCAACCAGAACCCCAGAGCCCCCAGGGGACCAACCATGGCTCTGGCTCTATATGTAGTATAGGATGGCCTTGTCAGGAATCAACGGAAGGAGAGGCCCTTGGTTCTATGATAGGGGAGTCGAGGGTGAGGAGGCAGGAGTGGGTGGGTGGGTGGGTGGGTGGAGGAAGACCCTAATAGAAGCAAGAGGAGGGGGGGTGGGATGGGGGTTTGGGGGAGCAGGGAAACTGGGGTAAGGGGATAACACTTGAAATGTAAATAAATTAAAAAAATAAACAAAAAAGAATTAGATTTAAATGTAAAAAAAAAAAAGAAAAAGAAAAACTTATCCTTCTATTATTACTGTTAGAAGAAGCCAGCTTATTGCCATCCTTAGCTCTCTAAGTTGAGTTTGACTTTTGTTGGCCCAGCTCCTTGGCTCCTTGTAGCATAGGACCGAGAGGCTGTACTGAGAAGGGAGGACAAGGCAAGGAAAGTCAGTTCAGAGTCCTGACTGCTGGGCATGGTGGGACACTGGGAGAAAGAAGCTATGGATCAAGGAAGGCTGGGGCAGAATTTCACCGGAGAACAGGTGACGGGGTTCATGAAGTTCTGTGGAGCATATACATTAGAGTCCCTGTGGAGCGTATACATTGGAGTCCCTGTGGAGCGTATATATTAGAGTCCCTGTGGAGCATATACATTGGAGTCCCTGTGGAGCGTATACATTAGAGTCCCTGTGGAGCGTATACATTGGAGTCCTTCTGACATCTATCTACAGCTGCAGGTCAGGCCAGGGTTGTTCTACTTAAAAGTAACAAGCAACTCCATTCCTAGATCCCTGTGTCTTCCCATATCCCAAGTTCAGTTCTTGCTCATACTCTATTGTAAGGACCTGGTGAATTCCAGTGGCTTGGCTGGCCCTGGCTGCTTTGATCTTTTCCTTTAAGAAGCCTGGCAGGGAAGGGGCTTTGATGAATGTCTTTCTGGGCCCCGTTGTGTGTAGCTGCCCCACAGGCTTCCTGCCTGCAGCATGGCCAGAAGCTGTGTTCTCCTTGAACTGTGTCTAAAGGAACTGCCAAGAGCATGGTGAACTCTTCATGCAGAAGGGCCAGAGAATGGCTTGGCTTTTGATGACTGGACCGTTTCTTACAGGTGACACCTGTCTGTGACCGGGACACAAAGGATTCTAGGATTTATTTCATCCCACAGAAAACATGTAATCATGTATAGTAAAGCTGCCATAGAAAACCCTGGGAAGCACAATAAAGTAGCTGGAATATTGTTTGATATTATGGGAGCCTTTGAAACTTTCACTCTTTCCTCTATCTCTGTGTCATTTTCCCTTCAGTGGGAAAATATTCATAAATGCTCCTATTCCCATGACTTATCCAGAGGAAGTTTTAAATTTGGTTTTATTTCCGTTGCTTCCTTGATATTCACTTTATTAGGCGTCTTAAGATGGAGGAAAGGTTACAAATTCCCTTTAGTGTTATTAAAAAGAAGCCTGTCTAGGCTGACATAAATGTGATGGTCATTCATGATCCCTTTGAGCTTTACGGCTCTTCCACGAAAATAAAAAGTCCAGATCACAAATCTGGAGGAGAACCGAAGCTGGAAAGATGTGCCTAATGTGACTTCTTAGCAAGTACAGAGGACAAAAGAGGAGCGATGCATTTTCTTGTGGTTCGGTGGCTTGAACTCAGGGCCTTCAATATGCAAAGCATGTGTCCTTACCACTGAACTGTACCCTAGATTTTACTTACAATAAAAATAGGCTAGGCAAGGACACATTTTTATGTCTTTCTTTTCAGTTTGCTCAACAGGAACAACTATATTTTAGGAGAATCATCTGTTTACTGGTGTCTCGACAAAATCTCAACAATTTCAACAAGTGCATACACCATTAACAACAACAACAACAACAACAACAACAACAACATCCAAAACCCCCCATAACCGCTGGCTGGCATAAATCAGATGCAATGGAATACTTCAGTGTGCAATTACATTTTCTGCATAATTAGTCATAAATTGAGCAGCCAAACATAGATGCATGTTTAATTAATTATGACTTATTTAAAAGCACTTGGGTGGTGACACTTTGTTCTTCGTTTCCTGCAAATCAAATTACTAAAGTTTTCAATTTAATCTAAAGTAATCTTCCTTGCATTATTTTTAAAATTCCACCCAAGACACACACTTGATTACAGCATAAATAACTGAGGCAGAGAGGTAAATATCAACCAGGGGAGGGGGAGGGGCAGGGGGAGGGGGAGGGAGGGCAGGAAGATAGCTGAAGGCGTAAGATGGTAGAGAATTGGGAAGAGAGTAGGCTGAGGCCAGGGCTGGCTGCGCTAGGGATTGGAAGGCTACATGGTGGTTTGACTGGATTCTCTCAGCAGAGGAAAGGCGTCACAAACTCAGAAAGAGTGTAGAGAAAAATGTCTACTACTTAATGATTAGGGATCGGAGATGAGGCCAGCATTAGTGTCATTTAGAGCACTTTCCCTTGAAACATACCATTAAGTAATGGGTATTTGTTTTTAAGGCGTTAAGATGGTATGTGATAAGAAATATTGCAGGACTGGACCCACAGCATGATACAGTCTGGTAGAACTTCTGATAGAAGTTTGTCACGAGTGAGGCTGAGACATATTGCCTGTCCAAGTGTCCACACATCTGCATTGCCTGAAATGCTACATGACAACATCCAGCAGCTACCTCTGCTGAAAGGAGTTTTAATTGTAAGTACTGCCCCCCACCCCCTGCATGAGCAGCCACAAAGACTGGACGGTCAGTATCTCCTGGATTCCTCTGTCTATAGACTTCAGGCCAGCGATGCTCAACCTTTCCTAGTTAGTGCTCCCTAATAGCATAGACGTTACTTGATAGCCACAGCAATCTGAGACCATATTCCAGTCTTGTCTCCCCGAAGGACAGCAATTCCTTACTTGTGATATCACAAGTTCATCTGAATTTTGATTCTAGAATACACCCATATCTGCTCCGATATAACAAATGTGAATCATAAACTATGGGGAAATAGTAATGATTTCTACCTAGCTTATTGCTTCACGAATGAGTATTACATGAGTGACAGACATGTGGCCCAGCACATCTGTTTTAGTGTCTAGCAATTCACCGCTGGCTTTCTCCTTTCCGCCCCACCTCCTCGCTCATCATCTCCCTCACCGTTTCCATCCCTCCCTCCATTTAAACTCCTAAGTCCTTTGAGCTATGGCAACTCTGCAGGAGGAGCCTTGGAGCTTTTCTATGCCTCTCTCAGTGAAGTTTCACTAGTTCTAGCTCCTGACTAAAAGCTGGTCAAGTCACTCCGGTGATTGGACCACTCCCAATATCTGCTCCATGTTCATCAGCTCACTGGACACAGGGAGAAGATGAGGGGCAGATGGTATGCACCAAGGCATCACGGGCGAACAAAATATGTGCAGTTCTACCAGACTGTGTCATGCTGTGGGTCCAGTCCTGCAATATTTCTGATCACAGTCTTTATACTCTTTATACACATGCCTATGGGCACTCCTGCCCTGCCCTGGTAAAGCACACCAAGCAGAATGGTATGACTACCATTAAGCACTTTAGGTATTAGCATAGGAGTTCTTTATCATAAATGCAGGAAATAAAAACAATTACATAGACTCTGAGTTCTTTATTATAAATACAGAAAATAAAAGCCATTACAGGGCACGTTTCTTTATTTCCACATGATCTCAAACTGTGATCAGAGGAAGTGGATTAATCTTTCTCAGCTAGTGTATGCTAGTGTGTGCATTACCCTGGCTCATCTATTCATTTCATTGGGTATAGAGGCATCCAGTTTATGCTATGATGAGCCCAAGTACATCCGGGAAACCTGTCTCCTTCTACTTTGTCTCTAAGGAAAGAAACATGCAAAGTGATACTGTTTTGTTGTCACCTAGATTGGGGGGGGAGTTTTTTAATCTCATACTGTCCTGTTACTGTGTCCAAATTTCTCACCTTGAATTCCAGGGGACTTAAAGATGTCCAGGATTCTTGGGTGCTTAGCTTCTGATGCTGGGTCAGTTTCTGGAGGTTTCTTCCTCTTCCATCTCCATTCTTCAAGATGGGAAGTCCTTTGATCTTTTCCAGTTGAAGGCTTTCCAGAGAAAGGCTTTTTTTTTTTTTTTTTTTAAAAGCCGTAATTGTTTAAAGCTTACTTTTAGGTCACCTTAAAATGACCAGGAGAAAAATGAACAAAACTTTATAGTGTGGCAGGACTCTGCTTCTGAATCTTAATCTATATACGATTTCTCTAGTCTCTGTTTTCATAACAATCCTTAGGGGTGTGTTTTCTTCTTCTTCTTTTTTTTTCTTTTCTAGCCAATGTAGAAAGGGCTAGAAATCTACAAATCTCTCTTCTTTCCAGTTTCCCTTACCCCCTACCTGTTGACTCTGCCCGACTCCTGCCTATTCCACAGTCGAAAGTTTTTTCTTTTAAAGATTTTATTTATTTTATTTATATGAGTACACTGTAGCTGTCTTCAGACACACCAGACTAGGGTATCCGGTTCCATTACAGATGGTTGTGAGCTACCATGTGATTGCTGGGAATTGAACTCAGGACCTCTGAAGAGCAGTCAGTATTTTTTAACTGCTGAGCCATCTCTCCAATCCTGCAAAGTGTTTTTACACAACCTTCCCACTCCGTTGGCTGTCATTTTTGAATTTTATTTCCCTTTCTACATTGGCTAGAAAAGGAAAAAAAAAAAAAAGGAAAACACACCCCTAAGGATTGTTGTGAAAACAGAGACTAGAGAAATCGTATATAGATTAAGATTCAGAAGCAGAGTCCTGCCACACTATAAAGTTTTGTTCATTTTTCTCCTGGTCATTTTAAGGTGACCTAAAAGTAAGCTTTAAACAATTACGGCTTTTTAAAAAAAAAGCCTTTCTTGGCTGCTGGGCTGCCTCAGTGGATCCTGACAACCCGAGACTGATCCTTGGAACCATACAGTGGAAGGTAAGAGCGGGCTCCTGCTGAATGTCCTCTGATTTCCACCTAGGTGCTGTGGTACACATGTGCCTCCTCTACGTGTACAGAAACGCTTTTCATGATTTCCTAGCATGTAAGCACTTTCCCCATCTGTATCCCTTTTCAGTTTAGAAACTTCTGGAGAAAATCTTTAGATCCTGGGGGGCGGCGGGGGGGGGCTGGGTTGGAAACATAGTCTTCGGTTCTTTCTTTGAGCTTGGAGGGACACTGCTCTTTCCTGCCCTTGGTTATCTGAAAGTATGGATGGAGGACTGTCCCATGTGTGATGGCAAATCGATTTCACTGGATTTCGTGTTAAAATATAGTCCACCTCTTTTCTCCAAGCAGAGCTCCCACGTTATAAGATATTTTCCAAACTCCTAAGGGAATTTCCAGGAGAAAAATGGCAGGAGGAAGACTTCCGAGCCATCTTCGGTGAGAGTGTTGGCCTCTAAATTTGCTCACTAGCCTCCTGGCAGGATGCACTCTGGGCCCTTGTATCTCCAAAGCCTGGACTGTGGATGCCTGGATTCGGGCAAGGGCAAACTGGCACGGAGGTTTCTCGGTGGTAATAAGAGTCCTTCACACCCTGCTGATTCAAATCAAAGGGACCCACATCGGCTTTCACATCTCGCTGGTTATTTTGTATATGGCCCGGCATGTTCATTTGGGCTCAAAATTGCACCCATATATTTCCTGCTTTCTGTGATCTCCTTTGCTTCATTTGTTCTTCTGAAATATTTCCAATTGTTTGGCTGCCCAATTGTTCGTGAAGTGGCCGCTCGGTTTGTGCCAAAAAGCCATTCTTTTCTTAGAAAAGAAAAAAAAAAAGATTTATCATCATAATTATCATCTCCATGTAATATGTTGATTTAAAAAAAAAAGATCTAGACATAGAGGTCCATCGAGACAGTAAATGGTTTCCCTGTTCCCAAACCTTGAGATGATTCTCCTTTCAAAGCCATTGTTTTGTGGTTGGTGAGGTCTTAACCAATGAGTTGCAGCAAAAGGGCGTTCTATCAGATCAGCCTATATGTGGGCAGCTTAGAACAACTGTACGCAGAAAAAAAAAAAAAACACCAGACCTTTAGTTCAAACACCAACCAGCATAGTATGTACTCTCTGCTAATGGTGGCATCAATCAAAATTGAGGATGCCTTTCTGGGCTTGGGGGTCTGAAGACAAATCTTTTTCAGACTCCTTGTATGTTTTCCTGACATCCTGCCTTTCCCTTTAAAGCAAACTGAGCTACTTAGAGAAAACCAGTCAGATTCTCCCTGTTGATATGTATGTTCTATGCTACTTCACTCTTTGTCAGATCAATGGATGCTGAGCATGAGGGGAGGGCCCACGTGACAGCGCTGACCTCAAACTGTCTAGCGGAATGCGGTTCTGGGAGTACGAGCTAGCAAACACTGCCTGTCTACACAGCCGTTTTGCAAATGGCAAGGAAACAAGTTCCCTGGGAAGATGAATTACAAACCCACCTTCTCTTCAGGGTAAATTTAGAGTCTCCCAGGGGGCTAGGCTGGATTTTTAGCCCCTTCAGTTTCCCTCTATTAGGTTTCTTTGTTCAGTGCTCAAACACATCTTTCAAGGGTCCTGGCAAGATTGATGCAAGCACCCAAGATATAAGAAGTGGATAGGAATTTGGAAGCCCAGAGGTCCAGGGGAGGAAGAAAGGGAGAGTCAGACTCTTTCTGGAATAGGATTGGGTGCTGACAGGTGGAAACTAAGAGAGTCTTGCAAATCTGTCAATCAAGGAGCAAGGCTGTTTTCTTGCCTCATGTAAACTTAGAATTATCTGTCTGTCTATGTATCTATCTATGTATCTATCTATGTTTGTATGTATGTATGTATGTATGTATGTATCTATCTATCTATCTATCTATCTATCTATCTATCTATCCATCCATCTATCTGTCTATCCATCCTCCTAATTTTGCTCAGGACCGAAACAACATGGCCGCAGAACACAATTCTATTCTTTAAATGTATTATTTAATTTTCTGTGTCTGAGTGTTTTGCCTGCATGTATGTCTATGCACAATGATGTTCCTGGTGCCTGTGGAGGACTGAAGAATACTGAATCTTCTGGGACTTAAGTTATAGATGGCTGGGAGTCCCTATGTAGGTGCAGAGATAGAACCAGGTCCTCTGGAAGAGCGGCTGTGCTCTTAATTACTGAGTTGTTAAATTCTCCAGCTGTTATAACCAACATTCTCTTAATAGCAAGCAGTTTTTATGTTTAACATAGATATGTGCATGCAAAAATCTAAATAGATTTAAGGGTTTTTTCCCCCTATGTACTTGTGTTGGCTAATTTTGATTGTCAACCTGACTACATGTGGAATCAACTAAAACCCAAGCTGCCAGGCATTCCTGTGAGGGTTTTATTAATCAGAATATCTGAAGAAGGAAGAACCCCTGTCAATCTGGGCCACGCCTATGGTGGCAGAAAGGACAGGGAAGAAGAAAGCTTTTTGCTTTAGCTTGCTTTCCCTTCTCTCAAGAGCAAGTTTGCCTTGCTGTGGCCAGCATAAAATTTAACTACTTCAGGATTCCAGCATATCTCTAGGAGTGCCCCAGGACTCCAGTGCCAGACTGGGAGACACATCCAGCCTCAGACTGAACAAATACCAGATTCTCAGCCTCTTCATCATGGGCCAGCCATTGTTAGATTATCCAGACTCTATCCTATACATCAGTTTAATAAACATCATATCAGCATTCACTCTCATCTCTGTTCCTTTAGACAGCCCTGACTAACAAAGTACTTTACACTTATAATACTTCATCTCTTTTCTCCTTTCTACAATTTCTTTCCTTTTCTACTCACCTCAAGTTCACCATCTCCTCCATCTTCTTATGATTTCTCCAGCTTCACACACACTTCCCCATCAACTCACCACATACCCACCATTCTCAAATCTTGCATGCGTTTAATGCTTTTTTTTTTTTTTTGCTTCTTCAAGGTTGTTTGTTTCCTAAGGATGGCACACCTTCAGATCATATCTTGTGGGTACAAAGTGGTCATAGAAACCTAAGGTTAGGTTTGACTAGTCCTGGAATTAAAATTCTAAACACACAAGTTTCAATTATCCACATTCATCGAGACAGCAACAGGTTATAAAAAAACCCAACTCATGTGCAACCCTCAAAATCTCCCAGCAAATTGCAACTGTGTGAAGCTTTCCGTGAAATCCTCTGGTGAGCGGCCAGTTCAATCGCATTTCTAGGTTATCTAAGTTGAGTTGTGATGATCAGTGGAAGGACCAGACAAGGATGGTGGGATGGTGAACAAGGGAACGTCTGAGGCCTGGATCATTCACCCAGGTGGGTGTTACCAAACAGAAAAGTCATAGGCTTGTGAGCAACTCAGAATTTGCATAGTAGAAGATGTAGGAATTTAGGGATTGATTTGTTATAGCCCCACTACATTCGCTCCATGGTTGAGAAGACTTGCTTTTAAAGTATGATGTTTGCTTGTTTATGTTATTAGGGGTAGAAATATCTGAATTTGCATTGCAGACCTTTAGGGGATGTATTTGATGATCCACTGATCTCACGGATGACTCCATTTCCCTTGGAAAATTTTAACTTTGAGAAACAAATTATGCTATGATCTCAAGGTTTCACATGGCAAACACTTATCATTTGCCTTCTGAGTCCGGAATCTAGGCATGACTTAGCTGGGTGACTCGAACTCAAGGTCTTTTCATGAGATTGCAACCAAGTTGTGTTAGTACTATGTGGATTGCAACCAGCGTGGGGATATGGCTTGCACGGCTGCTGATAGCCCCAGAGGTAGAGATTCTAGGAAGCTTAGAGGTGCCACCTTCTCATTTCTGTCCATTTTAATAATTAGAAGTGACTTCTGACATCTAGACTACATTCTAGATTTTTATTTTTTACATAAAGACAAGAGTTTGCTTCCCACAAACCCTCAGCAGCCATGCCAAGTCTGCATGTCTCATGATTGGCTGCCTGGGAGAGTATGGAGAAAAATCCCCCTCCTAGAAATTCGAGGAAAGCTTGGAAGAGACGTATCCAGTCTCGGCACATTTCTCATCCTGAAATAGAAAACGTTGCTCTCCGTGTTTCCTGGAAAGGAAGTGAATTGATACAGGGAACGGAGAAGTGCGGGCGGAAGCGGGCCACACCGGCAGGAAGCGTGCCGTGGCTTCCTATCTGCCCTTCTGCCTCAGGGTTTTATGAGTTGTCTCGGCTGCCGTTTTAGAAAGAGCTGCCCCCATCCTCAGCCAAACTCATGTTGGCTCAGATAATCACAGAAAGCTCTTCTCTGGCACCATACGTGAAATACGACTGATCGTTTCAACTTTTCAACCTTGTGGACATTTCATGTCGTCAGCATTTAGTGAGTCCAGGTTCTGTGTAAAGCAATGTCCTAGACAATGGAAAGACAATGAGGGACGAGAGAGTTGTCCTGACATGTTCCACTCTCTAGCTCCATTATTCTTTTAAAGATTGTTTAAAAACGTTATGTGTGTGTGTGTGTGTGTGTGTGTGTGTGTGTGTATGAGGGGGTATGCAGGCACTCACTCACAGAAGCCAGAAGAAGGAATCAAATCTCTTGGAGCTGGAGGTATAGGTAGCCATGGAGGAATTCTGTTTGCCATTGGCTTGCTTACTGCGTCCTGCTCAGTCTGCTTCCTTACACAGCTCAGGACCACCTGCTTGGGTGGCGTCACTCACAGTGAGCTGAGCCCTCCCACATCAGTCATGAATCAAGAAATGACTCCATAGTGTTGCCCATAGGCCAGGCTGGTGGGCAGTTTTCTCAATTGACGATCTCCCTTCTCAAATGATTTTGTCTTGGGTTGGTTGACAAAACACTCATTAGGGCAGGCTTTAAATACATTTGTAAGGCTTGGGGGGGGGAAGCTCCAAATTTTTCACTCTTTCTCAGCCTTTACCCCAGGTGGAAAGATGTGGAGTGGGCTTAAATGTGGCCTTAATCTTGGTACCCAACCATCCCTCTCTCAGCTCAGAACAAGAGTTTGTAGACAACCTGTAACTCACAAGTGAGAAAAAAATACGTGGTTGCTGCCATGAGCTGTTGATTTTTGGAGTTGCTTATTACACAACATTATTCTAGCAATAGTTGTTTAATACATTCAATTTCGGGGGGGGGCGAATAATGGAGTATTATAGAAGATGGAATTAATGCCCCCACCTCAAAAAGGTCCATATTCAAATTCTTGGAACCTACAGATATGTTACTTAACATCATCAATTCTCAACCAGTGCATCAAGACCTCTGAGCGGGGGTGTCAAATGACCATTTCATAAGGGACACCTAAGACCATTGGAAAACACAGATATTTACATTATGACTTATAACTAGCAAAATTGCAGTTACAAAGTAGCGACAAAAATAACTTTATGGTTGGGGTAACTGCAACATGAGGAACTGTTATTAAAGGGTTGCGGCATTAGGAAGGTTGAGAACCACTGCTCTACATGGAGAGCGTGTCTTTAGGGATGTGATGAAGGATCTTGATACAGAGCTACTCTGGATTATCAATCAGAGCCCAGTGTTATAGTGAGTCCCGTGTAGGGAGACAGGCGAGTAAGGAAAGGAGATGTAACGTTGAAATCGTTGTCTCATATTTCCTGGCAGACTAGCCCTTCCAGTAGTGAGGGCACCTAGAAACCAAAGACATTCCGCAAAGCTTGGTGAACACATGCCTTTGTTGGGATTATTTACAGGAGCATGCATAACTCAAAAGAATCCAGCCCCAGAAGAGTGCTGCTCTAAGTGTGAGTGTCTCCAAACCACCCATACTCTTGAAGAGCCTCATGTGCAACTGCCAGGCAGCTGTACCGCGGAGGTGTCCCGCCCATATCAACTGTTATCTCTCCTATCGAATTGGGAGAGATACTTGTAAATTCTGACGGAGCCTTAGAACCTGGACCTATGACCCCTATGAGCCTCCATGCTCCCTCCAAGAGAGAATATGCATAGGCCAAGTCATTTGCAGTTGATCGCAGTTGCTGTGATCCGAGACATCGGCAATCATGTCCAGCTTGGAGGGAATAGCTCTGTGATAAAAGCAGAGACTGGAGAAGTGGGCTCAAGAGCCCAGGGATTGTGCATAGCCCGGAGAAGCTGCAAGAGGTGAGCGCCTAGAAGGAAGTCAGTGTTGCTGACACCTTGATGTCAGCCTGACAAGATTTCTTTTGAACTTCTGACCTCCAGAAATGCAAGATAAGAAGTTTGCATTATAAACCAGTCATTTGTCATAATTTATTATAACAACAATAGGGAATTGATACAGGATTATTATGATGAAACGGGCATTTGCTATCTTTTTTCTTTGCTATAGAGAGAAATATTTATAGTTAGAATAATACATTATGACATCATTCTACTAACATACTCAAAAAGTATGTTTTTCCAAAGTCCACAAACTCATTTATTATGGTGGGAAAATCAAGATGGTAGCGTTACTTGAATATACATTATGAAGGGAAAATAAGCGTGCATTACATAAGTCATCCTTTTAGACTTGGATTAAGAGAACACAGATGAGGGTGGGGTAAAGGTCTGAGTGAACGAGTTATACAGACACAGTAGGACTGAAGAACGTAGATCTCATAGAGGCTGTGGCTGTCTGCATAAGGCCAGCACAGGTTAAGTCTGACCTGGTCTTACCACTGAAGTAGACATGAGCTCCTAATCCTAAGCAAGAAGCTAGCACCAATTGACATCTGCTTGCAAAGGAAAAATTAGTTTGTTTTAACAGAACCTCACTGGGTATATTAACCACACTTAACGGTAGGCCTCATGCCTAGCAGTAGATGGCCAACCCCAAACACTTTTAGCTTTGTTTGGGCATTTTTTGTCTTATTGGTCTTTGCTTGAATATTATGGTTTATGATTTTATATTTTTTATTTTAATTGTTTTTTTAAAAATATGTTTTAGAGTTTTAGATTGCTGTGAAGAGACATCATGACCATGGTAACTTTTAAAAAGGACAACATTTAACTGTGGCTGGCTTACAGTCCCATGGGCTTAGACCATTATTGTCACGGCGGGAAGCATGGCAGCATCCAGGCTGGCATGGTGCCAGAGACGGAGCTGAGAGCTGTCCATCTTGATCTGCAGGCTGCAGAAGGAGACTGTCTCCTACAATGAGCATAGCTTGAGCACATACGAGACCTTCAAACCCGTCTCCACAGTGACATACTTCCTCCAACAAGGCCACACCCACTCCAACAAGGCCACACCTCCTAGTAGTGCCATTCCCTATGGGCCAAGCATTCAAACACATGAGCCTATGGGGGGTCATAGCTGTTCAAACCACCACAGTATACCTGTTTTTTAAAGAGAGAAAGGGCATGGAGTTAGCTGGGTAGAGAACTGGGAGGATCTAGAGAGAGGAGTAGGGGGAAGGAAAACTGTGATCAGAATATATTGTATGAAAAATTGGCCCGGTGGCGGTGGTGGTGGTGGTGGTGGTGGTGGTGGTGGTGGTGGTGGTGGTGGTGGTGGTGGTGGTGGCGGCGCACGCCTTTAATCCCAGCACTTGGGAGGCAGAGGCAGGCAGATTTCTGAGTTCGAGGCCAGCCTGGTCTACAGAGTGAATTCCAGGACAGCCAGGGCTACACAGAGAAATCCTGTCTCGAAAAATAAAAAAAAAAATATTGTATGAAAATTTATTATAATAACACAGATGTAAATATAAAACATTTTATAATAAATGTAGATTTACTGATTTTGACGATTGTGACTAAAACTATGTTATTGAAGAATTGATGGGTAGTTTCTAAGTCTTGAGGCTTTAAAATGTAAAAGTTTAAAACACACACGACATACACACACACACACACACAAAGTACATATACATATCTATGTCTGCTTTGCTTCTAGAGATTTGGGTAAAAAAAAAACTCAAACAAAATTGGGGTTATTAAATTTTTACTAAAAACTGAAATGGTTATTTATAAATTTTGGACATACAGTTAACTATGGGGCAGTTTCTCATCTTTAGGGGATTAAATAGTCCCACCTAGCTTAAACAATGGTTAGTGTTTTTCAGCATCTGTGTGGTGTAGATGCACTTTATTGTTAAAAGTTCCTGCATAAAAAGCAGTGAATATGGAACCATCAGCTCCTATGTCCCATTGCCCAGGCTCAAGCCACCAGGGCTCTATTACAAGTTCTGTTACTCAGTCTCTTCACAATAGGGGTTATTTAAAAGCAAATCCTAAACATAGTCTCTTTTAAACAAAGATTTCAGCCTGGGCTGTGTAATGATAGAGGATAAAGGAGTCTTTTACAAAGCTTAACCATGCTGAGAGCATCACACCTAATAAATCTAACGATGATTTTTAAATATGTTCATAGAAGCGCTTCAAATTCTTCATAATCTGTATTTTTAATGAAACCCCGCGGGAGGTTCCCGGCTTTTCTTTGAATCCTCACTTTCAACATTGTTTTATACTGTCCTGTCATAGGAGTGCCAGAGAAGCTTCTGAAGGTTTGAAGCTGCTCAAACCCAGTGTGTTCTGTGAACGGTTTGAACGCCACACAGAGTGCTTGTTGTCATCCGTTGAATCAGTTGTTTGTCGAACACTTAGCGCATCCGATCGGAGGATAGACAGAAGGAGGGAGGCGCCCATAAGATGACAAAATGGAACAAGGAAAGGAGAGGTAACTGGGGAGAGGAATGGTTTGCTACAGCAGGTGACCGCCGGAGCATCTTGGCTGGGGACTCATGATTCTGAACGTACCTAAGTGTCAAAGATGCAAACGGCTCTGCATTCTGGAGTATCAGATCCAGCTAGGAGGATCTGGAAGCCAGATGCAATCAAGGCAGCATGCTAGAAACCCAGTCTGTAAAACAGAGAGGGCTGAGATGTCCCCGTGGAGGAACACGGCGCAGGTTAACAAGGACCAGTGTCATGCCTTCACAAAAGTGGGGGATTGTGTGCAAATTCACACTCAAAACAGGGACGATGTGTCTATGCTTACCTACGCTATGTACTTCTCCCACTGAAGCAGAGAGTGGCCTCAGCATGGGCTAGAAGCGTGGTCGCTGCAGGTTCCTGGAGTAAAGACAGCACTGTGGACTTAGGAAACGTTTCCTTATTAGACTCGATGACAAGGCCCACCTCCTACTCGCGAGATACTTCTGATCTGTTATCTGTCACAATTTTGAGATTTTTACGGAGGGCCCCTGCTTTATCTAGTTTCTCTCAGGCCACACTACTTATATATGAAAGGAGCTCCCTGAGACCGGACAGGGTGGGGCAGTGACACTCACAGGTGATGCTTTTGATGTGAGATAGTCATCCAGCAAGCTCCTGGCCACTGAATCCTTTGTGGGGGGTCGTCACTGGAAGCAAAGCAGGACCAGAATCCAGGACGTCCAAATCCAAGACCTCATGGGACCCCAGTGCATTCTTTCCTAAATATAAAATTGAAGTAATTACCAATCAAACACGACACTGAGAGGAATAATGAAAAGCTAATAATTGTTTTCCTTCCCTTTTAAAGAAACACACCACACTCAGACGCCCATTTACAGATATTTTCAGTTAAAATGTCACATAATATTTGTTATATCAACAGGAGAATGGAAATTGAGTTGGCAGTGGAGCATTGCAGTGACAACTGTTGCCCTGGAAACCGTAGTAAGCAATCATAATTACAATTAGCAAGACTCCTACAAAGTGAACATAAATACTCACATGCCAGAGATGAGTGCGGCCCATCAGGCAGCCGAGCGAGCCGTGGGACTGGCCTCTACTCCTCGTTGACACATCTTTGTGGATATTAAGGCTCTGGTAAGAGACAGTTTAGCTTCTTTGGGTGTAGGTGAATAGATTTCCTTCATTTGCTGTTTTGGGGGCTCAGGGCATAATGACATTCGACATACGGCAGATTACACGGATGCTTCCAGTGACCCTTGGTTGAAGTAGAGCTGGTCTTGAATGGACCTTTAAACAAAGCCTGGCCTCAGAAGAGAATGAGGCAATTGTACATAATAAATGGTGCTGTGCTGCAATTACGAGGACGCTCTGGGGAGAAGAGCTGTGACACAGAAGGAGCGGGTAAAGCGGGCGATTCAATCATTCTCCGCTCCTTGACTCTGGGTTTCTTCATTATTACCGTGGAAGTGTTCCTTTTGATTCGCTCCGCACTGCCAAATTGAAAGAAGTCACAGAAAGAGTGAGGGATAGCCCTGCTCCTGCTTTGACACTTCAGGGATGCCCTGTCCTCTGATTCCTTTCACGCACAAGGGAGAAAAGACAGTTAAGTCAGTCGCAGGCTTGTGTTTCAAACAAAGCTTTGAAGGCAAAGTTATCTTCCTAGCAAAACCCATTGCTTTTTTTTTTTTTTTTTTTTTGCCACGGGGCATGCCCAAAACCTCCATTTTCTCATACGTAGCAGAATTTCTTCTGGGCGGCTTGTCTGAGCATGGTGGCTGCTTGTGGCTCTCCAGATGAGCACGTTTGAGAGGTTACCGCCTTGTGAGGGGAAACGGGGAAGCTGGGTTGATGAGTTCCTTTGAGAGCAGAGGCCTTGACCCAAGCTCTGGAGCAGACACTGAAATAACTGAAGGAAGGCATACGGTAGAATCCGCCAGGAGAGGGTGGGACGGGAGGGGAGAAATGGACCGTGGACACCCAGCAAACGGCTCTAGATAAGGCCACGTGCTTCTGAGCGCTTCCATTAGAGCCAGGCTCTCTCTGAGACAGAGGGCAAGTCAGATATTGTGGCCGGCTCAGACCTATGGGTCTTGCTTACTATATAAATATTTTTATAGCATAGTAAATATTTTTATATATATTTATATAGTAAATATAAACATTTATTCTATAAATTTTGAAGGCGGATATTGCCTGGAACAAAAGGCAGCTGTAATGCTGGGCTTTCTCAGTTCCCAGGTCTCACTACTACAGGTTCCACACACACCACACCACACACATACACATACACATACACATACACATACACATACACATACACATACACATACACACACACACACACACACACACACACCATACACCACACACACACACACACACACACACACACACTTCTATTTGTCTGGAAAAATCTCTGCCAATTCCTTTATGTTCAGCCTTTTTGAATTACTTCTGTGTTGCACATAGTTACATCTTTCATTTGTGAGTCAAATAAAAGATCTTTTAGTGAGTTAAGTCTACATGTATCTATTAACAAAACTGACCATCAGACTTTACTGTCTTCTTTTATGTTAGTTTTGTGTCTGTTATATATCTATCTTTCTCCACATATTTTCTCCTGTTTAAAAACTATTTTCATCATTGAGATAATTTATATTTTTGTTTTTAGAGGATATCTTTCTATTTAAACTCTTACAAATGCTTTCATTCACATCTATTGCCATGGCTTCTATTAAAAAAATAAAACAAGGTAGCAAGCAATTGTGAGCATATAAAGTTGGAACTCTGGTGTGTCCTTGGTGTAAACATGCCTACTTAACTGTCTATTCTGTCCCCTTTAAACAGTATAACCCAACACTGCTCCAAAGCTCCACTTTGCATCACATTTTCCACACCAAGGGACATTTCCCATTGTTTGAAAATTGGACTAGGTAAATGGATCTGAGTCACAGCTGGGTCAGTTACCACTTACCTGGCCTCTGTTAAGTGAATTAAGATCACGGTAGGTATTAAATAACCCCTCCCAGCTCTTTATTTTTGGGGAGGGGTGCTTTGGCATCCTTTGGCTTCTATCTGTCTATACTCCTTCAAGAGGGACCACCATCCTCATCTTCCCTACAGGTTCTTGCAGCCATCTTGAGTTTTAAAGCCTCACCTCCTCCTTCTTCCTCTTCTTCCTCTTCTTCCTCTTCTTCCCTTTCTCCTTCTTCCTTCTCCTTCTCCTCCTCCTCCTTCTTCTTCCTCTTCTCCTTCCTCTTCTCCTCCTCCTTCTTCTCCTTCTCCTCCTCCTCCTCCTTCCTCCTCCTCCTCTTCCTCCTCCTCCTCTTCCTCCTCCTCCTCTTCCTCCTCCTCTTTCTCCTCTTCCTCCTCCTCTTCCTCCTCCTTCTCCTCTTCTTTCTTCTTCTTCTTCTTCTTCTTCTTCTTCTTCTTCTTCTTCTTCTTCTTCTTCTTCTTCTTAATTATTATTATTATCTTGGTGTGAATTTGTTTATTTTGAGATGAGGTTTCACTATTTAGTCTTGGTTGGCTTGGTACTGGCACTTACTGTTAGACCTGGCTGGCCTTGAACTCATAAAGATCTGCTTGCTTCTCTGCCTCCTGAGTGCTTGGATAAAGACGTGTGCCGGTGAGGAAAGCCTGACTTATTTTTAAACACCTAAATACCAAATTCTGGTAAGATTTCTTGCCTCACCACTCCCAGGCTGGAGAAGGGCTGCAAAAGGAAGGCTTTCAGGATTCTGTGCTCAGGAACGCAATGCAGAGAAGCTGTTACCAGCCCTGGAGTCAGAGGGAGACACCCACCTGTAGAGACGCTCCCTCCCACAAGCCGGGAGACTTCTCCCCTGCTCCCACTCTGATCTTCACTGTCTATAGAGAGTCAGAAGCAAGGGTGCCTGGGAGGGAAATGTGGCTTGTAGTTTCCCTGGGCTTGTTGCACACAATAGAAAAGGAGGGCGGAAGTTTCGCTGAGAGGCAGCAGGAAAGTAGCTGGGTCCTTCTTGTAAATTCACTAGCTTTCCCGTGGATGCTCAGGAAGATTCAAGATCTTGCTCCAAGACCACCAGCAAGAAATGATCCTTTAATTCTCTGAGCACCAATGATACTCTCTTCTGCTTTTACTGACAATTTACTTTGTTTTTTTTTCCCTCTTTGCAAAAGCATAAATAAAATTAATTACATGGAAACAGAAACCCAAGGACAAGTGAAAGGAGGACGGAGAAGCTCCAATGGAGGGTTAAGCCATCTCATGCCTTCCTTTGAGAACACATGGCCCCGCTTTAACACCCACAGTCCTGTATTTCATTATCTACCCCCAATATGACTTGGAAGATTACAATTTGACAAGCCTGTTATACTGAAAAGCACGGATTGTGTCTTATACATCTCTGGACTTTGGCATTTCCTGTCTTATAGGATCTAACAATGTTGCTTATTGAATGCTCATCAGCTGCTTGGCTCTGCTGTATGTGCCTGCATTAATCTCGCAGAGTGACTCTATAGTGTAGATCTCGCTGGCTCTATTTTACGACTTAGGATTTGGAACCGAAGTTTGGAGCATAGAAGCAACTAGCCCAAGGCCATCCAGCAAGTGGGTGGCAGAGGACGGCCGAGGAATGAGTGTGAGCAGTCTGACCTCAGAATTTATACTTGCCACTGCCTCTTGTCTACGGACCCACAAAATGCGGTCATTAATTATCTGCCTACAAATTGTAAGTGTTCTTCTTCTCTGATGGAGGATGCATTGGTGTTCTCAGTCCCCATGCATTTCTAAGCAAATGGATGTCAGTGCTCACCTCAGCGTTGGCCAGGTGGACTGGACTGCCCGTGGGGGTCAGCTCTTCCGAATTTTAAAGCTGACCCTGTCACCTACTTGATGTGTGGTCTTGAAGAAGTCATTTAACCTTTCCTGCTTCTCATCTCCGACTTCCAACATTGGACATTTACATAAGATTTGTTGCCATAGTAATAGAAAATAATACTGACCTGACTCTCAGGAGTGAGTGCCTTGGGATTGACTAATTTACAGCTGTGAAGAGCTTTCAGCGTGTGAACTGCTAAACAATGGCGTGATCGTAAAGAGAATTTAAAACACCATCGGCCTGTGGAGCAGGCCCACGTTTGATACCACATTATATGTTTAACTATTAGTATTACTGCTCATAATAAACCTTTATGAGGTACTTTAGGAGGTTGAAGTGTTTTTATGAGAGATAATTAGTTGTTCCAACCAGCTCTATGAGGTAGGTCAGTATTTTTATCATCCCTGTTTTAGAAATCATGTTAAATTGGCACATGCATCATTAAGAAAGCCTTAAAATTCTTGATATTTGGCAGCAACCTGTGAGTGGAGACAGTTCTCATATAGCTATTTCACCTAACAGGGGGATCTTGGTGGGGCTATGGTAGACTAGGTGCCGTTAATTCTCTTACAGCAGTGCCCATTCTTCTAATTGTTTTGACGGTTACAAACTAACTACGAAGACTTTCTTGTGATAGTCTATTTATGTATCATATGTATTTATGCATCTAGGAAAAAAAATCAAGTACACTCTAGATACTTCAGACAGAAGTATTTGATGGGCTTGGTGTGGTGGTGCAGACCTTTGACCCCAGCAGTCAGGAGGCAGAGGCTGGAGGATCTGTGTGTGCAAGACCAGTCTGGTTTATACCGCAAGGTTCTAGGACAGCTAGGACGATATCGAATGACCTGTCTCAGCATAAACAAACAAAACAAGACAGTAGCTGCCAGTGGGGGAAATGGGGGCGGGGTTGGAAGATCTGAAAAAAGGAGAGGTTTATCTGACATTGGTCCTTAGGTTCAGTCTCACCTCCAGGTAGTGGGGAATGTAAGGGAGGTAGGAGGTTGCCAAGTTCAGGAACACTGTATGGAAAACCAGCTACAAGAGGCAGAGGAAACATCCACCTGTAGAGATGCTCCCAAGAGTCTGGAGACTTCTCCCCTGCTCTCTGTCTGATCTTCACTGTCCATAGAGAGTTGGCAGCGAGGGTGCCTGGGAAATGTAGTTTCTTGGGTAGTTGCATGCAGCAGAAAAGGAGGGTGGATGTTTCACTGAACGACAGCCGGAAAGTAACCGGGTCCTGTTGTAAATTCACTAGCTTTCCTCTGGATGTTCAGGAAGATTCATCAACTTGCTTCAAGGCCACTAGCCAATGGTAGGCCTGCAATTCTAACTCATATCACCTACGAGCCAAGAGTCTTGTGGACTCCAGGCATTATCCTTGGACTGGGTCGTAGACTTGTTCACCATCCAGGGGCAGATGGTAAGAAAGTTCACCTTTACCTACCTTCTAAGGAGAATGGGGATCAAGTTAAGTCTCATCCATAGGAGGCTTGGGTCTTCCTAAGGAGGCAGGGGAAGAAGGTGGGGAGAGGGGACTGCAGAGTCAGCAGATGAGGAAGTAAGTTGGCAAAGAACTAAGCTGAAAAGGCCAGCTTAGACCACACACCGGCTTATGCCCCTGGTGTCTGAAAGTCACCCATGGCTCATTTTAACACCAAAGCGTCCACCCTGGTTAGAGATTTAAGATGTTTAGTAGACATATAATACAAGGAGTTAGGTATAGTTACACGAAGCAGGTAGATCATGCGCAGGAGAGCCTGTGCGATGAAACACGCCCCAAAGCCTTTGCTTGTAAAGGACCCCTGGTGTCATTCCTGTTCTTTGAGAAACAGGGCTGTTGGGCTGTGGAGCTGTTGGGCTGTCAGGCTTTATGTACCCTGCACCCCACCCTACCCCACTCTGCTCGGGTTTGCTGTCCTTTTCCCATTCAGCAGTGCATTCTGACTTCATAAACTCTCCTTCCTTTTCAAGCATAGTATGTCTCTGCCCTATTCTTCATTAGGGACACAGGAACCTGGAACTCCTGATGGTGACGACCGACCCCCCCCCCCCCGATGTTGCTAATACAACCCACAAACACAAGTTAGTTTGGGATTTTGGAAATGGGTTTTATAAATGTTACAGAAGTATTTATAAGGATAAAGATCTAGGGTCGAGATGAGATTTTCCTTTCTTAGACATAGAGCTCCTCGTATTGAGACTGAGGCTGAGGGTTGCTGAGATGTCTCTGTGGGTAAATTTGTTTGGTGCCAAGGCTGATGATTTGAGTTTGATCTCTAGGACCCACATGATGAAAGGAGAAAACCAACTTCTACAGTTGTTCTCTGATGTACACATGCATGACATACATACATACCTAAACATACATAGACAAACACACACGTACATATACACTCATCCACACATTCACTTATACACATATACACCACACACATGTATGCATACATACACACACACTGTACACACATACTCACATATTCACATATGCACACACAGGCACACATACACAAACACAAACTCATATACACACATATACACTACATGCACATGTATGCATACATATACTCACACTGTACATACATACACATTCACACATCCACATCCTACACACACAAGGACACATACATATACACACACACACATTCACAGACAGACAGACAAATAGCAACACACAGAGGTAGAGACACAGACAGAGACACAGAGAGACTAAATAAGTAAGTGCATACATAAATGTAATTAAAAAAAAACACAAACTAAAAGTTGAGTGTGCGGAGTATGGGGTTGTCTTTCCAGTGGTGGTTGCTCTCCTTGCTGCCTTCACACGGGATGTCACAGAAGAGCCTGTAGTTCCATTCAGTCTGACTTGCTTCAGAAGGCGTTGCTGGGCTTCGGCTCTGCAAGCCTCATTCTTAAGCAAGGATTTGACACACTGATATTGATAGCATCGTCGTGTGGAAAGCGAATCTTGAACGGTAACACACGCTCATTAAGGAAACATTGTTACAAAGGAAACATTGCATCCAGTTTTCTGACTTCCACCCTATGAGAAGGTGTACTGGCGTGGTAAAAGTAACATACCTGGTCTGGTAAACTGAGACAGGCTATTTTTTTTCTTTCTTTCTTGAAATGTTTGTTTCTTGATGTTAGAAGCGTTTGCCCTGCCCATCTAGAATGTGGGCTCAAGGAGGGTGGTAACAGCTTGTCCAGGACTAAAGCTATATTACCTCGATGCTCCTGGAAGATGCTAACATATGACCCCTGGAAACATTGGGAAAAGCTTATGAGGAAACAAGCGTGTGCGGCAGGCCTACTATCAGTCACCCAGCAATGTCCTGGACCCACTCAGTGTTTATGCCCACCCTCTGCCCTTGAGACAGGCACTCACTCCTGTGGCCTGCTGTGTCTCCAGGTAAAGGCCTCATCAGTTATACTGTTCTGAGAAAGGCCATGTCAGACTCCTTTGCCCCAAACCTCTGCCTTTCATCAATCTCTGCGGCTGCAGAGACCCAAGGAGGAAGGCGATATCCAAATTGCTTTCCATCCAATAACTTCTCCCAGACAATGGCAGCAAACCTAAAGCCATGTGTAGTGACACGTGCCTTGGCAAGTGAACCACCCTTTGCGAGGGTCCTTGTACCGTTCTGATCTGTTAAGCTGGTGTGCTGTCATCTCTGGGAGAATTTCCTCGTAAGGAAAGTCAACATCTAAGCTAAAGATAAATCTTCCCTTTGATTTAGCTGGGTTAAACATGGCTTCAAGCTCAGCCCGCCTCCATCCTGTGACCCAGAAATGATCAGAAGTAGATTTTCAACAAGGTTGGGCAAGAGTTTTTTTTTTTTTTTTTTTTCCTCTTTGGCAGTACCCAGAGAGCAGAGTTCACTCTCCAGCCTGGATGATGTTCTGGTCAATACCTGATGATAGGTTATTTCACTGGCAGCAGAGAAATGAGCCAATTTAAGCCAGATTAGATTATATTAAAGGCAGGTTTATTGGGAAGCTGCATTCGGGTGGGCGGAGTTCACTGGCTTCAAGGACTGAGGTTAGGGAAGTCCTTATGGGGGGGGGAGAAGATAAAGAGAAAGGGGCCTTAGCACAGAGAGAAGAGGAGGAGGAGGAGGAGAAGGGAGAAGGAAGAGGAGGAGGAGGAGAAGGGAGAAGGAGGAGGAGGAGGAGGAGGAGGAGGAGGAGGAGGAGGAGGAGGAGGAGGAGGAGGAGAGAGATATGAAAATGTCTGGATTATTTAGGGAGGAGCCTCTGCAGGAAGGGCAGGCCAGCTCCTGGCCTGGGCAGTTCAGGCTTGGGGGCAGGGTATGCCAGGCAGGGACTGAGGGATGCTGGGAAGCCAGGTCTGCTTTGGTATGTAACCCCAGTCCCTTGTCCCAGGGTCCAAAACCAAATACCCGACCTCGATCGAGGTCCTTCTGTGAACCAGAAGAGAGCCACGGTTTTCCTGGTTTTTCTGGACATCTGCTTTGCTTCCATCCAACATTACATATGGGCTTGCTTTCTTACGGGGTGATGGAGTCTGCACGCGGCTGACGAGAACAAGGCAGGAGCAATAACAGTCCCACTGCACGACTTCCTCGGAAGTTCACAGCCTAGAAAGGAGCCACGGGAGAGACCAGTTGGGCCTCACCTCTCAGTGCCACAGATGCTTGTTTCAAAACCAAGTCGCTCATAAATAACACAAGTCTGCAGAATCAGTGTGCTAACCAAAAGGCAAGTATACCCAAAGGAAGCATTCTTGTTTGAATTTAACTGATTTAAAATTAGCGTTCTTTTATTTTGATGGCTTCATTCTTGCTTACTGGGAAAACATTCACAACAACAACAACAACAACAACAAAAACAACAACAACAAAAAACATACCCTACATTCTGTGTGTGTACCTGAGTATTGCTATCCTCACTGGCAAATATGGGCCACACGGCGCCTGGATACATTTTTGCCTCAGAGACCAGAACCACTCGGAAGGAACTGTTCAGCACTCCCGTGGAAGGGCTGTCTTGGCTTGACAAGAGTGAGGTTGGTTTATAAAAATCACCTTTCAGAGCAGTCCTAAGAGTGTGCTTTGGTGGGGGTGGGGAGTGGGTGGGGGGTGGGGGTGGGGGGGAGCTGTTGTGCTTGGGAATCAGAGCCGAACACATTTTGTGAGGCAAGTGGGCCTGTCCAGCTGGGGTGCTGGCTCCCCTTTCGTCTACTGATTTTAGCTGCAGGGAATGAGGTGTAGGATAGGACGGGGTGGGGCTGGCTGTTTAGCATAGAATCTGTGTAGAGGTAGAATTTTTGAAAAACTGTTGTTATAATCTCCTTGTTGCCTTTTTTCATCTGAAAGACAGATGTTCTGCAGGGGGCTGATGGGATGAAGAGGTAGGTGCTAAGAGCTGCCTGCCGGAGGAGGCGTGAGGTCACTTTGGGTAAGATGTCTAGTGTGCCTCCAGTTTAAACCCAAAAGGCATGCATTCTGTTTACAAACGCAACACTCGTTCATTGTGGGAAATGAAAGTAAACTGAGAAAAGAAAATAAATATGAGCCTCAGTGGTAGTACTCAGCAGTGATTTAAAAAATCTCATTAGCAGATTATTCATTGCATAAATAAAGATTTTTTTAATGAATTTTCACACATATGGAAAATACCCCACAAGTGATTCTTTCTTGTCCTTTCTCCTCCTCGCTCCTCACCCCCTTTTCTTTCTGAACAGAAGTTAAGTGTTTGATTTGTTTTGAGACAGTGTATCATGCAGTCCAGGCTGGTCTCAAACTCTCTATGTAGCAGAGAAATACCTTGAACTAATTCTGTTGGTTCATCCCCCAGAGAGCTGGGGTTACAGGCATATCACCATGCCTAGCTAAAAGTAACTTTTAAAAACATGTCTTTAAATTTTATTTTATTTTATTTTCCCACGCTGCAGTATCTAGCCTCTTCCTCTGTATTCCAGGGCTGGGACTCAAGTCCCTCAGGCATGTGATTTTACACACTAAGCTATTTCCATGTCCATTAATGTGTCTCCTATTGGTAATTTACAATGTAACATATTAGTAAAAAATGTTTTAATGGGCTCTCCTTGACATATTTTATTTACTTTCGTATGTTTATTGTGGTAAAGACCATGCTCTATGCTGTGTTATTATATAAATAGCTTTACAGAATTTCAGCTTGAGGTAATGGTATTTCTAGGTTCATGTGTGTGGTGCATGCACATGTGTGTGTGTGTGTGTGTGTGTGTGTGTGCGCCCTCTGTGTTCAGGGACCCTAGGCAGATTGCCAAGTTCATCTAAGTCTTAAGGATCTGACCTCTACCTCTCTAGCTTGCAGGACAAATGCTTTGCCTGCTGAGCCATCCCTCTCGAGTCTCCCACTACCCCTCTGAGCCTTTAGATACAGGATCTTGTGGTGTAACCTAGGCTGTCCTTGAATTTCAAAGTCTTTTCAACTCTATGGTTAAACCATGACTAGAGACAGGTCACTCAAAAACTAAAGGACACTAAGAAGAACTTGTATCTGTTAGAGCCTACACTGTCCCTCTTCTTCACTGTGGCTACCCTAACCCTTCATGAGACTGAGTTTGGAGAGAGGGCTTTAAAGATAAGAGACCATTAAATGAACCCATGAGGGAGGGGCTTTAATTGTTATTATTTTTGTTTATTCTTCTCTCAGACTTTACATCCTGATGGAAGATTCCCCTTTTCCCCTTCCCCCAGTTTCTCCCCCTCCCCTTTCTACCAGATCCACCCTGCCTTCGTCTCTCCTCAGAAAAGAGCAGACCTTCTAAGGACGTCATCCAAATACGGCATAAGAAGCTACAATAGGACCAGGCACACACTGTTGCATCAGGGTTAGACAAGGCAAAGCAGTAGGAGAAAAAGGGCCCCCAAAGTGGCAGAAAGGTCAGAGACAGCCCCGCCTCCGCTCTTAGAATGCCTACAAAGCACCAAGCTGTACAGCCATAGCGTGTATGCCGAGGACCTAGTGCAGGACCCACACAGGCTCCGTGATCTTGGTGAGCCCACTTGAGAGACCCTAATTCTTAGGAGAAACGACACCTGTTTGCATCATACAGGATTCATACAGAATCATAAAGGAAAAGTCATGCAAGGATGCAGAAAAGTGGCATTCTGGGATCCTGGAGGAGCAGCCTCACCGGATGACAAACCTATTGGCTCTATGTCCTCTGACTCTCAGGTTGCAACACTGTGAGGAAGCGACTCTGTCCTTTTGTAAGCTGCCCAGATCACGGTTTGCCGCTTGTTATGACAACCTGGACAGACTGACACAGTACCCACGTGATTCTTAGCAAAACCCAGGCATTTGGCACGCCCAGAGGCTATGTCAGGCGATGTTTTGAAAGGCACTAAAGTCATAGTTTGGAAATGCTGACTTGGGGACCCTGTGATGATAACACAGATGGAAGGACAGCTCTGAGCTAGTGTGGCTGCAATCAAGGTGAGTTCAGGAAGCAAGTCAGCAGCCACAAGCTGAGAGCCAGGTGGGAAGTGTGTTTCCTTATTCATTTCTAACACAGCTGAGAGGGCTTCTGCCTTCGTAGCAGCCTATCTGGAGGCTTTTGTTTTTATTTCTACCTAATAGAAATAAAACCCTGTGTGTGTATCATTCATAGATATATAGTAAGATAGCATGACTCCCATATTTTATTGTCATAATTTTTTTTTTTTGGTTTTTTTCGAGACAGGGTTTCTCTGTGTAGCTCTGGCTGTCCTGGAACTCATTCGGTAGACCAGGCTGGCCTCGAACTCAGAAATCCGCCTGCGTCTGCCTCCCAAGTGCTGGGATTAAAGGCGTGTGCCACCACCGCCTGGCTCTTTCTTTATGTACCAATAGTGTTTAAGCTAACAGAGGTTTTTGTTTTTTTTTTTTTGTTTTGTTTTTTGTTTTGTTTTGTTTTAAAGATTTATTTATTTTATGTTTTGTTTTTTGTTTTTTTTGTTCTTTTTGTTTTTGTTTTTGTTTTTGTTTTTGTTTTTTTGTTTTTTTTTGAGACAGGGTTTCTCTGTGTGGTCCTGGCTGTCCTGGAACTCACTCTGTAGACCAGGCTGGCCTAGAACTCAGAAATCCGCCTGCCTCTGCCTCCCAAGTGCTGGGATTACAGACGTGCGCCACCCCGCCCAGCTTTTTTTTTTTTTTTTTTTTTAAGCATTTACAGCAGAACTGGTTATAACCTGTCTTGTGATCTTAGCTTTCTTAACTGTAACTTAACCATGTAGGATCCTATGAGAGAGTTTTAAAATTTGTACATAGCATAGTCTCCAAGGCAATATCTTTTCATTTCCTCGGTGCTGCGAGTTGGGCTGTGGGGCTGGGACTTGTTTGTTTTGTTTGATTGTTTGGTATTATTCTGAGACAAGGTCTTACTCTGTAACCTTGACTGGCCTGGAATTTAGATATCCACCCGCTCCTGCCTCCTGAGTGCCAGGGTGTTGAAAAAATAACTTGGTCCTCGAATTTTCGCATTTCTTGGTATAATAGAACAGCTCCAGTTTCTGTGGTTGCACTTGGAGAACAATAGATCTGTTATGGCCTCCCTGAATTCTCCCCAGCTTCGATATGATGCTATTAAGATGCAGGGCTTTCATGAGCACATTGACTTCTTTATGCTTTCTGCTGCACATGATCCTAGCTTAAAGTGCACTTCATGAGGGAGTAGGTGTGTATCTGTACACCCATACCACAGGCTTGACATTCTGTAATTTCCCAAGGTTACTCAGCTACACATAGGCAAAGCTCCTTCTCAGTTCTTCTAGCTCCAAACATCACCTTTCTCCCCACCTGGTCCCTGTAAGTGAAGCCAAAGGGAAAATATTAACTGAAGGCATAAATTAAAATGTGTATTGTTAATGAGTTTTAGGTGGTTTTTTTTTTCTTTGCAAGCTAATTGTTAAGATTGTTCTTCTATATTCTTGTTATTCTTGCTCATCTTACCAAGGGCTGTAACTTTTGGTTATAACGTCTGAAAGGGCCCTTACTGTGAAGTTTGTGAGTTTGAACAGAAGGCTTCGTGTTATGGTTTAGGTGTAAAATATTCCCAGTGGATTCATGTGTTTGAACACTTGGTCCCTAGCCAGCGATGCTGTTTTGGGAGGCTGCGGAACCTCTGAGATATAGGGGTGACCAGGCAGATGTATGCTGCTGGGGGTGGGCTTTGAGGATTGAGCCCACCTTTATTTTGGTGGAAGTCTCTGCTTCCTGATCCCCAGAGACATAACAGGTTCACCTCAAGTTCCGGCTGCCACAGATGGAGCTGTCAGCTGCCACGTCTTCCCCACGATGATGGACTGTATCCCCTGAACCACGACCCCCAAATAAACCGCTCCTCCCATAAGCTGTTTGTGTCAGGCGTTCTTGTCACGGTGCTGGGGAGAAGTGATGAACGCAGCAACGTTCGAGGGATCTCAGAGAGACAGAAGCTCTTCTGATCAGCCCGTCCCAGATGCGAACAAAGGAGCCGAAAGGGAAAGGCCTCACGAGATGGTCCTGTTCGTCGGAACCGCCAGACATTTTCTTCTCCCAGGATGCTCGTCCTCTTCCTTTCCCTGAGCCTCAAGCATCTTCATTATCAGTAACTAATTATGCCTTTCTTCTTGTCGTCACCTTCTTATCTCATGAAACGAAAGTTTCGTGGGTTGTCAAAGGAGCTGCTTTACCGCAATCATTTAAGCAGACCCTTTTCCAGTTTCTACCCGTTCCTCATGTGAATTAACTAGGAAGGCCCCCTGTCCAGTTTGGATGGCTAATGAACTAACAAAACCCTGCTATCTTTGATCTCTTAGTACTGATTCTAAGTGCAAGTCTTGTATCCTGCACATATATATTATATATGTGAAATATATGCATGTATATGTATATGTATATGTATATGTATATGTATATGTATATGTATGTATATTTGGACTACAGCTCCCTACCGATTCTTAGCTATACTTTGCTTCAGTCTGTGTTGAGCAGACAGGATCCACTGGAAGCAGTCAAGTGTCATGCCCTGGGTTCCCCCCTGCCCCATCTCTTTCTGTCTTTCTATTTCTCTCACCTCTTCAACCGATACGTTCTCTATCCTTCTACAAGTCAACTCAAAGAAAAAAAAAATCCAGACGCCAGCTCTGATTGACACCTCTCTGGAATAACTGTTAGGTATATGTCCCAGACGTGGGCATGCTCTCTTCCTTTTAAGGATCCAGGATAAGGAATAATCAGAGAGAGAGAGCATGCCTCCACTCGGCTGAGGAAGCTGGGAGCCAAATATATCTTCCAATTTCCTAGATGCTCAAACCCACACAAGCTTAATGAAAAGGAACTTGAAAGGCGAAGATTATCAGATTGCTTTTAGGCTCCCTGCTTGATTACTTTTAGGTGCTAAGTACATGTGCCAATTTGTCTGACTGACTTAATGGTTTCCCTTTATGACATTGTTAATCATAATAATTATGGTAACTTACGTTTGTTTATCACTTCACAGTTTTTTTTTAAAGCCGTTTTCTATCCATTATCTTATTAGATCTTCGCAGCAAACTTGGGAGGACAGATTTGCCAGGAGACGGTCGTCCTGCTGAGAGTATCATCTTTAGAAGCACACAGCCTCAAGAAGCACGGAGGTGGAGGAGGAAAAGGGACGCCAGGTGGCCAGCCAGCTGCGTCCACGTCCGCGTGGACTGGCAGAGGTCGCCCCCTCCTGCCCCTCTGACACCTAGGTGGGAGTATTTAGCCTTGACCCCGTGGCACAAACAGCACTCCAGCCCTGCTAAGTCACTTCGCTGAACAAAGGGCTCACTCCCAGATCTGCTACCCTTCGGACCGGGTCACCCACCGTGAGAGAATCCCTGTCTTACCTATTCATATTATTCTCCACACTAGTGGAGATTTATAATTGTGAATTTATAATTCACTAGAAGTACAATTGTCCCGGCTCGGTTAGATTTCACTCTAAGAATGCGCAGCTTGGTCCTCTCCAAGACCTACAACGAAGGCTGGTGGTGATTGGAGCAACGGTGCTCTTTGTTTTACTTGTATCCGGAGTAACGTAGCCTCGCGTAAGACCCATAATTCCTAGCTGTGGGGAGCCCAGACTGCTCATGCCCCACTTAGCCCAGGAGCACCGCAGTTGTCGCTCTCTAGCCCCTGGACATGGTCAGGCGGCTTCTGTAATCCCACATCTATAGATGAGAAAGCCGCCAGGAAGCTCTATAGCTTGCCCCTTGAGGGGAACTGGGACCAGTCTCATGTCCTCTAGCTCCTAAATCAGTTATTGTCCCTCTATATCAGTGGTTCTCACCCCTCCTAATGCTGCAACCCCTTAATACAGTTCCTCATGTTGTGGTGACCCCCAACTATAAAATTATTTTCTTTGCTACTTCAGCTAGCTATAATTTGGCAACTGTTCTGAATCGTATGTAAATATATGATATGCAGATGCTCTTATGCAACCCCTGTGAAAGGGTCCTTTGACCCTCCCAAAGGGTTCACAACCCACAGGTTGAGAGCCTCTGCCCTACATCATAGGTGATAAGTTAGTGTCTTTTTTTTTTTTTTTTTTTTTGAATCCGCATTCCTTTTAAAAGCTTTCAGAGATGGGAAAAAAAAAAATCCTGCAACCCTTTTTATTTTCAAAATAAAAAAAAAGGCCTATTATTTTTCCATTTCGTAAGACAATTTCTGCTATGTGTTGAAAAGTCATTCAGAGTCAGCAGTAAAGCGAGTTCATTCTCAGCCCTGCTCCCTACCCCCAGCCCTCAGGACTGTGACCCCATGGACAGGAGTGACAGCGGATCACCATGCTCCAGCATGCGCCTGCTTAGAAAACAGATGAGCCTAAGTCGGGTGAGGCAAATGGTCTGTTCTAGAAACTGTGAATGAGAATGAATAGTCGGTTCAATTTTATGGTTCATTTGAGTGGAGGACAATTAAACTCTGGGGACGCAGCCACCATGTTTGGCTATTTGAACATTAAACAGGATCTGGAGAAAGAAGCAAAAGGCATGGACAAGCAAAAAGAGGGAGAGACCATGCAG
This sequence comes from Apodemus agrarius, assembly GCA_964023405.1. Taxonomy (NCBI): domain Eukaryota; kingdom Metazoa; phylum Chordata; class Mammalia; order Rodentia; family Muridae; genus Apodemus; species Apodemus agrarius. The sequence continues at coordinate 49,277,284 of OZ030020.1, read as the reverse complement.
AGCGAGTCGACAGGCCCTCAGCAAGACAGCAAGAGCGGCTGCCTGGACCGATTATCTGTGGTTTAGTGCTGGCTCAAGGGCAGACCCATCCCTGACGTATTCTTGCCCGTGGATCACAATGAGACAATCTATGGCTCTCTCCAAAACATTGCTGGTTTCGTGTAAATTACGTTGAAGAGTCTCTCATTCAAACGGCTTGGACTTGGCTGTTCAGGGGACCCCTTTCTTGAATTATTTGATCTAAGCATTTCTGTCCTTGGCTGGGTATAGGAAACATTCTATCCCAGCCGGTGGCCCAGCCGCACAAACGCGCAGCTGAATACGTCCTCAGGTATCCAATTCCCTGGGTGTTCTCTCTGCTCATCTGCACTGTCAAGGCAGCATTTCTCAGCGGTGCCTAGTTCACCTTTCTTTTCAGTCCTCAGCTCCCGAGAGCCACATCCAGCCCGGCACTTGGGTGCTCTGTCTTCACTGACCCCCACTGCTCCGCGGCTTTGTGCTGCGCATGCCCGCCCCTTTCCCTTCCGCACTCACGCTGTTGCTCATTGTTTGCTAATGACGAGTTGGCAGGCAAAGGGAAGTGGCAGTCAGCCTGGCCCCGCAGACTGGGAAGGAGCGTGTTTTTCTGAGAATGAAAACATTATTTGGTAAGAAGCACGTTCCAGCACTGACTATTTCTCTTTTCAAAGTCCTGCTGGGCTCCTTCTGTCTCCACTGTCCCTTGTCCCTTCCCCCCACCTCCTTCCCAGATGGAGACCGGCAGGGCCGTCATATCTGGAGACGGGGGCTCTGGCATGACAGGTGTAGGCTCTAGGGGAGAAGCTAATAGGATCTCTAGGAAGTGAAATGAAGAACAGTTATAATGGAGCAAAATAATGGGCTGCTACTTGCCAACTTTTGACAGGTCTTAGGTTTTTCTAGAAGAAGCCAGTAATTTGTGAAAAGGTCCCAGGTTCTCAGCCAGAAGTAAGTGTCCTAAGCCTGCACAATGAGCTTGCCTCATACACTTAATATTTGTTCCAGAGGAGGGCAGACTCCAACACCATTTCTCCTCACCTCTCTGCGCTCTATCTTGTTCCTCTGGAGGTCATAAGCCACCAGAGCAGAGCTTCTGGAAGCAGCCCCGGGGTCCCGTCTCCCTTGTCCCTGCAGGAGGTGTAAGATTCATAGCATACCAGGGTCATCCTGAGTGAACAAAGCAGAGTTGGGAATAGATGTAAAACGCAAGAGAAATTTATTGTTCCAACATGGTGGGGTCACCCTGCACATGTAGAGAGAGAACGACCACGTGCAGCCTGCCCACGGAGCCTTTATACACTTAAGGCAACAGCCATTAGGCACAATGTGATTGACAGAACAGAAGGAGACTTTTAAACTGATTGGTCTTTAGGGAATGAGGTAGGTGGCCAATAGTGGAAAGTTGTGGGGGATCCGCTGGGAGTGCCTACCCCCAGGTGGCTGATGGTCGTTCCTCCTCCCTGTAGTCTGAGGCATGTCCCTCCCTTCCAGAGGGGAGGGGTGCCTATGTTCTTTATGACATTGCTCTTTCAGAAGGGGAAGGGTCTGATGGAATTTTCCAAAGTTGCTGAGCTGACCTCTTCAGAGGTAACGTTGAAAATGCTGTCAATAGTGTTGATCATTCATTTGGTCATTTTATCACACTCTACCAAGCCGGTTTTTAAAAATCTGCTTTTAAAAAAAAGTGAAGCCCTTGGAATTGTGAGGATCTCTAACTGCTTCTCTGACAGAGGAGGTACCGCATCCCCGACTCCTTGTCCCTCCTTTAGACCACACGGAAGTCCTAAGAAAGCAAATGGCTTTAAATACCTACACTGTTTTTTATGCATCTATAACAACACAACAAGAAGGAGTTCATCCGTTGAAAACAGTCAAAAGACATTGTTAGTAAATGCAAGCCAGGCACTGGCTCAGAACACGGGTCAGTGTGAGGGTTCAGATGGCTTTTGGCGACCATATTTCTTATGTTTCTTGCTCAGGATGAAGTGACAGGGAAAAAAAAAAAGCACCAAGGGCCTCTTGCTCACGAGGAGCAGTGGGTAATATATTTGTTTGTATTATGGGATTGCAGTTTTACTAGAAGGAACACTTGACATTTTGATGAGTGCCTCAAGGGATAAAAGGTACTAACTTCAGAACTTAGTTTTAATTATACTAAGGAGATTACATTATTCAAAAGCATCCCACTGGTAAGGTGCAACATTTCCTGAAACAGTTTAGTGGAAAATGCCACATTAATCAGTTCAATATTTCACTCAGAAGGCTTAATGATGGGAGAAGTTTAAAGTACCGTAGCATTTGATAATGTAGAAGGGGGAAAAAAACCCGAGTGTTCACTTGAGGAAAGGCTGAAATAGTTGTTAGTCCCTCTTGAGTCTTCCTCCATTAAAAGCCGCCTAGCTGTGCTGGCAGTTCAGGAGGGATCAGCACACGAAGCCCCTTCCTGAAACAGAAGGACCCTGCAAAGGCAGTAAACACATGCCCAGAAAAGACAGTGCCATGCCATGCAAGGTGCAACCCCTGTCCAGCAGTACTGATCTGCCGGGCAGACCACGCCTTCTCCCTTCATTGGTCCAGCCCTAGTGACCTGCAGACTGTTTTCCTCTTTCACAGTCAGACAGACAAAATGGTCACTGGAAAGGCACGGGACTTCTCGGAAAAGCGAAGCGGGCAAAATGTGATGAATGAATAATTATCCGTTCTTTCCCCCACCTCATGTTCTGATGACCGTTTCCACGAGACAAGATTTGGGGTGAAAATCTGGTCTGAAAGAAAGAAAACTTTGGGCTTAACCCGATAAGATTTTTGCCAGACAGGTGATCAGCACAGGAGATTCTGAAAAGACAGGCTGGAGGAAGGTTGGAAATTCGATCCAGGTACTAATGTTTGTAAACATGCAAATCAGTCTCTCTCAGTCAAATCAGAGGAACAAGTTGTTGTTGTTGTTGTTTAAATTAATTAAGATCAATTATCCTCATGGTTCAATAGTGTAAGCAATGTATTTCAAACAACAGCGTGGTCATAGAGGCCGCATGCCATATCCAGTGAGGCCTTGGTCCTGCGGTTAAGATAAAGGTTTGTCCTCAAAGGCTTATGTGATAGAAGCTTGGTCTCAAGGTATTGGTGTTAAAAGGTGGTGACCCTTGTCTTGGCTAGGGTGTGATGAAACACTGTGACCAAAGCAGGTTGGGAGGAAAGGAGTTTATGCAGTTCATTATGAAAGGGAGTCAGGACAGGAACTCACGGAGGGCAGGAGCCTGGAACCAGGAGCTGGTACAGAGGCCATGAAGGAGTACTTCTTACTGGCTTGCTCCCATGACTTTGCTCAGCCAGGCTTCTTATAGAACCCAGGACCACCAGCCTTGGGGTGATATCCCCTCTCCCCACATACAATGGCCTGCCTCATCAAGCACTAATTAAGAAAATGGCTTTCATCCAGGTCTTATGGAGGCATTTTCTCAGTTGAGGCTCCCTCCTTCCAGATAACTCTAGTGTGTGTCAAGCTGACATAAAACCAGCCAGCACAGCCTAGTTGGGGTTGCTTTCTTCATGACTATTCTCATGAACGGATTACATTACACACATCTTAAAGAAATAGAGTAGATCCCCGAGAGCATGCATTATTATAAAAAAAGTAACCATACTTTTTCCCCCAATGTCTTCCAACCATGTGACACCACCTACCATGTTAATATAGCCCCAAGCCACAAGGCCTTCACCAGATACTGCACCATACTGTTTGGGCTTTCTAGTCACCAGAATCATAAGCCAAAATAACTAAAACAAAACAGAAGCAACAACAATAAAAACCAAAAAAACCATTTCCTAGCATTAGGTGTTTTATTAATAGGAACAGAAAACAGACTAAGTTTAATTTTTCTTAAGTTCCTATCTGTGAGTTAAAAACCAAAACCTCAGCTAGAGAGATTACTCAGTTGTTAACGTGCTTGCCTTGTAAGCATAAGGAACCAGGTTTGATCCCCAGAACTCACCTTAAAAAAAAAAGCTGGGCCTGGTGGTGTCTGCGTGTAATCAGTACTAGAGAGGCAGAGAGGCACAGATTTCATGACTCAGGGGCCGCTCTCGCTTACATGGCAAGTTCAAGGCTGGTGAGAGACCTGTATCAAATAATAAAGGTGGATGGTACCTGAGATGAGACTCATTAACACGTGTGTGTAGTTGTGTGTGTGTGTGTGTACATACAGGTGCACACACACACACACACACACAACAGAACTAAACATCAAGAGTAAAACTGTCTGGTTAAATGGTCTAGGATAAGCATCATGTGCTATTTCCCTGACCTGCTTTCTCTCCTCTGTCCTCTGTGACTGTCACAATGCCTTTGTGCTGCATTTGGACCCCAGTTACCTTCCTCTGTGTGTGACAACCATCGTTGTTGCCTATTGAGTTCTCTGGGTTTTCTGTGACATCACCTGTCTCTTTGCTACATAGCAGGCATTTGTGTGGCTTTATCTTTGTATATTTTCTGATATAAACATAAACATAAGCATATGCATATGTAAGCATATGCATACACATACCTGTATATGTATGTACATGTATACACACATACACACACACACACACACATATATATATACATATATATCATACATATATATATATATATATATATACATATATATCATACATATACATATCCTTCTAGGCATTGTTCTGCATGAATGAAGTCTAACCTTCATGTTTCTGAAGTGGCTTTTATTCTCATTTTCCCTAATACAAAGACCACCACACCATTCTTGTTCTATTTTTGGCTTGAAAAACCATAATAGATTGGAATCTTGTCTTAAGGGATACAGCACCTCATGAGATTCCGACATAATCCCAAGAGCAGAATATGTGACTCTTTTCCTTTCAAGTTACCCTCTCATGCTATGATGTCAGGGCTCACACACACATCACATGATGGAAGGAGATTCAAGCAGGAGCACCCTATCCTCTCAACGGGGCTCCCATGGTCCTGATGATCTTGGGAAGTCACAGCCACAGGCTTATTTGTTGTCACCTCAAGTCCTCTGCCATGCTCTGGGTGGGATCTTCATAGTGTGTTGAATGGTGTTGACCGGCTCCTCACCGGTTCCTTCTCCAAAGTCCTTCTCCAAAGTCCTCCTGGAGCCCCGTCCTTGCCACAGCAAAGATGCTGAAATCGAGGGAGGGCTAGCCTCTGCCTTCTCGTCTGAATTATTATTGTCTTAGCATTCCAAGCGCTGCTCCACTCTCTGAATGTGGCTGACTTCATTCTCAACTTGTTACCAGATTAGTTTTGAGAGCCTCATAACCATACCCAGCTTTCAACCAAAGGAAGCAAGCGTGGACTGTAGTATCATAAGGAAACCGGAAGGCGGAATTCTGAGTATTTGATCACCTAGCAACTGCTAGACACAGACTAGCAAGCTGCTGCCACACTGCATGTGTGTGTGTGTGTGTGTGTGTGTGTGTGTGTGTAAACTCACAAAAGACTCCGTTGTACTTGTGTGGAGCAGCAGAGCATCTTCTCTGTGGCTTTAAAGTAGTTGATGTTTTATCTGATGCCCTAGTGTAGGGAAAAAGTAAAGGACACAGGCCTCATGCAGAAGAGGGTGTGAGTTTGGATTCTGTATTCTGCCTTTCCAAGCTCCCGGGTACCTCTTAAACATCAACTTACTGTTGGCTTCGCCCTAGCCTGGGTCCTGGTCTGGTCTGACCTTTTCTTATGCTGATCATCACTTCTCTGAATCACTTACTAAGCCTTGTTACCTGGTTCTTTTATTTTTCTTATTTATTTATTTATTTATTTATTTATCTATCTATTTATTTATCTATTTATTTATTTTTATGTATTTATGTATGTATGTATGTATGTATGTATGTATTTATTGCGTATGTGTGTTTTTGTGAGTGCAGGTGTCCCCAGTGAGGAGAAGTATTGGATAACCCTGGGGCTGGACTTACTGGTAGTCGTAAGCAACCCTATGTAGGTGCTGGGACTTGAACTGTAGTCCTTGAAAGAACAGTACATTCTCCTAACTGCTAATTCATGTCTACAGCTCTGCAGACATGACTACAGTCATGCAGACATGACTTTGATCAGGCAGTATCCTATGCTGTGGATCAGACCCAGGCTCTAGCCTGTGCGAGGTGAGTTCTCTGCACCACTGGGCTACATCCATAGCTCTCTAGTTACACTTTCTTCCAGGATAAAAATTGATTCCGTGATCATGAAAACAGCAAGGAATATTTCATGTTCACACCTTCATCATTTTATCTGTCTTTTTTTTCCTTCTGGTTTTAGAGCATTCACAGTGTACTCTTAGTACTTTCGAAATGTGAAATGCACTGTATTAACTAACTGTATTCACAACACCACAGATTGTAAGAAAAACCAGACACCAGAATTGTTCCTCTCATTTAAATGGGACGTTTTACCTCTTGACCACCATCTCCCCCTCCTTCCCACTCCGACACGGGGTCAGCACCTTCTGCTTGTTGCTTACAGCAGCATGTTTTACATTGTCCTTTGCCTTGATAACATTTCCAGGCATAATTTATCACCCACAGAAGAGACAGCCCAGGGCTGGGGTAGAATCATGGACAGGAGCCAGCCTCCTTGAGTTTGAATCTTGGCTTTATTACATATGAGCAGCGTGGCCTCAGACAGACTGCTTCACGTCTGTGCACCACAGTCTCTTTATCTGTGTATTTCCTGATCTGTGGAACAGTCGTATTTGTCTCTTATAGATGCTAAGATAATTAAATGAATACTGTTGCTAAGAACTCAGCATATGGAATATGGTATGTGCCATAAAGGCACAGCCTCCGGGTTCATCCCCAAGCACTGATGAAACTGGGGATGGTGATGCAGATGCGTCATCTGAGCACTTGGAAGGGGAGGTGGGATGGACAAGTTATCTTTGGCTGCATGTGACTTCCAAGGCAGCCTGGGTTACATGAGACCCTGTCTCTACATCAAACCAAACCAAACCAAACCAGACCAAACCAATCAAACAAGCAAAACCAAACACCACCGCACCAAACAAAATACACTAAACAATTAAAAGAACTAAAGATAAAGTATCACCCAACCCTCGTATGTGTGGAATCTAAGCCATTAATCGTGTATAATGTGGCAATGGAAGAAGAGAGGCTTCTTCGATTCTCTACCCAAGCTAGGACCAAATACAAGCCTTTAGAACTTCCAGGTAATTGAAAATCTTCTAATTCAAGCAGATGATCATGATCTTCAAGAAATAGCCTCTGGGACTACAGAGAGCTGGGTTTAATAGCAAGCAGGAAGCAGGTCCTGAAGGCAGCCTGCTCTCAGCAATATGTGAGCTTCTGGGACTAGGGACTGGGGGACCCTGGATTTGATGCTTGCTCGGGACTGCTAATGTGGCTCTTAGCCCTGAGACTTCTCTCTCACATGGCACACATCTGTATTTTTCTATTTCAACCTACTCATCTCCTCCAAATTTCCTACTTTCGGCCTTATTTTGGGCTTCTATTGTGTTTCACAGTCTCTGCATTATGGTTTTGGGCGTCTTTAGGGCATTAAGATCTATATTTCACGGTATGAACCAGGAGCAAATCTTAAAGAGTTTCTAGCTGGAACCCCCTTCCAGCTTTACCCCGTGGACGTGGCAGTTTCATTTTGCTCTAATCGTCCCCACGGTGCAAATTGGCAGGCATCAGCCTTTGCGGAGATATGCTGCACCGCCACCCTCTTCTTCCAGGAGACCGAATAGATCCTGGGGACAAAGCATAGGCCCTCCTAACCCAGGGATGAGCTGAGAGAAAATTACCGTGCCTACACCTTAGCCTTTAAGTTTTGACTCTTGCCACTCTTCATTGCTTCTGCTGTTATCAGTGGGAGAATCCTTGCGAGGAGAGAAAACACAATGCCCAGAAGAACAAGGTAGAGTCATGAACGGTTGAGTTTGCCACCCCCGTGCCCCGGGGAGCTCTTCAACGGAACAAGAGCCATAAAACGTAAAACAGCATCATTAATAACTATGCTTCTATGATCATAAATAGAAGCAACTAAAGGAAGTCGCGCTGTTCTCTCAGCCTCTTGCCGGATGCCTCACATGCGGCGGGCCTGTCACTCTCTCCTTCCTTTCTCTTCATTGCTCATATTGTATTCGAGAGCATGAGCCCCTGCATCTGCCGTAAGCAAATCGTGCAGCCCACGGGCATGATGCTGGGGAGGTGATGCCAGAGCAAACAGATCTGCAGCTGTAAAGACCTGCCACGCACAAACACCCACGAAGTGCTCTGTCAATAGCAAATACGGGTGCTAATGGATAATAGCAATACACTCACAAAGCCCAAAGCAAGAAGGGAGCTGGTTTTCACACCAACCCCAGGAGAAATGGGAGAGCTGGCATTCTGAGCCTCATCTCCCTAGCAGGACCACACAGCAGACACGCTGAGTTCAACTCCAGTGTAGGAGGAGTTTTAGTGCAGTGCCCGGTTTGGTTGGGTATGGTAACAGCTGGTAGGTTGTTTTAAAAATCACTTCAGATTATTTAACAGCTGCATCATAAGGGAGGACACAGAGAATACAGGCCCTGAGGCCACAGGACAATAAGAGATGGTTTTCCCCTTTTATGTCCTTTGTGGTTTTGTTCATGTCAGACCCCCTAAAATACATAGCAGGGCAGCAGCCTGTGTGGTGTGCAGGGGTGAGGAAATGTAGTTCAGAACATGACTGGCTCTGAAGCTGTCTCCATCAGTTACTAGTTAGTCCTCTGGAAAAAAATATTACTTCCTTAGGCCTCAACCTTTTCCTGTGAAGTGCCTGTCATGGGATTACCTGTGAGACTTAAATTAAAAGAAAACTAAAAGATCTTGAAAGGGACCAAGCACCTGGAAGCATCTATTAGATATTACCCTACATCTTATGCCCCTTCTTAGATATTCTGAGGAAAGAAGTGCCCAAAATAGACACCAACCTACTTTGCAAAGTTAGAGATGTGAAATGAAACCACTTTTCTTCAGGATTCTGATTAGATGGCCCGAGCCGCTGTGCCCATCCCAATGTCCCGTTTGCAGGGTCCATCCTCCTGTGATGACTTGCAAGAGCTTGGAGATCACAAGCGCCCCAGATAGTGAGAGACGGTGGGACTGCTCCTGCCTAATTGCCTCTGTTTGGCTAGTGCCACAAGCTGCAAATCCAACAGCCTTGAGAATTCCAAGGCCCCATCCTCATCCCTGAGATGTCAGTGTGACAATGTCTGCGCAGAGGCTGATACCAACCTTATGCCTGTGGAGTCACCCTCCTAGGTTAGCCCTTCAAGCTCCAAGGTAAGATCTTCTTCTGCTTCTTATCCTTCGTTGGCCAGAAACATTTCACATCGAGGCTGACCTGGCTGATCACATGGGATTGTGTTTGTTTATAAATTCACCTTTTGTTCCTCTAGAATCCCAATGTTTTTCACCCTTCTACTGCATAGGGAAAGGCTGCCTGCCCCTTGGTTCAGAATCCTTCTATTCCCCATCTTGATCTTGTGTTTTACAGAATTCACGTGGTCCTTGCCACTGAGCCTTGATGGAGGGTACATTTCAGTGACTTTTAATTTCCTAGAGGAAGGTTGGTGGTCTCATCCTGTTGAAATCTAAATGTCTCTGTCAAAATCCACACGTTCAAGTCTCAGCCTCAGAGGTGATGATTGCCGGGGAGGTAATCAGGTCTCAGATATGATGATGAATGTCATTAGTCCATTTTCTGGTGTCACGTGGTGACATAGTGTGTGTGTGTGTGTGTGTGTGTGTGTGTGTGTGTGTGTGTATGTGTGTGTGTGTGTGTGTGTGTGTGTGAGAGAGAGAGAGAGAGAGATTGAGAGAGAGAGAGAGAGAGAGAGAGAGAGAGAGAGAGAGGAAGCTAGAGAAAAAGGAGGGCTAGTCTTGTCTTTCCTTAAACGAACCACTCTCTTGAGGACTAACAGTATGTGAGAACCACATCAATCCCTTTCAAGGGCAATTGATCTCAGTGACCTTTCAACGTTAGGTTTTTATCTCTTTATGATTACACTGTTTGTGAACACCACCGTGCTGATGCTGAGGACCGTGCTTCCAATATATACATCCCTTGGGGCACGCCCAAATGGAACAATAGCAGTGCCCTTACAGAAGAGCCTCACCTAGGGCCTGGGAGTGTCCTTGCCCCTTCCTTCTACATGAGGATATAGTAAAAAGGTGCTTTCTTCCGACCAGAAAATGGAATTGTCAGATTCTAAACCTTTCAGTGCCTTGACCTTGGATCTTTTTAGCCTCCAAACCCAAGAGAAATTAAAATCTATTGTTCATAAGCTATCTTATTGATGGAATCTTGTTATGCCAACCCGAAAGAGCAATTTACCTCAAGCAAAGCCCATAGTCTCATCGTATTTGCCCATTTCCCCTTGGCTTGGAATGTCAATGGGTTCTTCATTTAAAAAAAAAAAAGGTAAAGTTCTGGCTTACTAGACACTTTGCTTAGACTCTGCTTTGATTGACGGTTGTTTTTGTAGATTAGCGAGAGTGAGGGACTGCTCTGGGAGCTGTCAGTGGAGTGCTGGGGAGAATGACTGAGCAGCATGCATCATTTCCTGATGACCTTTATTTGATTGTGCACTTGAACGACTCTGCCTATTCAAGAGAAGGTAGAGAGGAAAGACTTTTTTTTTTGAAGAGGAAACATCTTTATCGATGATAAATATTTACTGAGCACTATGCCAGTATTTTCAATCCTTTTTTAAAAAACAGGGTTGGAATATTTTGATTGTTTCTCAGGAAGGTTTACACGTACAGTAATGGTACATGCATGCACACATACACATATCATTTAGTACGTCTTGAACAGTTCCGTTTCTCCAAATTGGTTCATGTCCTTGTGTTACATCGACACAAGCCGTTGTTACATAGCATCCTGCTCCCCCCAAATGTATTGCCTCGAAAGAGCTGTTTTTATTATCTCGGATGACTTTGTGGGTTGACTACACCCAGCAGAGAGTTTCTACTCTACATAACTTCAGCTAGGACTGCTGCTAGCTGGGGTATCCACTGGGCTACACTGCCCCAGATTTTCACTCACTCATCTGGGTTCTCAATCAGGATGTCTTGCTTCTCCATCACGTCAGCCTCTCCATGGGACTTGGGCTCCCTCCTTCCAGCATGGTGCCTGGGGTCCAGGAAATAATCAGGGAAACAAGTCTCAGTACAGAACTTATGATATAATAGATACAATATTCCAATAATCTACAAGCCCGTGTTCATTGTGCTTGCTGGAGTCTCAATACCCAAACCTACTCACATGGCCAAGCCCCCAATCGCAAGCCTGGACTCTATGAAGGCATATGAATGAATGAATCCTGGAGGCTTTATTTACTGAAGAACACCAAGGTCAACTGTGCTTAGAGATTGACTTGTAAGTGGGCAGTTTTAGAATTTTGGAGCTAGAAGATGCCACGCCTTTGGCTTTCTTGCCTTACAAATGCAGAGCCACAGGCTCAAAGTGATCTACTTGCCCGAAGTGCTGACTCAGAGATGGTCTGTTCATGCTAGGAACACCTTAGAGCCACACCCCATGTAGGCGCTGCCCTTCCTTTGCCAGGCCCAGCCCCTGTCCTTCCAGAGCTCAGTGGGCAAGGGTAGCCCGAGGTTGGGTCTCCCAGCAGCACACTTTAACCGTGGCGCTTCTCTCCTTCTCCATAGTCAACTAAGTGTGTAACGACTGCATTCAAGTCAGCCTCCAAGTCTAATTATAACATAGTGACTATGTTTTATTGTACCTTTATGGTGCATTGCAGTCCCCTAGTAATCAATGTGTGTGTATACCTCAGATCCCCTCTCCTTTATAATGCTTTGTGGGCATTATATTATTTATTTGAAAGAGTAAGAGATATTTAGGGTGACTTGAATCTTTGCTTTTGTGACATATTCTTCTTTTGTTGACATCTTCTATTTACAGGAAGCCAAGTCCTTTGTCAGGCGTACCGCCTCTAATCATGACACGGCTCCTATGGGGGACTATGATTTGCTTCCCAGTGATCCACATGACACGGTCTCTGCTGTTCTATGATAAAAAAGCAAACAGAGATGGCAGTCTCTGGATCTTCTTGCAGTTGCCTGGCTTAGTAGGACCACCATTTTTAAGTAGTCCCAATCATTTTATTGACACATGATGCCCGAGTTAGGATGCAATGACTAGTTTCCCTGAGGTAGTGTAGGGGGTGGGGTAAGGGGAGCACAGGAAAGGAGGGCGCTTCCGGTTCTACCCACGGTCTTCCTGTTGGTTATGCACATTTTAGTATCCCTTACTTTGATCCCTCCTCTCCAGGAATGAAATGACGGTTGCAAACAGGGTGTGGTGGCTCACATCTCTAGTTTTGGAACCCAAGAGATGTCAGCCAAAGGGTAAGAAGTTCAAGGTTGGCCTTGGTGGTATACTGAGTATGAAGCCAGCCTGGGCTACATAAGACAGTTTCAGAACCAAAACCCAAAGAGATGGCAGTCGTAGAACTCAGGGGCTCATCACTGAGGGGCTTTGCAGGTCTACTGCCAGAGGACAAGGAAGGCTCCTGGGGGGTGGGGGGTGGGGTGGAGGTGGGGCGGTTCCAAGGACTTCCGGCAGAAGTGGGATATCAGATGGGAGCTGAGGGATGAGGAAAAGAACTCTCCAGATTCAGCCATGTCTTCCATGAAGAGTAAGCGGGGTACAGAGGCCTGGAGTGAGTGGGAAGATGGACGTGAAGAAGTGACAATAAACTCAGTCTCAGTGTTGCGAACAGTCTGCGGGGAAGAGATGGAGGGCAAACAGAGGGAGACAGGGGCGAGGTCACAACACGTAAATACGTCCTCTAAAGCAGTTGGGGATTCATTCACCTTTAGGGTGGGATGGAATTAAAGGAAACTTCCTGCAACCTACCTACCAGGTGTCAGGCTTCTTCTTGGAGCACTATCCTTTGGGCTGGGGGAGCTTTGGAAAGGGGCAGAATTGTCAGCAGGAATCTCAGAGCGATTTGGTGCTCTGGCCAGCAGAGGGCAGTAGGGAGATGTGAGCAGTTACAGGACCCTTGGAGAGTTTATGGGGCGTCCAAGTTAAGACACCTAAAGACCGGGTAGGTATTGGCTTCTAAAGCTCCACAGTGAGCTTTTTTGGGGATACGAAGTTGAACCATCATCACACAGATGAATCTGGCAACCAGGGGTGGATGACAGTGTGGTGCAGAATAAAAGGACAGGTATAGGAAAAAGCCCAGAGACTGCCTTCCTCTGGGCTAGCTTTCTTCGGGGCCCAATCCTGCCTCCTCTGGGAGGGGTGTCCTCTCTGTTCCGCTCAGGGACGAAGCATGGTAGGTACCATTTAGCATGTGGTCTTCCTTCCACGTCACCCACACTTCTTCCATGATCACAATCTACAGGAACGGATTCACTTTTCTTGTTATTCACTCTTCCATTACTATGACAAACTATCAGAACTATTCCAATGGAAAAAGACCCTTGGGTTATTTTGGTTGACGGTTTTCTCAGGTTATTGCTTGGGCCTTTGCCTTGTGCCTGCAGAAGCACAGCATAGTATAGCGGAAGTGTGTGGTAGAGGAAGCCTGTTTACCTCACACTTGGGCTTGGAAACAAGAATATAGAGGAGGGCTTGGGGTTTCAATATGAATTTTAAGGGCGTGACCTCAATGACCTAACTTCTTTTTACTAGGCCTCTCCTCCTAGTAGCACCATAGACAGACTGGGAAAGAAGCATGTGGGGCCTTGGGGGACATTTAATTTCGACAGGTTACACATTATATAGTAGAGTATTTCTAATGTAAAATTTCCTTACCTGGGGGCCCAAGGAGGGGACTCAGTCGACTGCTCTGTTCCTCACCAGCATTGTGGTCTTTACCTTGGTGTTTCTAGGCTACAGCTCTATTTTTTTTTAAAGATTTATTTATTTATTGTCTGTAAGTACACTGTAGCTATCTTCAGACACTCCAGAAGAGGAAGTCAGATCTCTTATGGTTGGTTGTGAGCCACCATGTGGTTGCTGGGATTTGAACTCAGGACCTTCAGAAGAACAGTCGGTGCTCTTAACCACTGAGCCATCTCTCCAGCCCTACAACTCTATTGTTACTTGGCCCAAAGCATAACCTAGGATGTGTCCGTGATTAAAAACAAATACTCCTTGAGAAGAAAGGGATAGAAGAAGCAATTAAAACACAGATCTCTCTTGTCTTTGAACTTCAGATTATAGAGATGAATCCTGCTGGAATCTGGATGACGGCTCTTTTAGGACCCATTTTGGGTCTTGTCCCTCAGCCACTGTGGCCTTTTTGCAGGGCTCGACAGCTCCCAAAGACAAAAATTCAGCATAGTTTTTCAATCTAGACTTGAGGACAGAGCAGGTAAACTTTCTAAACACTTAGGGCTGAAGGCCCGTGGTCTTCCGTCCACCTCACCCACCCTTCCTCTCCTTCCGTGAGCACAATCTACAGGAACAAATCCACACTCTTTTCTTCCTTCCTTGTTTCAAATTGTCTTTTGTAAAGGATAAACTTGGTTTGTCACCTCTTCCTTCCTTCCTTCCTTCCTTCCTTCCTTCCTTCCTTCCTTCCTTCCTTCCCTCTTTCCCTCCCTCCCTCCCTCCCTCCCTCCTTCCTTCCTTCCTTCCTTCCTTCCTTCCTTCCTTCCTTCCTTCCTTCCTTTTTCTTTTCTTTTCTATTTTTGAGTGTAGCTCTGGATAATTCTAAACTCATGATCCTCCTGCCTCAGGTTCTTGAGTGCCCACGTCCTGGGATTATAGGCACATCGTCCACCATGCCCACCCTTCTGGGATACATTATAACCATAGTAAAGAATGCAGTAAAGCCAGGTCCTTTATAAAGCCAGTGTGCACAGAAAAAAAATCTATGTAAGAAATGGACCTTGTAAACCCATGTGCTTAACACACCCGGGAAACCCCACTCACCGGCCTCTCCAGGGCAGGAGCTGCAGCTCAGTTAGCGGAGTTCTTGTCTAGTGTGCAGGAAGCCACGAAGTCAATCCCGAGCACTGCAAAAACCATGTAGTGGTGAACATCTATAATCCCAGCACTTGGGCTGTAGACAGAGGGGGATGCAGAGTTCCAAAAGAATCACCGTTTCCCCAGCCGGCCGGGATTATCTTCACTTCGAATATAGTCACTGGTGACAGTTATACTGAAGACTGGCCAGGGTAACAGAACCTTCTCGTGGGGCTGGTTTCTCACATCCTCTCTGCCTTGGGCTCTTTTTTGTTGTCCATCCTTCTCTAGGAGTGTGCAAGTGGAGCCCTGGAATTTCATGCAAGCCCTATGAGATGTCTCAGCTATTGCACAGAGTAGTCTAGTCAAAACCATTACAGTTCCCGTAATGGGATGTTTGGATCTGTCTTTGTAGGACCAACAACTCATTAAAGTGTTTGCTTTTTTTTTTTCCAAATCAAGAAAGCAACACAACTTTACAGGGAAATGTAAATGTCAATCTATAGAGAGATGGGAAATCTGTGGATGGCTCTGAAGCAAGGTTTTTTCCCCCCACTCTGGTTTTGGCCAGAATTTAACATAGAAAGTGGCTTCTAGTCTATTAGAGGTCATGGGTTTCTTTTCAAACCTCAAACCTGTATCAGGAGTCCTGTGACCTTAACTGTATTGTATATACATTTAGGCACTGTTCTAAGATTATAGCTGTATTAAGATGTTTACAGCAAACCTGTGAAGTTTATAATTATAAACTATTGTTAATCATAATAATGATTATTTATAGGTTTTCTACAGACACAATATAGGTCAGATTGGACCAGATTAAAAATAGAGAAAGGCAGGTTTATTAGATTCTGCTCCTGGCTGGGTTCACTGGTCCCATGAACTGGGGCTAGGGAAATGACACAGCCGGGCTTAGGCAAGGGGGGTTTATAGGTCTTAGGCAAGGGGTGAGGGGGTGTCAGCTAGGAGCAGGGATTGTCTCCATATTGGATCAAACGCCAAGCCCCTGAGTGGCACTCCTGGGTGGGTTGCTGGAAATGTGGAGCTAACGACATGTTAGCCTGGAATTTTCTCCAGGTGGGTGGGCTGGCGGGAAGGAGAGCAGATAGGGCTTTCCAGCCTGTACTGCGGCAAGCACGGGTTCCAATCAAACAATTGTACTTATCACTTCCATGTTACATTTTAGGAAATAGAGGCATACAGAGGTTAAAAGACTTGCCCAATGTCACACAGCCAGTGAAAGGCAGAAGTAGGGTTCGAGCCCACAAGGCAGGATGCTGAAGTCTGTGAGTTTCTCACTTCCCACTGGGCACTTAGGCTTGGCTTGTTTCAGATTGTCTTTTCCTATGGCTACGCTTGGTTTGTTCTTCAGGCTCTGTCACACAGGTATTTCCATAGAACAAAGGATTGCGCTTGGATCAAACAGGGACTCGAAAAATATTGGCCGAGACAGAAGCTCCAACATTAATCATCACAATCACATGATTTCCTGGAAACATCTTGAGCTTATCTGAAGACTGCTTGTTGTATGTCCTGGCCAGAACATCAACAGTTTACAAAATACCTGGAGTACCAGACATGGTAGCACATGCCTGTAATCTCAGCTCTTGGGAGGCAAAGGTGAGATGGTCAGTTGATAGCCAGCTTGGGCTATATAGTGAGACCTTACTTTATATCTCTAAAATCAAACAGATAAAACATCAGTTCAACACGACTTGCTTTTTAAGATGTGTTAGAACAGATCTTAGGCTTATTTTACAGCTGGGAAAACTGAGACTCACACAAAGAAGCAGCCTTAAGTCCAGCATATATAATAATGGTTAAGACCAGGGTGCCAGCCTCCTGAGTTTAGTCCCATAATTCTGTCCTTTGGATTTTTCAGTTTAATATAATATAGGTCCTTGGTCTGGCTCTGAGTTTTACAGTTAATGAAACTACTTGTGTTTTGATCTGCATAGATACAACTTGCAACATTGCAGATTAAGCAGGTCAGGTTAGGGTAAGACATGTGACCCACACTGGACTGCCAGTCAGCCAAAAGGATGATACCTCCCCCCCCCCCATGATGAGGATGGGGACAGGTTTATCAAAGATTAAAATCAGAGCCATGGTTAGTCAATACTATTTCCATTCCATGATGACAGCCCAGTGCTGAGGAATAAAAACACTGGAAATCACTTCAGAAAGAGGGGAGAGACAGAGAGAGAGAGAGAGAGAGAGAGAGAGAGAGAGAGAGAGAGAGAGAGGAGGGAGAGAGGGAGAGTGAGAGTGAGAGTGAGAGGGAGAGGGAGAGGGAGAGGGAGAGGGAGAGGGAGAGGGAGAGGGAGAGGGAGAGGGAGAGGGAGAGGGAGAGGGAGAGGGAGAGGGAGAGGGAGAGGGAGAGGGAGAGGGAGAGGGAGAGGGAGAGGGAGAGGGAGAGGGAGAGAGAACATGGAGGAGACAGTCATGGGAAGATTTCCAGGATGCTAATCAGATCATTTTTAATTTTGGAGGGAAAAGATACAAAGTGGCAATATTTGCTGTAACTGACTTGAAAAATTTAAATTCCAGCCGGGATTCAGGGTGGCGGGCTTTGTCGGGAACCCCCTTTGTTTATAATGCAGGTCTCTCTCCTTTATGAAGCAGATGCTTATACAAGCATTACCGCCGTTGTCAATAATACTGTAACATTTGCCTTCCCTCCCTTTGTTGCTTGGGGAACATGTTGGGTTTCGGCACATTTAGCTTTGCCATTTACTTCACAAATCGCAGCTGTGGAGTGCTACAGCTAAGTCGATTTTAGTGAGAATGGAAGAAAAAGAAAGAAAGAAAACTCCAAACAACCTTTCCAGTAATTATAATTGAAATGTGTGTGTGTGTGTGTTTTCCAAACAAGTTGGTTGCAATGCAGTGATGCTTCAGGAAGAGTCTTCCTGCAAATTTAATTCAAATGGGGAGGCTTTGTTGTTATTAAACACAATGGCAGTTTGTACATCTCTCCATCATTATGTTGCTTCTCATTATGGAAATTCATTTGCCGCTGCTTTGTATGGATATCAAATAAAAATCACTCTCGCTCCTGGCAAGTAACTGCCATTACGGAGACACTCTGGGAGCTCAGCGGAGCGGTGCTTGGTGTCATAGCAAACACAATTAGCAAAACGGCATCCAGAGTGGCTTTATGGAGTCGCCCCGTGGTGAGGCTCTGTGTATTGCATTTAGCAAGGCTGGGGGTGACTCGATTTGACCATGTGTCTTCTCTAGCCTCCTCTCTGGACCATTTTCTATTCAAGTGCAGCAGCGTGAGGACTTTGTGTGAATGGTCTCTCCCCCTCGCCTTTGATTTTTTTTCCGATAGGCTTTTCCTCAGCACTGGCTGGGCTCAGAGAGCCAAGGGTTATTTGGCCCATGTTGGAGCCCACATTTCTCTAAAAAGGGGTCAGGAACAGTGTCACCAAATGCTCACTCCAACCGCTGTTCTTCGTGCTTTCCCCCTTTTCATTCCCCTCCATTGTTATTCGTCAATAATTATAGCCACACAGTTAAGACATCTAAAATGCCACTATTAATTCCATCTGTCTGTCTGTCTGTCCATCCATCCATTCATCTATCCATTCATCTAATCTATGACTCTATCTATTAATCTATCTATATTAATTAATATACCTATCCATCCATCTAATATCTATCTATCTATCTATCTATCTATCTATCTATCTATCATCTATTTAACCTAGTAATCTATCTGTCTATCTATCCATCTAATCTATTAATCTTTATGTCTGTTTGTCTATCTATCCATCTAATCTATCAACCTATCAATCTATTAATCTATCAATCAATCTATCTAGTCTATTTGTCATCTTATATATCCATATAATCTGTCATCTATCATCTATCTATCTATCTATCTATCTATCTTCTATCTATCTATCTTCTATCTATCTATCTATCTATCTATCATCTATCATCTATCTATTTAACCTAGTAATCTATCTATCTATCCATCTAATCTATTAATCTTTATGTCTGTTTGTCTATCCATCTAATCCATCTAATCTATCAATCTATTAATCTATCAATCAATCTATCTAGTCTATTTGTCATCTTATATATCCATATAATCTGTCATCTATCATCTATCTATCTCTATCCATCTATCTATCTATCTATCTATCTATCTATCTATCTATATCCATCCATCCATCCATCCATCCATCCATTATCATCATCTATCTATCTATCTATCTATCTATCTATCTATACCATTTTACATTCTTCCCCATGGATGCATGTCGGGGGTGGGGGGCATCCTGGTAGAGGTAGTGGAAGGCATCTTTATCTTATAAGGTACCTTCATCTACCCTAGCCAATCAGATATTACAGTCCGTGGTGCTTCTTTGAAATAAAAGACATAGGCATCAGCCACGGCTGAGGCGCCATGGTGAGCAGCAGGGCTGACCTCAGTTGGAGCAGTTCTTTTGCATACAGGTGCAACCCTCTCTTGATAGATCATTTTCACTGATCACACCGTATTAGCTACTTTTCTCATCACTGTGATAAAATACCTGACTAAACAACTGACTAAACAACTGAAGGGTGGAAGGAAAGAAGGCTCATGTTGGCTCACTGTTAGAGGGTACAGTCTACCATGGTGGAAGAGACATGGTGGCAGGACCTTGAGCATGCTCAGTTTGAATCAATGGCCGTTCTTCATCTACGACGACGAAGCAGAGATCGATGAATGCTGGTGTCCAGCCAGCTTTCTCCTTTTTACAAAGTTCAGGATTCCCAAGTCAGAGAAACTTTCTGCCTTCATACAGGACAGGCCTTTTTATCTCAGCTACCTTTATTTAGATCATGGTCCACAGGTATTCCCAGAGGTTTCCCCCTCAATGGTAATTCTAGACCTTAATGAATAGACGAGGTTAACGCTCACACTTACTCATGGGGTAGAGTGTGATAGTCCCAAATGTATATACATTTTATAAAGATCAAATCAGGGAATTTTCCACGCACATCACTTCAAATGTTTATCGTTCCCTTGCAGCTAGAACATTCAAAACTCACTCTTCTGTGTATGTTAAAACATATAATGCATTGCTAGCTATAATCACCATAGTATGCCAATGAACACCAGCTCTTATTTATCTACATAACTATACCATTGACAAATCTTCCTCCCTCTCACTGAACTTCTGATCCTTTCCAGTTTCTGGTAACCACTGTTCTATACCCTATTTCTACGAGATGAGTCATTTTATGTCCTACAAATATGTGGAGGTCTTGGGATTCTTGCCTTTTCTTTGTTTTAAAATGTAAAGTTACATATATTTAGTGTGAACCTGTGGGGTCATGAGTATACAGTTCTCTAAAGAAGGTTAGGAGCAGCGTCACTAAATGCCTCTTCCACTTGATGTTCTTTGGGCTTTCTCTTTTTCAGAGGGCAGAGGACAACTTGTAGGGGCCAATTCTCTTCATTCATCACATAGGACCTAGGGATCAAACTCAAGTCCCCGGGCTTGGTGGCAATCACCTTGACCTGCTGAGACATCTCACTGGCCTGGAACTGGCCTTTCCGTGTTCTTATTTCATGTATCAATGACTTGATACAAATGAAAAATGTTCATCTTTCCCTTTGGCTTAATAGGGCTTTCTAGTATAGAGATAGCTCAATCACAGTAAGCGGGTGATAGGCTGGTCAGTTTGTGAATTATGCTGTATTTCATGTGGGAGGTTAGGTTAGGGTTTTGTTTCAGGTGTGTGTGTGTGTGTGTGTGTGTGTGTGTGTGTGTGTACTTATGTTTTTCTTTTACACTTTATCTTCATTCTCCTCTTGGGGCTTACATTCCCTTTCTATGGGCTTATTACCCATCTCATGTTGAATATAGTTGAGAGCAGGCTTGGAGAGAACCAAGCTGAGCGGAGGAAAGGCTGCCGTCCCCCTCCACCTCCCGTCTGTGCTTTGGTCTGTCTTAGTTTCTCCTCCAACTGGAACTGGAATTTGCCCAGTGGTATGTCTGATGCCTTACACCCATTTCTCTGCAAGCGTGCAATGTAAGATGTTAATCAGGTAGCCCGGGAGTGGGAAGAGATGGGGGTCCCTCCCTGCCTCTACTAGCTCTATGCTTTCCTAATCCCTAGTGCTTAGGCTGGGGATGCTGCTGTACTGAGACCCACCTTTACTCATGGCCTCCCGCAGTGCTGTTTGTGGTTTGCATAAGGGCCCCTAGTGATTCTGAGTGCTACTGAGTGTAACCTGGTCCTTAAGGTAGTAGTTTGTCTATTTGCAATTGATAGCAACAAGCAAAGTCAAAGTCGGTTTTCTTCAATGGAGTCTTTTTGTGGGGGCATGAGGAGAGAGAGAGAGAGAGTGAGGTAGAGTGAGAGGTAGAGAGAGAGGGGGGGAGAGAGAGAGAGAGAGAAGGAGTAGTCAGCTGAGACTCTTGCTTCAGGTGTTATCTGCAAGTTGGGCATCGAACCACAGAGATACAGTTTTTGTGAGTTGTCACCATGCTGGGATGAGACTTTTGGTGTAACACCTGCTGGAGTCACTCATACATCTGCAGATAACCCCTCCTCTTGTAAGTATCCCTGGTGAATTGATTGGCCTACCAAGACAGACTTGGGTGGAACCTTTTATTTTGGTCTGTTGTTGGTCTCTGTTCAGACTGAGTAGTAGATGTTTGTTTTCTCAGAAAAAGTCATACACAGTGACGTGTGAAGGTGCCTCTGGCAGAGACTGGCTTTTGACTGTTACATAGATCAAAGCAGACCATCTTTCTAATGCGAGTGGGCTCTGCCCATCCTTTGGGGACCAGAATAGAACAAAATGGTGGAAGGCAGAAGGATTAAGTCAGTCTCTCTCTCTCTCTCTCTCTCTCTCTCTCTCTCTCTCTCTCTCTCTCTCTCTCTCTTCTCTCTGACTGCTTGAACTGAGCTTTGATATGCCCTTGGCATCCCTGGCTCTATGGCCTGTAGACTCGGTCTAGAACCCACACCATTAGTCCCAGGCTCCTAGGTCTTTGAACCTCACCATAGGTGTCCTTTGGAGGACTCTGATTAATATGACTTTCTTTAAAAAAAAAAAAGAAAAAGAAAAAGCTATTCAAAGCTCTCATCATCATTTTAAAGATTAATTACAAACTCTTGAGAATAAAATAAAATTCCTTAGATCACTCAGGCAGGACACATCCCTTTGCATGTTTTCAAACCCAGGGCATTGTCTATTAAGTGGCAGCACTTAGAACATTTTTATTTTTAGCCCTTGACACGTATCTCCAAGGTGACATTAACTCTGTAATGTGGCTCTTTTAGGGAAAACAACTTGAGTATCCAGTTCATTTGCAATTGGAAAATATAATTTCTGTGATAATTGTGGCAGAGAGAAAGTTGGAAGGTTGCACAAGGACTTTTAACTACCTCTGCCAAAAGACTTTATATATAGGCCATGGGCTAGATCTAGGCAATATGGTTTCATGTGTAACATAGTTCCAAGGGAGTCTGGGGAATCCTACCTTCTTACATACTCAGGAGAAAAGGAAGTGGGACTGTTGCTGCTGTCATAAAATAACATAAGGGGGGGGGAAGGCTTAGTTTGGCTCATGGTTTTTAGGAGATTTCGGTTTATCATGGTGGAGCATGTTGGACCATGTTGGACCATGTCAGTGGGAGTGAGAGGGAGCTGCTTTTGTTATGGCCACAGCCATGGGAGTGGAGAACGGAACTGGAAGAGGGGCGGGGCAATAACCCTCAACAATCTGCTCCTAGTGACCCTTTGCCCTCCGGATTCCCTCAAAAGGTTTTCACAGTCCCTCAAAACAGTGCTACTAGCTAGAGATCAGGCATTCAGACACAGGAGCCTTAGGCAGGCATGCAAGGGACAGAGGAGTGTAGCATTTCAGACTCTAAAGATAGCAGGGGACATCTAGTATTGTGTCTGCTTTAGAGCTAAGCGAGAGTGAGGCCCCCGGAGTCTAAGAAGGATGCTGTCTGCACTGTATCAGCTGCCTCTGAGCCTTGGAGAGTTTGAGTGGATTGACACATCTCCTGAAGATTGCAGCTGTTGCTGCCCTTAGTCATGGTTGGGAGAGAGAGGTGGGTCTTGAACTTTGGGAAGGTGTGTTAGTTAGGGTTTTATTGCCATGAAGAGTTACCATGACCATGGCAACTCTTATAAAGGGAAATATTGAAGACTAGTTTAGAGTTCAGAGGTTTAGTCCATTATCACCATGTTGGAAAATAAGACAGTGTGCAAGCAGATATGGTGCTGAAAAAGGAGCTGAGAGTTTTAGATCTTAATCTACATGTAGCAAAAGTGACTGTGAGCCACACTGGGCACAGCTTGAGCATATAAGACCTCAAAGACTGCCCCCACAGTGACACACTTCCTCCAACAAGGCCACCTCTGGTCCAACAAGGCCACATCTCCTAACAGCACTACTCCTTACAGGCCAAACATTCAAACATATGAGTCTGTGAGGACCATTCCTTTTTTTAAAAATTTTCTATATTCTTTGTTTACATTCCAAATGATTTTCCATTTCCCGGTTCCCTCTCCCCATAAGTCCCATAAGCCCTCTTCCCTCTGCCCACTCCCCAATCAACCCCCTCCCACTTCTCTGTCCTGGTACTCCCCTACAATGTTGCATCAAGCCTTTCCAGGACCAGGGCCCTCTCCTTCCTTCCTTCTTGGGAATTGTCTTAGTCAGGGTTTCCATTCCTGCACAAACATCATGACCAAGAAGCAAGTTGGGGAGGAAAGGGTTTATTCAGCTTACACTTCCACACAGCTGTTCATTACCAAAGGAAGTCAGGACTGGAACTCAAGCAGGTCAGAAAGCAGGAGCTGATATAGAGGCCATGGAGGGATGTTCCTTACTGGCTTGCTTCCCCTGGCTTGCTCAGCCTGCTCTTATAGAATCCAAGAATACCAGCCCAGAGATGGTACCAGCCACAAGGGGCCCTCCCCCACTTGATCACTAATTGAGAAAATGCCCCACAGCTGGATCTCATGGAGGCACTTCCCCAACTGAAGCTCCTTTTTCTATGAGAACTCCAGCCTGTGTCAAGTTGACACACAAAACTAGCCAGTACAGGAATGATTTGATATGTGAGTTGTGTTTTGGGTATTCAGAGCTTCTGGGCTAATATCTATTTATCAGTGACTGCATTCCATGTGTGTTCTTTTGTGAATGAGTTACCTCACTTAGGATGATATTTTCCAGCCTAAGAATTTCATGAATTCATTGTTTTTAATTGCTGAGTAGTATTCCATTGTGTAAATACACCACATTTTCTATATCCATTCCTCTGTTGAGGGACATCTGGGTTCTTTCCAGCTTCTGGCTATTATAAATAAGGCTGCTATGAACATAGCATGTGTTGTGAGGACCATTCCTATTCACACCACCACAGAAGGAAACCTCTTAACCAGAGAATCAGGAGCTCATGACTATGGGGTAGATGAACTAGAGATTCTTATCAAAGGTGGTAGACAGAGAAAGATAAGGAGAGTGATTCTATCGCTTCATCCTTATGTGGGGCGTCACAGGAGAGCCAGGCAGGAACTCTGAATCTAGAAGAAATGTTTGTGAGTGACAGAGATAAAGCAATGGAGTTTTATAAGGGCCAAACTTCACTATCTTGGTCCAGCACTGCTGATCTTGACTACACCTTTAAGGCAGTCAGGGAAACACCAGAGTCTGCTTTTGTATCGGATCTGTACAGGGTGAGTAATTTGTAGAGGAAATGCTGAGATGGAGCAACGAGGCTTGAAAGTTCTGTAATTGCAGGTTTGGAGAGAAGAGCAATAAAACAAACAAATGGAAATCAAGAATGACTGGAGAAACTCGAATGTGCAAATACCCTTAAGAAACCAGGCTGGGGGCCGGGCGGTGGTGGCGCACGCCTTTAATCCCAGCACTTGGGAGGCAGAGGCAGGCGGATTTCTGAGTTCGAGGCCAGCCTGGTCTACAGAGTGAGTTCCAGGACAGCCAGGACTACACAGAGAAACCCTGTCTCGAAAAACCAAAAAAAAAAAAAAAAAAAAAAAAAAAGAAACCAGGCTGGGGAATGTACAGAAAGTTCTGGTTCTCGTTCTCTCTCTCTCTCTCTCTCTCTCTCTCTCTCTCTCTCTCTTTAAATTGTTTTGATTGGATATTCTTTATTTACATTTCAAATGTTTTCCCCTTTCCAGGTCTCCCCCTTGGAAGCCCCCTATCTCATCCCCTCTTCCCCTGCCTCTATGAGGATGCTCCCCCACCCACCCACTCCCATCCTCCCGTCCTGGCATTCCCCTACACTGGGGCATGGAACACCCCCAGGCCCAAGGGCCTCTCCTCCCACTGATGTCCAACAAGGTCATCCTCTGCCACATATGCGGCCAGCATCCTGGGTCCCTCCATGTGTACTCTTTGGCTGGTGGTCCAGTCCCTGGGAACTCTCGGGTGGGGGTGGGGGTCCTGGCTTGTCAGTTCACAGACCATATGAAGCCTAAGACGAAGAAAGACCAAAATGCGGATGCTTCAGTGCTTTTTAGAAGGGTGAACAAAATACTCACAGGAGGAAATATGGAGACAAATTGTGGAGCAAAGACTGAAGAAAAGGTCACTCAGAGACTGCCCCACCTGGGCATCCATTCCGTACACAGCCACTGTAGTGGCTATTCCTGGTTGTCAACTTGACTATATCTGGAATGAACTACAATCTAGAATTGGAAGGCTCACCTATGATCCTAATCTGGAGGCTCAGAGATATAAGTTTCTGACCTGGATCTTAGCATGAAGATCTTGAAGCATAGTGGCTATGGATTCCAGTTCAAGATCATCTGGGATTAAAGGTGTGGAGACATACACCTTTAATCCCAGATTATGGCTATGGATTCTAGTTCAAGATCATCTGGGATTAAAGGCACGGAGACACACCCCTTTAATCTGGGCCACACCCTCTGCTGGAGACCTACAGCCTTTAATCTGGGCTACACCCTCTATTGGAGACATATATAAGGACATTGGAAGAAGGAAGACTGATTCTTCCTTGCCGGTTTGCCTCGAGGCACTGCAAGATCCTTGGACTTCCATCCACAGCTGCTGCTGACCATTGTTGGGGAGTTGGACTACAGACTGTAAGTCATCGACAAATTCCCTAACTACATAGAGACTGCCCATACGTTCTGTGACTCTAGAGAACCCAGATTAAACTGGGATGTTATAGTGGATGCTGGGAAGTGCTTGCTGACAGGAGCCTGATAAGGCTGTTTTCCTGAGAGGGTCTGACAAATACAGAGGCAGATGCTCGCAGCCAACCATTGGACTGAGCTCGGGGTATCCCCGATGGAGGAGTTGGAGAAGGGACTGAAGGAGCTGAGGGGGTTTGCGGCCCCATAGAGGGAGCAACAGTGTCTGGTTCTCTCTCAGTGCAGCATTGCAGAACCCAAAGTCACGGTGGTGAGGCTATGAGGGGAAATATGACCTTATTTTGTCATCTTGGCGGGTGAAAGAGGACATTTATGTTACAAACGTAATGAATGTTCAGAGAAGATTTTACAGCCTGGGCTAACTGGTTCCAGCCTGCGCTTTTCTCAACTGATAATAGAAATTACCCTTCACAAAAGAGATAGAAAAACACCCTGCAAGAGGAGTTAAATAATGTTATTTATCATTGTTACTGACAAATGGCACACACAGCAATAAGGACTACGGGCCGACTCACCGCGACGGTCACAGACACCACCACGGACTTACTACTGTTTCTTCATGTTTTCTGGACACACGCTTCTCAGATTTTAATCTTTGTTTTGCCACTGAAATTATCCATCTCGTTTTATGTCAGTCTTAGTTGCTGAATTCGTCAAATTGGATGGCCCGTAAGCCTTGGACAACAGTGTCATTCGGTGTGTTTGATTTGAGCAGCTCAGCCTCAGTAATCTATTTGCAAAATTGTCCAATTTGAAAGTGACACATTTGATTCTCTTGACTTTCCTTTTTCTAGCACAGTAAAATCTGAAGGAATTTGAGTGTCGGGGCACTAGTCACAGAGGACAAAGGACAATAAAGGGATTCGTGAAGTACTCGGGAGAAAATTGTTGTGTATCATTAGTGGTGGGATTGAGGAAAGAGCTGTTTTGTCGCGCATACGTGAAGTTCAACTTTCCCAAACAAAAGGCACCGACTTCTGAGGGGGAACCAAACTCTTTCAAGGTTTCTTTCTAGGTTAGCTAGCTGATTTAGATTTCCAATGTCTTAACATAATTTGTCCCAATCATTTAAAGGGTGCCAAAGTCGTTGAAGAAAATTTGAAAATTATAGCTACCATGAAAAAAAAAAAAAGGAAAACAAAAAGAAAACTGATTACCGGCAATTCTGCTGCCGCCGAGAACCTATTCTTCATGTTTTGATATAATTCCTTCCATTAATTTTTCAGTGTGAATGTAAATTATCGTTAGTATTTTAACAAAAGGAAGTAATTTACGCATGTAATGGAAATTCTTTTCTAAGAATTAAAAAAAAATTATTCTTGGACAGTTTCATGCAGGTATACAATGTATTGTAATCACATTCCCTTCCAGCTCTTCCCTCTGACTTCCCCAGACTCTCCCCATGTCCCCCTCCCACTTCTCGTCCTCTTCTTTAAAAAAACAAAACAAAACAACAACAACAACCCCCCCAAAAAAACCTAGCAAGTCCAAATAGTGCTACCCTGTAGCAGGAACTGCTGGACCACCTCTACGTAAACGCGGGGGTGGGGTAGGGTGGGGCGGGACACACAGCTGCAAAGGCGTCTCCTGCAGGAGGACCTAATTGAGAACTGCTTGAGAGACCAAGCATTGCTGGAGCAGACGATGCCAGCCAATCGGGAACTGCTGTTTAGAAGAGATGCTTTCTTGAGCCCAGTGGGGCGCGGGCCTAGGGTTCTAAAGGAGCTTGCAGGGGCGTTCAGATGAGCGGTGCTGTGGAGTTTCTCACAGGCTCCTGGAGTCTGCGTCATTGACTCTGGGCCACCTCACCTCCAACCCTCAAGGGCAGGTAGGGTCAGGCGGCTAGTAGTCCAGGGCACAGACAGCACCGCCCATGTACATGTGCACGGGGAGGGGCCATCCATGGGAACAGGGGCAGACTACCAGTAACCATGGGGATGGGGCATCCTTGGGTAGGGGGGTGGGGTGGGGGGAGCAGACTACCAGTAACCACACTCTGGAAGAGGAAAATGACTCTCTTCCTCATCAGCCATTTCTCGTTAATACCTCCTCAGTTAGGGCTGGGGCCTACTGAGCCCCTCTCCACCCAGGCTGGAATGTTGACTGACTCAATCTTGTGACCTTCTGTCTGCAGGTACTACTGCTGCTATGTACAGTGAAAATTCCTATTTATGACGGTTGTTTCTAGGTCGAAGTCCCACCAGCTTTTGCTGGGTGTTCACCGACTCTCTCTAGGCTAGCATAATAAAGGCCTAACCTTAAAGAGCTTATTACGACATGAGGAATCAAAGCAATTAAATATTCAGCTTAGATTATGGAATAGTTCCGCTGCCCAATGGTCTAGGAGGTAGGAAGGGAAACAGCTAATGGGAACGATTGTATAGTGAGCCCTAATAATTACCTTTTGTGACTGTGAAACAGTACACGACAGTGGTAATGTAAGGGAGAAGGGGCTTATTTCAGCTCCCGGTTTTGGAGTCTCAGTGCATCATGGTAGAAAAGGCACAGTGGTGGGAACAGCTTAGTTCATGCTGGTGGAAGCTTGCTCTGGAGGCTTCTTCTTGTGGCAGGAAGCAGAAAGCAGAAGATACAGGCTGGAACCAGAATCAGGTTTAACCTTTAAGATGCTGCTCCTAGTGACCCACTACCTTGGGCCATGCCACACCTTCTTAAAGGTTCTACACCTTCTTAAAGGTTCTACACCTTCTTAAAGGTTCTACACCTTCTTAAAGGTTCTATACCTTCTTAAAGGTTCTACACCCTCTTAAAGGTTCTACACCTTCTTAAAGGTTCTACACCTTCTTAAAGGTTCTACACCTTCTTAAAGGTTCTACACCTTCTTAAAGTTTCCGTACCTTCAAAGCACCACAGGCCAGGGACTAACCATTTAAAACACAAGCCTAGGAAGGCATTTGGATTCAAACAGTAACCATCGGTTAACTAAGTCCAGCCAGCACCTCTTCCCTTCTGTCCCCTCCGAAGTGACAAAAGTCAGGGATTCTTTTCTGACCCTGAATTCCAAAAATTTCAAAGAGTGAACCATTTAACTTAGATTTGTTCCTTAAAAGGAACAAGGGGTGTTTTTTTTAAAGAATACTTCATGTACTCAGGAAGTACATGAAAATGATATGCGTCTTTGTAATACAAGTCCTAAAATTTAATCTTGTGCTTGAGCTAATTTCATTGTTTTCTTTGGCTCCCAAGATATTGTTTCCATTTACACATTTAAAAAGGAATTATTATTATTGAAGCTGAGAAGTTGGGGATTATACACATTCATGCCACATATGATGCTTTAAAATATATACAAATTGTGTTATGACTAAGTCAAAGTAGTTAACATAGATGTATATATCTCATACACTTAAGTTGAATGGTAAGAACACTTAAAACCTACTTTTGGACATTTCAAGTACATAATATAATGTAGCCACTTAATAACCATTATGCTGTATAAAACATTCTCCTGAACTTTTTTTCTGTAGTTAACTAAAATTGTGTGTTCTTCCCTGATCCAGCCCCTACCAAGGGGGTGATTATGTTCCATGACTTGATTTTTTTAAAGTTCCATATGTGAGTGAGACAGTTTTTTAACATGAGATCTTTTTATAAATTAATTCCAGTAAAGGAAACATCTTGTAAGACTCGGGGTTCAGGATTATGTATTTTTTCATATGGTTCATGAAATCTAGCGTAGTTTTGGACAAATACCAGAAGTCTTATGGAAAAGACTACAGTGGCCCAGTTCTGCCGCTGTGCAGCCATGCAGCGTTGGATAAGTCACTCAGCATTTTCTGAGCTGCATTTTCCTCCTGTGTCCCACAGAAAAAAATGATCCCAGCAGTGCACAGAGTTATTGTGAGGCTTCAGTGACTGAATCATGCAACACAGTTTCTGGATATGGAACGTGACCAACTAATCGTAGACATTACCACAAGCAGAATATATGGGTATATTTCCTTATAGCTTCCTACTGGGCTGGCTAGAGAGAATGGTGATTTGAACATACTGTGAATTCCATTAGAGCAGCACTTTAAAGTGCTAGGTTCTTGGTACGTGAATGCTAGGCACTGGGACAGGAGCACCCTGAGTTCTCACAGCAGATGGTCCAAGAAACCCTGTTTCAAAACATTAAAAATTTCTTTGTATGAGAGGGTTTATTTCCCAGCTGCAGCCTAACAATATTAAGGTGTTTTGAGATTATACTCTAATGAGAATGTGTAGAAATTGTGTATGCTCTAAATCAAGGTAAGGGGAGGATAAGTGTATTTACAATAGCAGGGGTCGGTCTTTGGGAAGTTTAGATGATTGGCCAGTGCTACCGCTCACTGGAAGGACTACCTCAGGAAGGCAGAGGTGGCCTGCAGAATTTGGGGTGTTTTTTTTTTTTTTTGGCTTGATATCTTTGTATTTGATTGTTTCTTTTCCTGGGTACAATCTACTGGTAATCTAATGAACTCTACATTCTTCTTCATGTGATCTTTTCTGGCCCCAACTCCTACCCCAAGTCCTTGGCTTAGAGTCCTCATGTACGTTCTGCATAGCATTCCTCCTCTTAGACTCTGTCAACACTCATGGAGGTTAAACAGTGGGAATGTGGCCAGATAGTGAAATCTGTTTATATGTGCATACTATAAACATTTACGAAGTGCTTTTAGCTAAGAGGAATTTTCTCTCCCCAAAGCCCCAGGTACTTCTCAGCTCTGAGGAAGATGTAGCTTCTCCGGCTTGAAGAGAACTAAGAAGTAAGTGTTCTGCATAGTCTCCTCCAGACTCATTCCCACTCCTTCAGAAGTTAGGCTTAGACCAGATGGTCTGTATCACTTGCATTAATCACGAATGCCATAGTACAAAAGCTATAAAGTATGCTTTAAAGTGTGTTTTGTAGAACTTACCCAGAATCCCTTTGGCCCAACCAAAATGAGTAACCAGGATTTCTCTTCTTCCTTCTCCACTTCCTCTTCTTCCTCTTCTCCCCCTTCTCCCCTCCTCCTCCTCTTTCATCCTCTTCCTCTTCTTCCTCTTCCTCTTCTTCTTCCTTCTCTTCCCCTCCTCCTCTTCATCTTCCTTCTCCTCTTCCTATTCTTCCTTCTCTTCCCCTCCTCTTCCTTTTCCTTCTCCTCTTCCTCCTCTTCTTCTTTCTCCTCCCCTCCTCCTTCTCCTCC
This sequence comes from Apodemus agrarius, assembly GCA_964023405.1. Classification (NCBI taxonomy): domain Eukaryota; kingdom Metazoa; phylum Chordata; class Mammalia; order Rodentia; family Muridae; genus Apodemus; species Apodemus agrarius. Next base: position 49,245,951 of record OZ030020.1, on the reverse strand, counting down.
TCTTCTATTGGATAAATGATGCTTGCTCACTCACACACTCTGCACCGAGAGCAGGAAGACTGTATCCACAAGGTTCTGGATGCAGTCACCTACGTGTGCTTTCTTAGGGTCTGTAAAGTCCATGAAGGCAAGAATGACACCCATCTCCCTTGAGCCCAGGGCACTACTGGTTATGTGGAGCTGTTCATGGATTTTTATTGGATGAAAGAATAATTTATCCATGATGACCTGGACTGTCTTTAAAACATAAACCCAAATAATTAGAAACTTAAAGCAGCTCTTTCTTTAAAACTAGGGAACTCTCAGCTATTGGGTGTCATCACTTCTCAGTCACCTATCCACGAAGGGAAAGATGTCTGTCTGTCTTGCCCAGAACAATGAGCCAAATTTTTCTCATAATGCCATAGGGTGGGATGGGGAGCAGAACAAAAAATTCTTTTACTCAGAAACTGTTCATTCGGTTTAAAGTCTTCTGGATTTGTATATAAACTATCTTATTTTTTTCTTGGAGAAATATTTACTTTTTAATCAAAATCTCAGGCTTGTGTTTTAGTCTTACGGAGTAAGAAGTGTTACAAAAGCTTTCTTAAAATGGGTCAGAGAATTCCTTCAGATAGTCACAGGTAAAGAAATTCTGAAGATGTTCCTTGGAGACTGGCTTCTGTGGTCTTCTCCATGGTGGTAACATTGTGTTTGTTAGTGATGTTATCGTCCTTGTCTGGTGAATAAGCCAGCTCTCGTCCTCATTCGACAATGTAGATGCTGGCTTGGTTACCTTCAGCCTTAGGGTTTCTATTGCTGCAACAAAACACCAGGACCAGAAAGCAAGCTGGGGAGGGAAGGGCTTATTCAGTTTACAGTTCCACATTGCTGTTCATCTCTAAGGGAAGTCAGAACAGGAATTCACAACAGGGCTGCAACCAGGAGTCAGGAGGTGATGTGGAAGCTGTGAGGGGTGCTGCTTACTGGCCTGCTTCACAGGTCTTTCAGTCTGCTTTCTTATAGAATGCAGAACCACCAGCCCAGGATGGCACTACCCACAATGGGCCCTCCCTCATTGATCACTAACTGAGAAAATGTCCTAAGCTGGCTCTCATGGAGACATTTCTTCAACTGAAGCTCTTTCCTCTCTGATGGCTCTAGCTTGTGTCAAGTTGATGTAAGATTAGCCATTACACCTACCCTACACCTTTATCCCTTTCTATTAATTCCTCTATCTTGTACTGAGAGTTAAAATTCTGGTTGCCAGCACAGAGCTTGCTATATGAATGGGTTGTTTTTGTCATGTAGAACAATGATGTTTTCTATTCTAGGTATAGGGCTTTTAGCTCAGGATGGTCTTATGTGTTTGTTTCTTTGTCTGTTCATCGTGTGTGTGTGTGTGTGTGTGTGTGTGTGTGTGTGTGTGTAGCCCTCTGTGTGCCAGACACTGTTTTAGTGGTGAATAAAACAAATATGTTTCAATTCTCATGGAGCAAATATTCCAGGGAAAAGACTTAGAACAAACATGGGATGGGTGGACTCAAACAGAAATGTAGTATAGTAAGAAGTGATTGTATTACTAGTTTAGGTGAGTTGTCATGAAATTGCAGAGAGGGAGAGAAGGAGGGAGGGAATGAGGGAGGGACAGAGAGAGAGAGAGAGAGAGAGAGAGAGAGAGAGAGAGAGAGGCAGAGAGACAGAGGCAATGAGACAGAGAGACAAACAGAGTGACAGAGACAGACAGACAGAGGATGACTTGGCAAAGGAAGTATCTAGAACCCAGGGCCATGCAGTAAGCCTCAGCTTTATGTGTGTGCGGAGAGCCTGCTTGCCTATGGACTGGAGTGTACCTGTGATTTTGAGGGTTGGTGTACAGTGCTGGGGTTGGAGTGGCATAGTGTTTCAAGCAGGAAGTGATGTCATCTGAAATACTCCGTCAAAGGTTACTCTGGCTGTTATGTGAAGACTGAATTGCAAAGGGGCTAAGTGTGAATGCGGAAAGGCCACTAGGAGACTGCCCTAGTCACCTAAGCTATTGACAATGGCAGCTTACAGCATGGTGTGGAGGCGCAGAGAGGGGGTTGAGTGTGGGACCGGGTGCAAAGGCCTTCATGAGTGGGAAGCATCTAGTAAACCCTATCTTCCATCATGATCATCCCTGGCTTGGACAATTGCAACTGAATTAAGTAATAGGTCGGTTTAACAGAGGTGCGCTGGACAGGATGGATTTTAGTGCAAATTAGGTAGGCTGAGCCAAGTGCTGTGTGCATCTGGAGAGTGAATTACTGCCATTTTTCAGTTCTGTCACGGTGGACACAGTGTTTTCAACACAACGAATGCTCTATTGCATTTGCAAAGGACATTTGTCATTTACTCCTTTCAAGACACACTGTTTTGTTGTGTTGTGCTGAAAAAGAATCCTGATTATCTTCAAATGACAGATGGTGAAAGAGCTCATTCTAAGCTGTGTGTGGGACCTAATATATTATAGCGCTCTGGAATTTATTATGAACAAGGAGTTGGGAAAAAATTACGGAGTTAATATCCAGGAGGAAACAAAACTAAAAAAAAAAAACAAAAAACAAAACAAACAGTGCAGGTAGATTAATGTATTTATAGATACACGCCGTACACTCTGATATCAGTCGGGCCAAAAGAAGAAGTAATGTCCCGAGAGCAACCACAGCTATCAAACCACTGAGTGCAGAGTCAGGCGAACAGGAAGGGGGGTGGCATCATAGGTGTGGCAGCTGAGGAGTTACTGGTAGGGCGTGGGGAGATGGGAGGGGACTCTTTCTTCTCCTCTGGAGAAGTGTGTTTAGCTCCACACTTGAACAAAGCACATGTTTGCAGTCCCTCTCATTAAGCTGGCCCATATTTACAAGCTAAATTATTCCAGGATGCAGAAGTCTTAAATGAACGACCGACGTCACTGAAATCCTTTAAGGTCACCCTGATCTCTTCAAATGTTACAATTCACTGGGGGATAAGGTTGGCTTTTCAGCTAAGTGACCCCGTCACTTTCGAGTAATCCCTGTAACGAGTGAAAACGTGGCAACACATTCTGAGAAGACACTGGTTTCTAAGTGCTAATATTCTACCAGACCAAAGGGAGTTTGTTTTCAAACCATGGGCACCATTATTCTCCAAGCACCGTGGCTCCTAGGTAGGCAGACACAATTATTCAGGTTCCCTGAGTACACACAGTACAGCAATAATTTTGGCAGTGCATTTTCCCCTCTACTTTCAAAATCCCTATTTTCTTTTTTCCTTTTCCCTTTCTGAGAATAAATTCAGATGATGTCCTAGTTAGGGTTACTATTGCCAGGATGAAACGCCATGAGCAAAACCAAGTTGGGGAGGAAAGGGTTTATTTGGCTCACACTTCCACATCACTGTTCATCACTGAAGGGAATCAGGAGAAGATCTCAAACAGGGCAGGGACCTGGATGCAGGAGCTGACACAGAGGCCACGGAGGGGTGCTGCTTATTGGCTTGCTCCCCATGGCTTGCTCAGGCTGCTTTCATAGAGAATTCAGGGCCATGCGCCCAAGGGTGGCCCACTCACAGTGGGCCAGGACCTCCCACATCAATCACTAATTAAGAAAACAGTCTACAAGCTTGCTTAAAGCTCAGTCTTATGGAGACGTTTTTCTCAGTCGGGGCTCTTTTCTCTCCAGTGACTCTAGCTTGTATCAAGTTGACAGAAAACTACCCAGCAGAGACAGTGGACATGAAAGCACTTGTCTACAAGGTCTGTACTAGCCAGTTATGTTATCAGGATGCAACTTCTGTTTTCTTTAGTTTTAAGTGTGGAGAGAACCCGGGGTCTTCTTCTATGTCAGATCTCTATCACTGCCTTACAGTCCATCCCTGAAGTGTTTTTCCCCTTTTGGATTCGTTTTCTTTTAAGGCATGCTATCGTCAGCTTGCCCAAGCTAGCCTTGAATTCTGTCTATGCCTTTCAGCTCACTATTCTCCTACCTCAGCCCCCAGAGTAGCTAAATTATAAGGCATGTACCTCTACGCCCAGGAAGATATACCTTTTAAGTACACGAAACAAAATCATTTTAAAGTACAAGCAAAACCCAGCATTCTCCAAACCGTGTCCTGCGAGTCACTGCTTCAGGGTACTGCTTGAAAGAATTTTCACTTATGTGGTTATTGGACATCCCTCTCGGATCTGTTTATGGCTCACCTGAAACCTACCCTGCCTTGTGGCTAGCTACATCTCTTATATTTTTGGTTGTGAGCCTAGCCTTTAATGGCTGAATCATCTCTCCAGTCCTAGCTACATCTCATGACATCGATCCAGGAAAATGCACAGAAGGAGCTATCTACCCCTCAGCTGTAGCTGACACTGTCTTCTTCCTCCACAATACTCTTCCAGATCTCACCATGTTTTTCCAGCCTTTTGGTGCTGATGGGACAAGCCAGGGTTTCTATCTGTTCCTGGCAATCCTGCTCGTGTTAGTTCCTTTGCTGCAATTCTCCGTCAGCTTCTATTATCATTAGCAGAAGCACAAAGTGACACACCAGTGAATCCCTCCGCACAGGCACACTGCAGATCGTCCCCACGGGGAAACACCCTAACTTTTCATGAAGACCAGGAAAAATGTCTCCATCCTTAGGATTGCTTAGCCTCAGGTGTGACAGGCCTTGAGTGGTGGCTCTGTTTCAGTGGGATTCCCTTCCACACATCCTGGTGAAATGACAAGCCACCCAGGAGCTTGGGCCTCTCACTGGACAGAACCTAAGGCTTCACGCATGTTCTGCCCACAGCCCACAGAGCACACATGACTTAAGATAACTATAAATGAGGCCAAATACAAAATTATGAACTTACTTAAAAGCAATAAGGTGTTTTTTTTTTTTTTTTTTGGTTTGTTTTTAGTTTTTCTTTTGGCCGTAATTTTTGCAACTTGACTGTGCATTTTTTGAACTTGACAGTCTGGTCACAGTACCAAAAAGGGGAACACACCTGGTAACTGCAGGGATGGGAGAGAAAGAATGCTAAATAGTGAGTTTTGGGGCGTGGTGATGAGAGGAGCTGATTCCCTCACATCTCATCTTTGGACCCGCTTGCTGCTGGGAGTAAGTGCCACATGGCAGCTTCCAGTTTCCAGTTCTTCTTCTTCTTCTTCTTCTTCTTCTTCTTCTTCTTCTTCTTCTTCTTCTTCTTCTTCTTCTTCTTCTTCTTCTTCTCTCCTCCTCCTCTTCCTCCTTTCTCTTCCTCCTCCTCCCCTTCTTTTTTTCTTCTTCTTCTCCTCCTCCTTCCTCCCCTTCCTCCTCTTCTTCTGTGTCAGCTGAAAACATGTTTTTCTATATGTATGAACCTACACAAGATTATTTATTAAGGGTTAATCACTGATGTTTATTTACTGCCTGTATAAGTTGTGAGCTACCTGGGAATGCGGTGAGTCAAACTGTGGTTGAGGTCAATGCCAGCCGTCAAGACACTGCCTTAAAGTAGATTTTATGGTAAAAGGAGAAAAGGTGTCTGACCTCATGTTTGCCATTTTCCCAGCATGCTCATTCTAAATGTTCTTATTTTGGATGCTTGATGAGATTTATTGTTTTATAACTGTTATCAGGACTGATGAGATTTTGAATTTTGTATACAAATGCTAATAATGCACAATTAGTTTGTTTCTTCTTCTTCTTCTTCTTCTTCTTCTTCTTCTTCTTCTTCTTCTTCTTCTTCCTCCTCCTCCTCCTCCTCCTCCTCCTCCTCCTCCTCCTTCTTCTTCTTCCTTTTGTTTTTATGGCACTAGGATTTAAACCTTGGGCTTCATAAATGCTAGACAGGAACTTCCCCATTTCCCACTGGTCAAATGTATGGTGCATTTTTGCCTTCAACTAATTAGACCCCAGTGACAAGAACATTTGTATGTTTTGTGTTTCTGAGGATGGTTGCCTTAACATAAAGTCATCGTAGTACTCGGAAGACCTGATGAACATTTTATAAAGAATTTGTTTTGTTGTTGCCTAGTGGAACTAATTAAACACATGGATGGACAAATAAGTCAAACTAGGATGCTTCTCTAATTCATCCAAGAAACCTCCAGAGAATTGGAGCTGTCTCTATTGATATCTTAATTGCACTGAATCATCTTGGCTCTTCTAGATCTCAATAAGTAACAACCTTCACGTAGTACACACGTTTGAAATATCTTCCTTCTAGTGACCCAGAATTTATTATTTTTTTCTGTTGGAAAAAGAAACTCACAGTCCCATTTTCAAATACCTGAGATATAGATGTATTTTGTAGGTGTGAAAACAATAAGAAATGCTGATAATAAGCACCTGAGCTTCAGCCTATTCAAGTAAAAATACCCTTTGTATTTTTTTACAGAGATGGACTAGGGTGTGTGTGTGTGTGTGTGTGTGTGTGTGTGTGTGTGTGTGTAGAGAGAGAGAGAGAGAGAGAGAGAGAGAGAGAGAGAGAATGGGACCAATGCAAATAGAACAAGGCCATCTATGCAGTTCATTCCTTCACTTATTTTTTGGGGACTGTGTGGGTAAGAGTTGTGCTCTAAGTCAGGAGGTTCTAATATCGGTATGGTTACATAAAATTCTTTAAAAATGGAGATGAGGCTACGTTTTCAGAAGCTCCAAGTGCCTGTGTGATTACATTGAAGTCTTTAACACAGAAACTGGCCTACATTTATTAAGATGCAGCAGTGATATTTCTTTTGGGCAATTTGCCTCAGACCAGTTGTTTAACTTTACTGTGACCCAGTTTCCTCATATCTAAAATGGGTAAAATAGTAGGAACTTTGCTCATGCAATGATGATAGGAAAGAAATGGACTTATATCTGTAAGAGTACCACTGGCCCCAGAGGCATCTGGTGTTAGCTGCCATCACCATCTTCCTGGTCATTGTTATCATCTCTTTTCCTAATCATTATATACAGGAGAATAAATTGGGCTTAAATACAACTCCAGTAATTTGTATTCCCAAACTTTATTTCTGAAGAAATAAAGATATCCAAGATATCCAGTAACTGTTACAGTTCTCCATTAACTTCTCTCTGGACTTTTCTTGACAGTATCTTTTGGAGAAAGGTGTCATGTGTTGAAAAGTCCTAACCACCCATCACTTAGAATGTGATCTTAGTTGGGAATAAGTCCATTGTTGAGGTGATAGGTAAAATGACATCATATTGGAGTAGGAGCTTCTTGACCCAGCAGGGCTGGAGTGTCAAGGTGAGCCTTGGACACAGAGAAGATGTTGTATTGACAGGGAAATGAGCACATGATGACGGGGATCAACATGGCCACACCGCGGGCCGGAGAAGCACAGACCCATGACATTCCACGGGTCTCAGGAACATAGCCCCGACCCTGTCTTGATTTCAGACTTCTAGCTACCAAAGTGTGCAGTAATAAAGCCTGCCTCTAAGATGCTCAGTTTGAGGTACCTATAGTAGCCATAGGCACTTGGCACTGATGGAAAGATACCAGTATGGATTCTGACTCCACCAGTCTGATCACTGAAGCTTGAGATGAAGTTGAATTGCTGAAAAAAAATGTTTTGATCACCAGTCAGTTTTTTTCCCTCTTCTTCTGATGTACCTCTAGAGTCTTCATTCTATGAAAGACCTTCCTAGCCATTGTAAAATGGTAATTATGTGGACACACCCTCTTTCCTGGCATATATTTAAATGAATCTCAGATCTTACATTTTGTCTCCTTCCATCCTGCCTTTCCTCCCTCCCTCTCCCACCTTCCCGCTTCCTCCCTGTTTTCCTTCTTGGAGGAGCGTGGAAGGCAAACAGGCAAAGTTGTTTCGAACGTTCCAGATTGTAAGTACACCGTTTCCTGTGTCTATCTGGAGAGAAGGGTGTGCACGGTGTCATTTCTGCTAATCTCTCCTCCATGATCCTTCTCACTCACCCAACATCGATGCCATTTGATTATGTTCAGGCCCAAAACTGCCTCTGTGTGCTGTAGACACCAGCTAGATACTGTCCTCCATAACTTTAAACTTAAAATCTCCCATTTTTAGTAACAGCCATTGTACATACCTCTCTTCCCAGAGCCAGTCTACTCAGGTGCCCAGATCCGGGCAGTCAGCCCAAGCAAGGTTTGTTTTCAGATACTTCCTCCCCTCAGTGACCTGGGAATTCCTTCTAGAATTACCAGTAAGTTCTGTTCTTAGACAAATAACCAGTCAAATAAAACATTTGCATGAATACCTAGGCAGTGATGGGGAAAAGATACAAAGTTAATAAACCATCCTTAACTCATTAGCTAATCTTCTTTTGACTCATGTTTACAGTGTTTCAACCATGATCGTGCTTTGTTCAGATCAGCAGGCAGGTTTGGAGGGGAGCAGTTTTTCACGACTGTTTCCAAAATACATCCATCAGACAATTTAGAGTAAGCATGACTGTTCCTCTCATCACTTAAAAAAAAAAATGAGTGGCCAACTTCCTCCCCCACCCAGCTCCACTCTCTGGTGGTATTTGGTAATGTTTACAAAACACAAATATAGCTTTGAAAATACACAGTGTGCATGTTCCGAGGTCTGGACCAAGGGCAAGAACAAGAGCGCGTGCCCAGCCTCCAGGAGCTTCCTGCTCTGTATGTTTCGGAAGAAGCGGCTTTAGTTCCTTCGGCTCCTTGATTAAATCTTGATTAAAATCAGTGCCGCAGTTGTCGAATGGGGAGCGGTCCCTGCCTTCCGTGCTCTGTTGTAGGTAACATCACTTGATTGCTTCAGACAGTTAAAGGTGCTTTGGTAGTAAAAGGACAGCAAGATTAATGGGCAGTCATTTCCATAGTAACAGCAAAGCACTCTGGGAAATGGAGCCACTTGGGAGCTGGAGTTACACATGCCAGGATTTCAGCTCCCATGGCAACAGCAGAGTGTGGGGTGGAGACGTGCACACTTCGAAACTTAGCTAAGGTCCGCTCGCTGAAGACAATGTATAATCAGAGTTGTCAATCTATTTTAAAACTTGAAGTTAAAATAAATCAAATTTGAGGCCACAAGCTGATGCAAAACATTTAAAATACACTGTACATCCAACTGAAAATTTCTGAAGCATAAGCACAAATAGTTTAAGAACTACCCAATTGTGACAACTTGTTAGTTTAAAAAAATCCAATTACCCAGATTTTTGTCCCAGAGTAGCTGCAGAAAATTACACAATTAGAGCAATTTTTCTCAGCTGCTCCACTATAGAAAACGAAAGTAATTATACAAAAATAGTGTAAAGTACTTTCACAACTGCAAGTTTCGGTTTTACTTTCTTTAGAAGAAATTCTGTTTTTCTTCTAGATAATCATCTCAACAAAAAGTTGGAGAGAGCCAGGAGAGAGAGAGAGAGAGAGAGAGAGAGAGAGAGAGAGAGAGAACAATAGCTAAAAGAATTGAGAACAAAGCAAAAGGTAAACGTAACATTAAATGACTCACGAGAAGCCGACAAGAATCCAGAAAAATCTAATAACTCAGCATTGCAATTGCAGTAGGAAGAGAATTCTGGCACACAAAAGATTCTCTGTGGTTATTAATATCCGAGTTATCATTTTTGAAGGTCTCTTTTACTCTGCATAAAATCAGAACCCATTTGGGACATCAGCATCTACTTAGCCCAAGATATTCTTTTCCCTGCAAGTCTATTGACCAGGTCTACAGATATCACATAGGAAGTGTGGGGATTATCTGAGGATAGCTTGTAGGTACCGGCTAATTACTGGTAGAGTCTATTGTAGCAAATCTGTCTGTGTACAGCCTCATTTTATTAAGAATGGTTATTGCCAGAGGAATTTGCTGTCACTGTGTGTGCATGGGGAATAGGGGACACACAATAGGGGTCCAGCCCAGTTTCTAGTCTGGTTGCCTGTTGTATCCGAGAGGCTGTGGGTGCCAACATGTTCCTTAGGCAAGTGAAGACCCTTGTCTGTCCCAGAGAAGAGCAGGGTCTGTCTGTTAAGGCTCATCCAGTCATCTGTGTCCAAGTATTCTTCCAGAAAGTGTCCATGTAGAGCTCCAATAAGCATCAGAAGACACAGAGCTGTGGCCATCAGCACAGCCAGCGCTACTGTGCGGTGCCCAGTGTCCTGCCTGTAGCAGAGTGATCCACAAGTGGATAGATATCCTTGGCCTTGACCAGTCAAAGTCCTTGTCCAGGATTTTGGAATTTGGGTTTCCACGAGCTGACCTGGTAAGTCACCTGACTAAGAGCTGTAAACTGAAAAGCCTTGAAGGTATTAGTGGCCATGATTGTCGGCTCATCCTTCCAGAGAAAAGAATAAAGGCACAGCGAGCAGCAAAGACAGGAGCCGAAGGCCGCACGATGAGGATGCGGAGCCGCCTGTCTAGCTATTTCTGAAGCTCTGGGAATCTGCGTGTCCTGTGGCTCGAGCAAGCCCTTCCAGCAAGCTTTCCTCCACAACCTTTTGCATGTTTGCATGTTTGTTCAGTCACTCTGGCTCAAGCTGAGGGGCTGTAAGGAATGGAGCAGCCCTTTCTCACAGCCTCTAAAGATAGTGACAACAGGAAGAAAGCCCAGCAATGGCTGCAGAGATGGCGGTGCGGCACTGGAAGGGGACAGCAGAGGCACAGCAATCATCATTCAAGTGCCACTTCTCAGGCATCAAAGGTTTGAGAGGAGGGGGCGGGGCCGAGGAGCCGCTGCAGCCCGGAAGTCATCAGAAGAGTCAAGTGCATCTGCACCAAAAATCAAGTCGAAGCTCAGCGGCTTCCCTGACTACCCGCGTCGGAGATGGGATGCCAATCAAGGTGAGCTGTTCATGTAAGCAGAGAATAATTGCTGGAGAGAGGAGAGGGAGGGAGAGAGGAGAGGGAGAGAGAGAGAGAGAGAGAGAGAGGAAGGAGGAGGAGGAGAAGAGGAGGAGGAGGAGAGGAGGGGAGGAGGAGGAAGAGGAGGAGGAGGAGGAGGAGGAGGAGGAGGAGGAGGAGGGAGAGAGAGAATGAAAGGGATGCTGATCAAGATAATTCCCTCGATCCAAAGAACTTGTGTTTCCAGATGCTCCCAAGAAAGGATGAAAATAGACCTTCATCAAGGCGCATTACTGGAAACTCTGAACGCTGAGGGCAGGGAGAGAATGTCAGACATCTCCATGTGCAAGGAAGAGAGAAGTGGGTCACGTACAAAGTACCAGCCATCAGAATTTCTTCTGATTCCTCAGTAGCAGCAACTCCACTGGAATAATGCCTTCAGTGTTATTTCCAATCCAGAATTCTATCTTTAAAGCAATTGCCAATCAAATAGAAATGGAGAAATGTATTTTCGGCAGGCCCTCGCTCGGCAGCCGCTCTTTCATGCATATTTCCTCGGGGAACAATTGAGGAAGGTGCTCCGCTAATAGAGACTGAAGCCATGGCCGAAGAACACGGGGCGGGGTGAGGGCGAGAGTAAGAGGGCATAGCTTTGAAAGAGTGAAGGGGGTGGGGTCCTGGCGTGGCAGCTGGCCGGGCGTAGAGGGCCACTAACCTACACTGAAAAAAAAAAAAACAACGTTTGAACTTAGTTCCATGTCTGATTCACACATTCCCCCAGACAGAAGAGGCAAGCCTGGTGAGACTGCATTCATTATCATTATCTATGACTCTGTAAACAACTCCCCGAAGCCTGTGCCTGAAACCAACGCAAATGCATTATCATACAGTTTCCATTGGTCAAGAGTTTAGGTAGAACTCGCCTGGAGCTTCTGCCAAGTTTAAGTCACGGCTCTGCTCCAGGGCCGCAAGGAACTCTAGGCAGTCTTCATGACAATGCGCCCAGGCTGGTAAACCAACACCCCCCCCCACACACACACTATATATTTATTCATTTCACATCTCAATCATAACCCCTCCTCCCCGTCCCCCCCTCACACAGCTCCTTCCTCATTTCCTCCTCCCCTTCTCCTCTGAGAAGGGAGTGCCCCACCCCGTATTACCCCCACCCTGGTGCATCAAGTCACTACAGGACTAGGCACAGCCTCTCCCACTGAGGCCAGACAAGGCAGCCCAGTTAGGGGAAGAGGATCCGCAGGCAGGCCACAGAGTCGGGGACAGCCCCTGCTCCAGGTGACCATAGTCGTGACTTGCTCACTCGTGTAGCAAGGACCACTAGGAAAGACTTTTGGAAAAGTTCTTTAAGGTGGCATGGCTGGCTCGGCTGACCACTTCCCTTCCAGCTGACCTGCTTTCTCATATAGGGAACATGGATATGGTAGCAGGACAGGGAAAAGCCATATTAGCATCGCAAGGAACAGGTCACGATAGTAACAGAGACCCTGAACTTTTGCGCCAAGCTGCAAACTGTTAGCTTCTAGACTTTTCACTACCGAAGAGATAGGAATCCCAAATTCTGAAGCCTCCCTGGCTGTGTCTTTTCTGTCGGTGGCCGGGTGCAGTCTGTGTAAGGAGGGTGCACAGTGTTATCAGGGGTGAGCTTTGGTGATGATCGGATTGATCAAATCTTTCCCTGGATCCTGGTTTCTGTGGGAGAAAAGGAAATGAAAGTGTGATGCCAGGCAAACTCTAGGTGAGAGGAGAACCTGGAGAGTCAAGGTGGGAAGGAGAAAGAGGGGCCGGGCGGGCGTCAAGTGCGGTGGGTAGATCTTCCCCATCCCAGCTTCCGTTTAAACACACAGATCGAGTCTGAAGAGTGTTTGAATTGCAACACGCAAGATAAACATGAATACACATGAGTAAACATGAATATGAACACACAGCCCCGAGCAACCAAAAAATAGCCCAGCGAGCATACATTAAGGGGATTTACGAGTAAGCGCGCCGGATAAAACGGATTAATTCCTTTGTGTCTCTTAAGGTGCTTCTGACAACCCCAAGAAACCCCACCAGTCAGTTACAGAGCCTTTCTCCAGTCTTTGTCTTTTATCCTACACCTTTAGATTTGGGTATCCTTATAATGAAAAACGGACGGATGGCCAGAAGACTTTAAAGTAGTTGGCCAGAATCTCCTGGTCACTTACTAGGTCCTCCATCCCCACCTCTCCAACCCCTATATCAAGTAAACAAATGTCTGAGAGAAACATCTGCGGGGGGTGGGGGGGTGGGGGTGGGGGGGTGGGGGGTGCGTGGGTGGGTGGGAGTGGGGTTGGGGTGGGGGGAGGGGAAGGGGGGAATTTTGGTAAATAAACAAGGTATGGTGGGGTGCCTGGAGGCTATGTGTGGAGAGACCCCTCACATCATAGGAGAGCAAGAAGCAGAGCGCTCTGGGAGGCATCGGGTACCCTGCTTCCCCCAACCATATCTCTTCTGCTAAGGGCCCCAGAGCATCCCCACAGAGCCAGAACACAAGTCTATGTGGGACATTGCAGACTCAAAGTGGTAACATCCCCCTAAGAGTGAGCTTTTAAAGTCCATCTCCTTGACATGCAAATTTGTCTGACTGGCACACTTGGCTTTCGATGCATCTTGAATGAAAATGGTCCCCCCTAGACTCATAGGGAGTGGCACTATTAGGAGTTGTGGCTAATGGAGTAGGTGTGGCCTTGTTGGAGGAGGTGTGTCCCTAGGGGTGAGCTTTGAGGTTTCAAATGCTCAAGTCAGGCCCAGTCTCTCTCTCTCTCTCTCTCTCTCTCTCTCTCTCTCTCTCTCTCTCTCTCTCTCTCTCTCTCTCTCTCTCCTTTTTGCTGCCTGCCAACCCAGAAGTATTACTTTCTGTTGCTTCTTCAGCACCATGGCTTCCTGCCTGCCTGCCTGCCTGCCTGCCTGCCACCATGCTTCCCACCCTGACAAGAATGGATCAAACCTCTATAACAGAAGCCATCTTCAATTAAATTCCTTCCTTTATAAACGTTGCTATGGTCACAGTGTCTCGTCACAACAACCGAACACCAACTAAGACACATGTCAAGTCTAAGTCTGGTTCCAGATGTTTACCTAGAGTCAGACTGTGGGCACACCCTGACCCAGGTACATAAGCCACTCCTTCCATGCTCTCTACAAGCCAAGAACAGTGGAATTTTCTACTGAGACTAAAAAGCAAGTTTATTCCCCAGAGGAACATCTGTACAGTATGGGTCAGCACTCCAATAGACAAAGTCTTGACTTATAGATTATTTATTTAATGGTCAAAAGGCAATTTCCAGCTGGTTAATTTTATTCAAAGTATATTGGTGTGTACACATACCTGCCTTTGTCAAGTCTATTTCCATGTGTGAAATATCTGGGCTTTGGGCTAAGTACATATGGCTTTATTAGCTACTGCCTGATAGTCCCCCAGACCATATCCGATCACCCTCCCTTCATCAGTGTGGGAAGGTTTTAACTCAGTGGTTCTCAACCTTCCTAATGCTGTGACCCTTTAATGCAGTTCCTCATGTTGTGATGATCTGCCCCAACCATGAAATTATTTCTGTTGCTACTTCATAACTGCAATTTTGCTATGGTTATGAGTTGTAATGTAAACATCTGTGTTCTCCGATGCTCTTAGGCAAACCCTGTGAAAGGACCATTAACCCTCCCCCCAAAAGGGGTCGTGACCCACAGGTTGAGAAGCCCTGTTCTAACTGCTCAGCAGCCGCACCAGTAATTAGGACCGTCACCACTGGGCTTTCTGTTGGCTCGTTTGTTTGTGTGCTGGCTGTGCCTGCAGACATTGTTTTAGGACTTGAGGTAAGTGCGTGGTAGTCTCAGAGTTGAAGGTTGTAATTATGTGAAACACCTTTTTCCTTCTAAAGATAAAGAGCATATCTCTCATATGCTAATTAGCTCTTAAGGAGCACCAGGTCCCATCCCCTCCTTGGTTCTATGGAGTTATCTCCTTTTCTGCCTTCATCTCAGAAGTTCTTTTTCTATCCTACAAATGACCTGTCCTTGCAGAGATGAAATATGGTTCTGTTCCATGGCTTTCTTTTTCACGCTTTTCTTTGTTGTTGTATTTGTTTTATTTATGTGCAGTGCTGGAAATCAAACCCAGGGCCTAAACAGCAAACAGGCTTTCTCCAGAATTTTATGGAAAAATACTAATTCGCATTTTATTAAGAGCTTCCTAGCCCAAACATAGCATTCCTGGGGCGGTACTCTCCAGGACCCAGCCCTTCCTGAGGACTAGTGCATGCTGGGTAAATGCCCTGAGCTTTAGTCTCAGGCCCATTTCTACACTGTTGTTCTTCGGGGAGGTATTACTGCATTATTGTTTGTTGGTCATCTGTTTACACAGATACCATGCCACTATGTAGTCCAGGCTGCCCTTGAATTTGTGATCCTCCTGCCTCAGCTTCCCAGGAGCTGGGACCACAGGTCTGTAGCTCACACTTAGCAGCGATGCCATGTTTTTATTTATTTATTTATTTTTTTGGTTGTTTGTTTTTGTTTTGTTTTTTTTTTTTGATTGGATATTCTCTCTCTCTCTCTCTCTCTCTCTCTCTCTCTCTCTTTTGGTTTTTCGAGACAGGGTTTCTCTGTGTAGTCCTGGCTGTCCTGGAACTCACTCTGTAGACAAGGCTGGCCTCGAACTCAGAAATCCGCCTGCCTCTGCCTCCCAAGTGCTGGGATTACAGGTGTGCGCTACCACGCCCAGCGGATATTTTCTTTATTTATGTTTCAAATGTTATCTCCTTTCTCGATTTCCCCTCAGAAACTCCCTATCCTATCCCCGCTTCTCCTGCTTCTATGAGGGTGTGCCCCACCCACCTACTCCCACCTCCCCATGATCACATTCCCCTACACTGGGTCATCGAATCTTCACAGGACCAAGGACCTCTTCTCCCTTTGATGCCTGACAAGGCCATCCTCTGCTACATATGTGGCTGGAGGCATGGGTCCCTCCATGTGTGCTCCTTGGCTGGTGTTTTAAACCCTGGGAGATCTGGTTGGTTGATATTGTTGTTCTTCTTATGGGGTTGCAAACCCCTTCAGCTCCTTCAGTCCTTTCTCTAACTCCTCCATTGGGGACCTTGTGATCAGTTCAGTGGTTGGCTGTGGTGCCGTGTTCTTAATGATGCTTTTTGATGAACAGAAGCTCTTAGTTTTTATGTGTTTCCAATTTTTCTTTATCCTTGAGAATTTCTTATACAATAAACAAAAAAGATCTCAGTGACTCTATTCTTCCCTACATGTCTTTACCCCTTCCCCTCTTAAGAGATTCTTATTGATAACCCTCTAAGCCCGCTTATTGATGTCCATATGTGCCTGGGTGTGGGGCCATGCATGGAGCAGGGGAACCTACCAGTGGACTACAACCTCAATAAGTGATTGTCCCTCTCCATGGCTATCAATGGCCAATAGCTCCTCAGTAAGGGGTGGGTCCTGGAGGGTATCACCCATAAATGCTACATTCTAGGCTAGGAAGCTCTTAATAAAATGTGAATTACTATTTTTTCCTGGTGTAGCCTTTTGTCCAAAAAAAAAAACCCACAAACAAACAAAAAACCCAACCCTTGCCTAATTCCCAAAACTCCAGAGAAAGTCTGTTAGCTGCTTGCTCCTAAATGTTTAACTGCTCAACAGAGTTTCTTGAAGCCGTTGAAGTCTGATTTAAATACACCCACACTATTGTATACTAAATTGTCTTGTTTCCCCCATTCAATCATTTAAGCTATTAGTCTCAGAACCACCCCCAATTTATCGATGTTTTGTGAGTATGAAGGAAGGGAAGAATGGGTTGAGTGGGAAGTCAGTGCTACCTGCATTTTCTTGTGTTTTACGTGGGACCAGGTCTAAGGTCAGATGAATGAATCTGTGGAGTGTGAGTGGTATTTTTCCATCCTAAACAGAGTCTCAAAAATGTAGCCCAGGCTAGCTTTGAACTTACAATACTCCTACTTTAGTCTATCCCAGTGAGTGCTAGGGATCACTAGCCTGTACCCCTGTTACCATTCTCTCAGGAGCTTTGGTCCTACTAAGGGCTAGTGTTAATAAAGGAGGGATTGGAAATTTATGTGTCCTGAAATCTTTTACCATGGAGTAGTGAGTATGCTGCTTCAACTCTGAGGTTGGAAGCTACCTAGAAAAGTCCTGTGGGGAGGAACAAGGATGCCTCTTTGCAGCTAATTCTGCCTTATAGAGTCAAACTGCTATACCAGTTAACTGCTTTTAGTAAAGTTAGAATAAAAACTGTAGGAAAAAAAATCCCTGTATTAAAAGAAACATCAAGCAGGCTCTAAACTACTATCGGTGAATGGTTACTTTCCACAAGGCTGTGTAGAAACATGAGGATTGGAGCAGAAATGTCCCCCTTGCCAGGTACCTCTGAATTCCCCAGGGAAGCTGCTGTATTCCCACAGTGAACTCAGACTGTTGCACGCTGCAATGCAGGTGGGCTGAAAGTTCAGATCTTTAGAAGCTCCAATTCCCCAGAGTCTTTCTCTGGTACTCAACACACTCTGCCCATCATTTTGAATGGTGTCATCTGGATATTACTGGAATCCCTATCTGTGAAAAACAATAGCACCTTTCTTGCCCAGAGTCTGGAGAATCCATCATGAAACTTGTAAACTGAGCAGAAAGACTCTTCCTGTGGGCTTTGCTTAAGCTTCTTGAGACTCTCAGTCCAAAGTACAGATATTTGTAGAGTTCCCTAAGTTCTTTCTGCCACTGTAATTCTCAGTGAGAGTTCCAGGGTCAACCATTATAATGTGCTGGAATGATCTTCACCATGAGCAACCAGAATCTATTGGTGGTTCTATGGTCTCTTCTTCCCTGTATATAAATTCTCCCAAGAAGTTCATTTCCCTAGTTTCCATTGGAACAACTCAAATGAATGTAAGCATAACTCTGACCTGCAGAGATGGGATGGGGTCAACTCTTTCATTCCATTCTAGAAGTCAGGCAACAGAAATAGATGCTTCTATCATATTTAAAACTTAAAAAAATAACACATAGGACCATTTTGTTTCAGAATGTCCACTTGTGCATCTATGAAAAATATCTAGACTGAATGGGTAATAAACAACGGAAAATCATCTCTTACAGTTATGGAGGTTGGGAAGTTCAAAATCAAGATGGCAGCAGATTGGCTGTCTGCTGAGGACTCCTTCTGTTACTCAAAGGGTGCCCTTTTCTCCTGTGCTCACGTGATGAAAGAAGTGTGTGAGCCAACTCGTGAGTCCTCTATAAGGTCAGTGATCCCATTCATGACAGTTCTGCCTCACTATCTAATCACCTCTCAATGAACCACCTTTTGATACCATCCCTGGGAGTTCATATATGAGTTTTAGGGGGATGGAGCACAAACAGCAAGTCCACAGCATGCCTTGCTTTTAGTAAAGTTTAGCTTCTGTCTAATGAGTATGAGGCTTAAAACTTGCACTGTTATCAAGTCCAGATGCTAGAAAGAAATAACTCACTTTGACTGCCTCAATTGCATGTTGGCGTGTGTTGGTAGTAGCAGGTGTATGCTCCAATGTGATGCTTGCTGACAATTCTGAGTACTTGGAAAGAACAAAAACGGGAGGGGAATAACAATAATTTGAAGAATTTGAGAGGAAAAATGTGAATGAAATATTACCCCAATTATTGATGGAAATATGATGGGGGGAAGACTCAAGATCATGAAGACAAGACAGATTTTTTTTCCCACGTGGCCATTACAGTACTGGCCAAGCATGTGGAGGAAACACATACTCGATTTACTTTCCTGGTGTGCCAACTTTCTAAATCCCTACACCTTAAGGGCCACGACAAAACCAGTTATGCATTTAAGAAACCTCTTGAAGAAAACTTGGGCGAGCAACAGTCTTTTGTTCCCTGATGCTCAGATGCCTGTTTGCAGTGGTGGTCACGGCATCTGACAGCCAGCTGAGGGAAGATCAGATATGACACTGCCCTGCAGCCAGCTAAGCAGAGATTACCCACACCACCCTGCGGCCAGCTGAGGCAGTGATTATCCGCCATCTTGCAGCCAACCGAGTGGAGTTCAGGTAGTTACATTACCCTGCAGCCAGCTAAACAGGGATTACCCACACCACCCTGCGGCCAGCTAAGTAGCTGAGTACTTGTTTTTTCTCCCCTGACTTGTGATTGACAAGATCCATTTCTATCTGCTGGGTCCCAGCTCCTCATTCTTATGCCCCCTTCATAATCAAGAGGTACATGATTGCCTTAAGAATGGCTTTGATGTAGGCATCGCCTTTGCCACCCCCACCCAACCTTTTCCCCTTTTCTGACTCTAAGGAAAAAGCCTCTGGTTCAGAGGAGAGCCCCATCATGGAGGAGGAAACTACCGGACACTATATAACTGCTGTCCACTTCAAAGCCCTCAGAGGCCCGTCTGTCACACATGGCCTTGCAGGTAAGGACTAGGCTCTGTTGGAGTATTCTGAAGTAGTTACTGAAGAATCTTGTGAAGTCAAGACGCAAAGAGCCCCATTCTGTTCTCTGAAATGCCTCCGTTTATGCTACGGCGAGTCTCACACTTGTGCGTTGCATCTCCTGCTCTCTATCCTGCTGGTTTCAATCTGGTGGGACCACACATGTCTTTGTACTCTGCACCGCACATGTGCATATGGTGCATGCTAAATATAAATGCTGCTTGGCAGGATCCCTTTTCCTTTTCCTTTGTTTCTGAAAATGTAGCAAAGAAAATGTGTAATGTGCACCCTCTCCAAAATAAGACTTTCAGGGAGTGGGATTATCTTGGCAAGCCATGTGCCTCTCATTATGGCATGTGGCAGTAGGGGCAGCAGTGTCTGTCCCCTGTCTTACCTGGTCAAACATGGCTTATATTCTCTCTTTAACATGCTGTCAGATCAATACCTGCATTGCCAACTTGACCAAGTTTCCATGGTCTGTTTTTTTTCTCCATTCAGGGACTAGTCAGGTTAGGCTGGGCTATGTCGCAATAACAAACAGCTCCAAGGTTAGAAGGCAAACAGTATGACTTCGTTTCCTGTTCATGGTATGTGTCCTCTGGTAATTGGTCAGGTCGTTGGTTCAACATTGTTATCCAAGGCCAGCCTGATGGAGTCTTTGTCTCAACATATATGTTCAACATCATTGCAGACATGGGTTGGCAGTATGATGAATTACCCTCTGGCACCAAGAGTGTCCCCTGGAAATACCAGCATTGCTTCTACTTTCTATGTATGGAACAGACCCATGCTATGCCCAGTTTCAGAGCACAGAGAAGGCTGAGAGGAGGACTCTGGTACTAGCATCAGTGACCACATCTGTTGGAAATATGGGTAGACAGTGCATATGCTAGTGATCAAGCACCCAGGACTTTTTCTGGGTGCACTCACATAGCTGTTGAAGAAAGAGCAGGATTGCACATAGTTCCAGAGATTCCATAAGGTACTAATAGTGGGGGGCAGGGGAAGCAGTCTTGAAACAAGACATAGGGTTTTGAAGAAGTGCCACAGCCTGAGGATACTTTGATTGGGGATAGCAAGGCCAAGAACACGGATACCCAGATTCACTTTCAGTCCCTGGAGCTGGATAGAGGTCACACTCACAGTGTGAGGTCCAGATGTGAGGACCAAAAGAATGCTTTGAGCACATCCCAGGAGCTGACCCGCTTCCTGCTTTTATTTGCCACGCTTCACAGAGTCCTGAAGTCTCTGCTTCTGCCAGCAGAGCCTGTTGTGACTGCTTTCACAGGTGGCAGCAACCTCAGCAAAGCTGTGATTGAAGGGAATACGGTGTGTCAGATCTTGAGGACTTGGGGGATGTCTCAGCGCCACTTAGCAGGTGAAAAATCATGGCTGTGTCTGGGCTGACTGGGCCGGGGGTAGGGCATCTTGCACTTCTGGGATGACTGTACTGAGAACAGCTGAATCAGAGGTGGGAATTTCCAATCTGGAGGGCAGTGGAGAGGGCTTTGCCAGGCAACACTGACCATAACAGGCAGGGCCCGCTGAGGAGATACAGCGGCATGCCGCTTCTCACACTCTGCCCTTGACAGGTGACTACTGTATCACTGGAAGAGAGCTAAAGAGAAGAGCAGCCATGCTCTCTGGAGAAACTGAGGAGAGGTAACTGGTCAGATTCAACTGCAGTGCCCAGTGCAACCTGCAGTTTGGCAATTTTTAGCAGTATTCTGCTAATGAATGTGGACCGTGGCCTGGAAACTCTGTTTCCTCAGGCATTAGCATTTTCTTGCTTTATTTTAATGAGGAAAATGAAATTCTTCTCAGTTTCCTATCATCGCACGCGGATGGGGAGGGTATGACATTTAACAACAGTGCTTTGGAAAAATATTAAGCATTATACAAATATGAAGAATTGTTGCTGTTATTATTCTGATGGAGGGCACACACCGCCTTGCCTCAGCCTTAATATTAAGGGGATATTGGAGGGATTAGGAGGGACTCTGTAACTATTGAGTAGTTGCTTGGCATGGCCTTCATAAATGGCCAGCTAATCTGTCCATATTAAATCCATTTTAGGAAGCCAAATACGCAAACTCTCTGTCAATACACTGCAAACGCAGACATAGATCATAAAACTTGATCACTTCTCATCAGATGCCACATGCTCATAAATTAAAAAAACATGTCATGTTATTAACTCCAATTTGAAACCATCACTTGATAATCTTCTGGGTCAAAGGAAGAAATTGCTTAAAGTAGGAGCAGTCGCCCTAAGTTTCCCGATATGGAGATGCAGCCAAATAAAGTGGGGGGGGGATGGAAGGTTGAATTTATATGGTGGCGTCAGAATTTATATGGGGGAAGCAAGACAAATTAGGAGGGTGAATGTGTTTAAATCGGGCTTCAAAGTCTTTGAGAAATTCTTCTAAGTCTTAACTATGTAGATGAATTGAGGAGGGATTACTGAAAAAGTGACTTATTGACACCTTCTAATGGCACGTACTTCTATTTTTTTTTTTTTTTGAGTGCAGAGACTTCCAAAATTAATGGGTAGGAGAATGGGGCCAAATACAGGTCCGCCCAAGCCTGTTTAATTATCTTAGCTGTTGTTTGCATGCAACTTGTTAGTTTTCACAACATTGAGTTTATAACAGTGAATTGTTTAAAGATGTGTTCATTTTTATTTATGTATGTGTGTGTGCCTACATGAGTTTATGTGCATCATGTACATGGAACACAGCGGGCACTGAATCTTCTGGAACTGGAATTATAGGTGGTTGTGAGCTGTTTGATACAGGTGTGGGAATGGAAGCCCACTTCTCTAAAGACCAATAAGCATTCTTAAGTGCTGAACAGCCTTTCCAGTCTTTTCAATGAATGAGAGCATTCTTTAAAATAGGTCTGCAGTTTACCTTTACTTTAAAATTTTAATTGGTTTTCATATATATGTATATATATATACACATATATATGGTTTTCATATACATATATATGTGTGTCTGTCTGTCTGTCTGTGTGTTTGTGTGTCTGTGCATAATATATATACAACAGATCCCCTAGAACTTGGCATATAGGCAGTTATAGTTATGAGCTACCATATAGTTGCTGGAAACCAGGGCCAAGAGTAATGTGTACCCTTTACACTGCTGAGCCATCTCTCTCTACAGCCTTTAAGTTGAAGAAGAGGAGGAGGAGGAGGAGGAGGAGGAGGAGGAGGAGGAGGAGGAGGAGG
Organism: Apodemus agrarius; assembly: GCA_964023405.1. Classification (NCBI taxonomy): domain Eukaryota; kingdom Metazoa; phylum Chordata; class Mammalia; order Rodentia; family Muridae; genus Apodemus; species Apodemus agrarius. Next base: position 49,223,494 of record OZ030020.1, on the reverse strand, counting down.
AGGAACAGCAGCAGCAGCAGCAACCACTCAGTATCAACCTAACTAACTTAGTTCATAAGTTCCATATTATTTCAAGAGAAGTGTTCCGAAGGATGAAGCTCCAGTTTCTGGTGTGCTATTTAGTATAGGTAGCAGACTGGCTTTCCTCAGTGCTGTTAATCTTTCTCTTCTATGCGACACAGACAGATGCCACACAGCATTTTGTGGAATTCAAAACATATCTGCTATTCTGGATACGAAAGTCTTCTGAAATATGTTGAGATTGTTAAGACTATGGAGATTCAACATTAGTTTGAATAAATTCTGCATTATGAGATAGCTACTAGCCTACGGGGACAGGGACAGAATACTATGGTGTGAGTGTAAAATGTCCCCATAGGCTCATTCATGTGTTTGAAAACTTGGTCTCCAGCTAGTGCTGTATGTAATTATGGGAGATTTTAGAATCTTTAAGACATGAGGTGTAGCTGGAGAAAGTGAGTTATTGGGGTAGGGGGTGGGGGTGGGGGGAGGGGGAACCTTCAGGTTTATAGCCTGGCCATGCTTCCGGCCCAAGCTTCCAGCCCAAGGTCTCTCTGTGCTTCTGAATCCCCCAAGACATGATAATAGATGCCCGGAAGTTCCTGTTGCTATTGGTAAAGCCCCATCTGCTGTGCCTTCTTCAATGTAGTAGACTGGGTCCCCTTCAACCATGAGCTCAAAGAAACCTTTCATTCCTTACCTTGTTTCCGTCAGGTATTGTTCATAGCAGTGTAAAAGTAACGCATGCAAGTGGTTGCTAGGCAACGCGCTTGGGTAGTTAAAGCCTCACTGTTGTTCACAGGTCCTGTCATTGAAGCATTTTCGTGATCTTGGTGATCTTTTACTTACCTCCATTTTCTCTCTGCTTTTTCTCAAGCAATCATATAAAACGTCAAGCCCATTGAAGGACAGGCTTGTGGACATTGTCATTTATTTCCGCATTGGTACATCTGGGATACTCTGATACCCAGGAGCAAATGATTGCTACGAGAATGAGTTACTGTATTATTAGGCTACTCGAGCTGGAAAAAAAAAATCCACATTGAGTAGTAAATGTTGATGGGAGATTGATGGATTGATTGCCTCAGTAAGGAGCAATCCTTCAACTTGTAGGAACAAATTCTGTTTCAGGCAGGTGAATGCCTTCCCTCTAGGTGGATGGCGGACTATTTTGCATACCAGAGTGTAAACTTATTCTAAGTAACAGCAGTAGCAATAGTAACTACGATTGCAAGTTGTTGATCACTTACTAGATATGTCAAATGCCAGCACTTGATATTTTGTCATCAGTCATCACACCAAGAACTCAAGTGTAGCCGAGCCTACCCTCGAACTTCTGATTTTTCTGCCTCCACTCCCAAGTCCTGGGAATACAGGCATGTATTGCTTTGTCCAAGTCATCTTTATTTTATAAACAAGGATATTGATTGTAGGGAAAGTTGGATCCTTTCATGAGACACAAAACACTGTTTTGGTCAATGCTGGACTACATATAAGAAGGTTGTAGCATAAATTTGTAATCCCTAGCGAAATTGCAGCCATTGTTATTTAAGAACACTCTTAAATAACACTCTTAAATAATGGTGTGTGCACAGTGAATGCATTGCCTTGCCATTAAGTGATCCATGAATCCATTTGTCCAAAGTCACGCAGTAAGCAGGGGCTTTACCGAACCACATTAGGACTGAATCCAAATTAGTGTTCTTTCTACATTACTTACAGCTCAGTCTAATTTTCCAGCATTGGAACTTAGATATTGTTCAAACAAGCACACCTTTCATCTAAGCCACTTGAGATCCCAGATGGAATCTCAAATATTCTGATTCTGTGATCATTATCATCACCAACAACTACCTTCTGATGAGTGTTCATTACAGGCACGGCACTGAGTTCTAAAATAAGCAGGTGCTCGCCTAGACTTCAAAACTCACCAAGGTCTGGGAAATTTGAGTTCCCATGAAATCATTTGCATCAGTGTGAATACTATATATTAAGTGTATACAGTCCAGGAAAATTCAGAAATTAGAAGCAAATTCCCTTACAGACCGCATTAGGATGGTGTGGATACTGGATACTGTATCCTTTGCAGTCAAAGCATCTGTTGTGGACTTAAACACACAGTAGTACTGAAGCTTGCCACAATAATCCAAAGGCGTTATCGACAGGTCCAAATTAGAAGTTCAGCGAAGGGAGAGACTGATGAATCACAGAAGTTAAACAAGATTCCCTAGTGAAAATCCCACATGAGCCATGTCTGGGTGAAAATCCCACCTGAGCCATGTCTGCCAAATGATCAGGCCCTGAATAAGCATCGAAGGAGACACTGGAGAAGAGAGAGCAAGAAGAACAGAGGACCGGAAGTGGCCATGTCCGCTAGGCAGTTCCTCATGCTTTCTACTTCATTCTCACACAGACTTGGCAGTTTTTTTTTTTTATGCTTCAAATTGCCCTTGAGGTTAAAAAATGTAAACTTTTATATGCTCTAAGGTATGAAAAGAAGAGTGAGCTAACCCAATCACAAAAGAATACACATGAAATGCAATCACTGATAAGTGGATATTAATGAGCCCAGAAGCCCTAAATACTCAAGGCACAATTAGCAAGTCAAATGATTCCCAAGAAGAAGAAAGGAGAGGACCCTGGGCCTGTAAAGATTGGATCCAGTTTTGTAGACCCAGAACAGAGAAACAGTGGGGGGAGGGGAAATGATTGGGGAATAGTTGGGGAGGAGAGGAATTATGGGACATATGGTGGTGGTGGGGGAACTGGGAAAGGGGAAAGCCTTTGGAATGTAAACATAGAATAGAGAAAATAAAAATTAAAAAAAAAAGGTATGAAAAGAAGATAAGAGTTTTCTCGGTCAGTGGCCCTCACAATTGTAGGAAATTGATGGGTTAATGCTATGGCTAGCTGGATCAGAAGATGAAATAGCATTCTCACCTATAAGTAGGAATAACACATTGCTATACAGAGTAATAAAATTCATTAACTCCTTAGGTTAAAATTGTTACCAGAATGTAGCATTGTACTTCATGATTTTTTAAAAGCTATCTGGGACTGTTACTACAAAGTTAGTGCTTTCTTTTTAAAAATAATCGCTTGTGGTCTTTTTCTATGTCTCAGGAGGAGAAGGAGCTGGTCTGGAAGAAATGTGTAGAGTGCCTGTTAGGTTTTTGTTTTTCTGTTTTAAAGTAAGTGCCTTAAACTCAGCAAGGTACTGCATGGATAGATGTTCTTGAGAGGGTAAGGGCCTGTTGTTTGAATGCAGCATTTGTGAACATTTGTTCTGTGGAATATTAATCTCATGACACATTTCACACTAAGCATGATACCCACTTGATTTTGAGCGATGCCCTTCGCTTCTAAACCCTCAGTGCACGGCAGCATTTGCACAGGCTCTAGGAAACCCTTCCCGGAAATCTTCCTTAACTTTGCTTAACCCAGTGATGCCTGAAGTTACTTGGTTATTAAATAATTCTTGTGCTGACGCACCCCTCCTTATTTTACTTCTTTTACCCTCCAAGACAGCTGTTACACCCAAGAAGCAGTCTAGGAGATGGAAGCCACGCTAGCTGTACTGATGGAGAAAATTTAAGCAATCGATTAATAAGTGCTGCCTTAGTAAAAATCATGAAAGGGAGGGTCGATCAATTCATAGGCAACGACTGCTGGAAGGGGCCTGACTGTGGTTCTAAGACCCGACATACTTTGAGAATGGCCTTGTGGGGTTGGCACTGCATGTCAGAGGTAGGCGCCTCTCCCAGCTGCTGTTTATATCAAAGCTGCCTGGCTAGCACTGACATCTCAGCTCGGAGGTGGGGACAGTAGGGGGCAGGAGTCAGGGATTCAGGCGGTGGCTCTGGATGCCACTGGCCGGTATGGCTAAGCGATATGTGATGAGACTGGCGATGTGGGGACACTAAAGAGGCGTGGCTGCTGGTAAACCTACCTTCTGCTGCCAGGGATGAAGGATCATGGATGGAGCAGATAGGTGGAGGAGGCCGGGGTGCAATCAGAAGAAACAAGTGACCGACCCCTCTCTACCATCTCCTATTGGCAAGATCTGTAATAGGGGAAATGTAGGCTTTTCTAGTATAGAAATGTTTGTATGGAGCTGAAAAACAAACAAATGAATAAGTGAATAAATAAAAACTACATATAAACATATGTATATGTATATATGTATATGTATATATGTAGATAGATATAATGGCTTCATTATCCTTGCAGCTTGTCTTAGTTAGGGTTTGACTGCTGTGAACAGACACCATGATCAATGCAAGTTTTATAAAAGACAACATTTAATTGGGGTTGGCTTACAGGCTCAGAGGTTCAGTCCATTGTCATCAAGGCAGAAACATGGCAGCATCCAGGCAGGCATGGTACAGAAGGAACTGAGAGTTCTACATCTTCATCTGAAGGCTGCTAGTAGAAAAACTGACTTCCAGGCAGCCAGGGTGAGGGTTTTAAGCCCACACCCACATTGACACACCTACTCCAACAAGGCCACACCTCCTAATAGGGTCACTTCCTGGGCCAATCATATACAAACCATCACACAGCTAGTCCATAGTCACTCTTTGAGATGAAACTTGAACTTCTGTAGAGTTCAATATTTAAAAAAAACTCAACTATATACTATTCTAAAAAAAAAAAAAAAGACTCAAATGTCCTTCTTAGGTACAAAGATGCGTTTATTGTTTTTTTCCTGAAAGGGACACATAAACCCTTTACACATTGCACCTATTTAGGGGAAATGTCAATCCTTTGCCAAATTCAGTCACAGGTCCATCTCAAAGTCTAAGTTGTTAAAGTATCCGCATCACCCACGATTGATGTGAAACCATACCTGGAAAGAAGTAGTAAGGGAACGATAAATCTGCTTAGACACATTTGAGACTTTGATAGGAAGTGTCATGGCTTTTCACTACCAGCTGTGTAGGTAACTGGAATTAACTGGGGTTCAAGGCCGTGAGGGCTCCAACAGGTCAGGTCCAGATACTTCACAAAAGATACCTCAATGGGGAAAGGAAAGAAAAGATCTTCATCAACATGGCCTTGCTGGGAAGATGAAGACCAACTATCTTAGCCCAACCTGGGGAAACTGTCATAATCTTTCTGCCTAGAGATCTCTGAAGGAGACTGGGCAGGGGCCAGGATTAGAGATGTATTATCAACAGTCTTGGCCAAACTGTGGTCTGATTGATTGTCACCTTAGGCCTATTTCTGAAAGGTAGTTAGTTCTCAGGGAAGCCCTTATCACTTGGGGGGCACTCTGGCTTCCATTAGGAAGGCTCATGCTTGGGATACAACCCAAATTCCCATCACAGGGCAGTCCCCATTCCGCAGAGCTGGCTCTTTATGATCTGTCCTTAAGCTGTGGTGTCCCTGAGCTACAAGGTGACTGTAGATTTGGGTTGGCTGGAGAGAAGCTTAGACACCTCTTTAGGTGCCTGGGAGAGGATGCTGTAAAAGTTGACTTGAAATGCCTCAGTCATTTTTATCTCTGTGTCTTCAGCTTTGTGGGGTGGGAAAGGTTGGTAAGTGCAGGCCATTAAGCCTTATATCATCAGTTCTTAGAGGGAAATCCATTATGAGAGTAACATGCCTGAGCTCAGAACTGAGCAGGATCTGACTCAAAGTAAAGGGGCCACAAGCAGGGGAGAAGAGACTTAGGCTCTCACCTTGCCTGAGCATGTGAGCTCTTCTTAGCATGGCAGCCTCTAAGTCACTGTCACTTCCTGAATCCAGTATCTGCCTGAATCCCTCACCGCTCACTTCCAAGCCACAGATGTCCCTGGAGGGCACTGTAGATCCAGAAAAACCTTAGTGACAGTCTGCAAAATGCAGAAGAAAAGTGTTGCTCCCTTGGAAAAGGACCATGGGAGAGACCACGGTGGACCATGGGAGGTACCGTGAAGGACCATGGGAGAGACCATGGAGGACCATGGGAGAGACCACAGTGGACCATGGGAGAGACCGTGAAGGACCATGGGAGAGACCATGGAGGACCATGGGAGAGACCACGGTGGACCATGGGAGAGACCGTGAAGGATCATGGGAGAGACTATGGAGGACCGTAGGTGAGACTACAGTGGGCCATGGTAGGCACCACAGTGGAGAGTTGCAAACTTTGACAGCTATAGAAACAGTGATGTTCCTCAGACAACTAAGGTCAGTCACTGTAGCATTCTAAGTTCTTTCGTGGAGAAACAAGTGCTCTAGCTTGTCTGGAGGGTCAGAGATGCAGGGACTGAGGCGTAAAGGAATCAGAGCTCCTCTTAGTTTCCCCTGTAGCTGGGATCACTCTATCCCCTGGGGAGGACGATTAGCATCATTAGGAGCCTTAACTAAGTGTGTTGAACTATGTCTGACTTGGGATCTCAGTGCCCTCTTTAAGCTGTTCTCCTCAGTATACACAGATAGATCATGATCATAGCATGTAGAGTCTTTGGGGCCTGGATGATGCCTTTTGTAGACAGACAACTTTCAGCCATAGTCAATTTATAACATTGATTGTATGAATTTTCTTTTGAGGACTCCAACAGCAACAGTCTTTGGTCTTTTCAGCTAGGAGTAAGTATGGTCTCTAAAATATAACCAACCACCATTGCAAAATGTTCAAGCCTCTAGCACAGTGATTCTCAACCTGTGTGTTACCCTTTCCACAGGAGTCACCTAAGACTATCAGAAAACGTGGATACTTATATCACAATCCATAACAATAGCACCATTACAGTTATAAAGTAGCAACAAAAATAACTTTATGGTTGGGGTCGCCACAACATGAGGAACTCTCTCTATTAAAGGATTGCAGCATTAGGAAGGTTGAGAACCACTGAACTAACACAAGTGATTTATCTAAAAGACTATCTCAGTATAGTAAGCCTACATAACATATAAAAGGTTTAGCAATAGAGGCAAAAAGATGCTGTCAGAAAGCTCATATGGATGATAATTCTGACACAGTGATTTGTCCTCCTCCTTCCTACTTTTTTGGGGAATCATGGTCTAAGTTTAGAAGCCTTAGTGCCTGAGGGATCAGGTGTCCTGACCTTTGCTGACTAAAGCAATGCTCACTGAGGACCCAGCTAGAGTGACCGTTTGAGGTTGCTCCTTTCATGGGTTTACTTCAAAGTGGATGGAACTTGTAATAAACACGAGCTGTGGCAGGTCTTATTTCTGTCCATTCTAGATGGGTCTATCCTGCAGCTTTGGAGTCACATGCATCCCAGGCCAGCTCTGAACACAGGACAACACATTCCTAGAAGACCACAACACCCTGAGGTTGCAATGTCAAAAAGCTAGGCACTCCACCTAGACGCTAAAGTGCTGTATACATATCTAACAGTACTTAAGATGGAAATTTGAGGTTCAAGAATTAAATTAACCTAAATTAAGGAGGGGGTACTTAACACAGTGTTTGTGCATCGTGAGTGCTTGAGAAGGGCAAATGGTCCTTATTTAGGTAAGATTTGACTTATAATTCTTTGCTTCTGAGGTGGTCTAGACATGTGGCTTCCTATTTTGAACTTTGATCTTTTCCTGAGAGTGACCTGGGGTAGGTTGGGCAGCTGCAGGAGCCAATCCTTTACTGTATACTGGGGTTGACAACATTTTATAGACATAGGCAGTGAGCAAGTTACCTTAAAAAATTGGTATTTGTTTTAAAATAAGCTTTGCTTTATATGGTTTTGGCCCACTGTAGATGAATGTGTTTGCAGCATGTTTATGTTAGGCTAAGCATTGCTGCTTGCTAGGTTAATACTTTTCAACTGAGAATGTATTTAATAGGGAAATAGTGCCTTTCTAAGCCACAGGTTGAAGAAATACCTACTTTTCTCCCATCCAGGGCATAGTCTGGCCTTGGCAAAATGAGTAGAGCTCTAATCAGCTGAGTAATCCAGAATATGGCAACAGTTTCGGTGACCTTCCTGACCTATCAATTGCTCAGAATTCCCATCTGTATCGGATCTCATTTAATGACTATGGTCCAAATCAACCCAGTTCTGGGACTGCCAGGTTCTTGCATCCTATATAGATGGTGACCAGGTGGGGCTGTCCATGGCTGGCTGAGCATTTAGATAAGAGCTCTCTTTAGCTTTTCTACCTGAATGCCTACTGTGTGCTCTCTATCACTGACCCATCCACTTTTACAGGCATCATGACAAAGTGATTGAGTTTTCTCACATGCCTTCTAGATGATGTCAGAGATTTCAGTATGGCTGAGTGAACGGGAGAGAGAATGGGAAGGCTGCTTCTTTTGAAGCTATGTATTTGGACACATGAACTCATTTGGTACATTTCACAAAGAGACCTTTCTAAAAGAAACGAGGGGCTTGCCTGCTAATGACCATTTTTTCTCTGCTTTTCTCCTTTCAATGTGGCTATTAAATTAGTAGTGTTCTGAGAACCCACTGGGTCCCTGGCCATGTGCTGGGTAGAAATACCGTGATGAGCAGGACAAAGTCTTTGCTTTGGTCTGGAGGACACTGGAAGCAAGCTTCTCAGTGTATAAATAGTGTGGATTATGACCTGGATCCATTGGGTCCTGTGACAGAGAGGGGCTGTTAGGAATGGGCGTGACTCTGATTAAGTGACTAGAAAGACATTCACGTGGAACTGACATCTCAGCGAATCGTGGAGAATAAGAAGAAGCCAAGCATGTGAAGATCAAAAGCAGCGGTACTTCTTCTGACTGAGTGGCTGGAGGAGCTCAGGCAGGTGCAGAAGCTCTGGGGGAGAAAACCTACTGCTGTGGACACTGTCTGCCGGGATCAGCAAGCCAGGAAGCAAGCCTTGGTCACCTGTATGCATCTGACGAAGTGACTGGAGCTTCTCGCTGACGGATGGGCTGTTAGCACTCTGCATAGGCTGGAAGCTGGGTGATTTTCTTGAAATTTCTCCCCATAGTCAAATTTTTCCTGAACTAAAAATAACAAACTGGCAATATACCCACATGTGTTCTTTTGTAGCATCCAAGGACACTATTACAGTGTGATGGATAATATTGTGAGCTGTCTCGGTTCTGTGATGGGTTGTGACATAAAAGTGAAGGAAGCTTCATCTTGGTGAAGCACTTGGTGGAGGAAACAGTATTTCTAGCGTGACTCCCAAGTTACATTTCCCCCTTGTTTTCAGTTCTATTCCCCATCCACCCCTCCCCATACACGATAAACAACATATTCTCTTTGAATAGATTGAGGACCTCTCTTGGCCTGTTGTCATGTGAAGGAGAGAGCTGGAGAGGAAGGCATATGGACAGATGTTTTCTCAACCTTGGCATGCAGGCTAAGATGAGGATGCACAATGAATCTGAAGTGTCTCTGGTGGGCTTCCTCTGGGTTGTATCATGTGACTCTACTGCAACCTTGGTTCTCTGCACACAATGTAGGCACTCTAAAGAATGCTGTCTCAGACACCTTGGCTCAGATTCAAGGCTATGGTATGTTAGAAACCAGAGTGTTTTTTACATTCAGTAGTCTGCTCTTATAGAGACACACAGACTTAATTATGGAAAATAAAAAAGAATTTTAGTATTTTCTTGCTGTCATTCCTCAGCGTGTGTCAAGTTAGTATTTGTTTAGATTGTATTATATTCGAATAATTGCTTTTAAAGGTTGATGCTTAAGTTCTCTGGTTGAGTTTTATAAAAAATAAAAAATTTACTAAGTGCATTTTGGCTTGAAATTAAGACAGAATGTTCACCGGTTTCTTAATTGATCCTAAACACGCTTCTGCCATTTTATACCATGTACACATTTACACAAAGTGATAGTCTCAGTCAGTACTTATAAGGTCCAAGTATTGTTCGACTCTGAAACATGTTGAAGGTGCTCTGTCCTATGTGTGAAACATTCAAATGGGGTTTAACTCTTCATGTAAAAATGAACACATCCATGCCAGTAGCATGCAAATATGCTCTCATCTTTAGTAAATAGTAAACTTATATGTACCAAAGAAGTGTTTTAAAAGCATTTATCTATGATTTTTTTACCACAAGATATTTGATTTATGTACCTGTTTTATAGACCTATATACTTAGGATCACAAAAAATTTCTTGATGTAACAGGGTCATGAGTAGAAGAAGCCCTGGGTCCCTGGAAGACCCTCTCCTCCTGCTGTTTTGAGATTTATGTCTACTCCACCTGTAAGAAGGCTGAGGGTTTCTCTGGTCCATTTGCTGAGAGTGGCTTCTGGCTGAGAGCACTAAGGACTGGGGAGTCAGTACATTGTTTCCCAACCCTCTGTATCTAACCCCCCAAAAAAGTTTACATCTTTTGCTCAGTTGGTGAGAACAGTCCCGGAAACAAAAGAAACAAGGCATGTTGGTGTGCTCAGGCCATCCCACCTGCGCCCAAGGCAGTGTAGAACCCGTCTCAGCCTCGCAGAAGTCACTTGCTATTATGACACATAGACACACTTAAGCCCTTTTAAGTTGGAATTTGAATTCTTGTACTCATTTTCTTAAAAAAAAAAAAAAAAAAAAACCTTCACAAATCGTGTAACATTTTAGGCATCGCAAAGCTAGGGTCTCCTGCCTTCCAGAATGGCTGCTACAGGAAGTCACAGGATCCCAGTCCTACGAAGACACATGGGCATCCAGAGAAAGAGTGAGCTACAGGTGTATAAAAGTATTTGCAAGATGGAGACCAAACATCCAGGAGGGTTTTACCATTGGGTCCTTTAAAAAGTAAAGGGCAGAGAGGCTCAGCACTAAAAGAGATTCCCACAACAAACTGGCATCTTTCTTAGTCTCCATTCTACCTTTCTACACACACACACACACACACACACACACACACACACACACATGTAAACATACTTATACACATACACACACATTTCTTTATTTTGTTAGATACTTGCCTTATTTACATTTCAAATGGTATTTCCTTTCCTCGTTTCCCCTCCGAAAACCCCCTATCCAATCCCCCTCCCCTTACTTACCAACACACATTTCTTTTTATTCAGTAAATTGTGAATTGATGACAAATTATTCCCTGCCCCCACTCATTACGTCATATGCACTAATTAAGCAGTAGACATCCTCTCGTAAAGCCAGAGTACACCCATGAAAGCAGCTTTTGGCACTGACTTTATGCCACCATATATTACGGTCTCTCTATTTTATGGATCAAGAGCCCAATCCCAAATCTCATATTGCATCTGGTTGTCACTTCTTTTAGTTTATTTCAACTTGAAGCAGTTGTTTTTTGTTTGTTTGTTTGTTTGTTTGTTTGTTTTTGGTCTTTCTGTGTTGGTCCTTGTTATTTTGCGATTGTCTAAGCTAATTGCTCTGTAGAATGTCCCCGAATTTGCTTTTGTCTGATATCTCAAGATTACATTTGCATAACGAGCATTTTTGAGGCCTCCCACAGCAGAGTCAAGGCGTACATGTACATGGCTTTGATTTGCTCCGTTGTTGGTTACGTTAACCTTCTCACTCGGTTAAGATGCCTTTTGCTAGATCTGTCGTTGGCTTTCTGATGTATGAAGGTGTTTTGAGACTGTGTAAACATCCCGCGTCTCGTCGCATTCGCGCACTAGCGTAAACATTCAGGAATGATGATCGGACAACCAAGCAGCAGTGCTTAAATTCGTTCTCTTCTATACTTGCCAATCTCCCATGAAGTAGACTTTTATCCTTATTCCACTTCTTATAGATATACATATTTATTTGTTTAGACCTCTAGACTCCTATTTTATTCAATGTTATATCAATATTACTCATCATTACGCTCATTTTCTCTTATACTTATCCTTTGTTTCCTCAGGTCTCTACCATTCTTTGGGAGCTTACATTCAGATGTATGATGTTCTGAGATTATCATATGCTTTTCTTGCCTTGGTCCTCTATAACTGAAACCAGCAATTTCCCTAAGAACCCCTGGTTTCTTTCCATGAAAAAATCAAATGGTGTTTACCAACGAAGGCATGGGGACTAGTGTTCCTGGCTAATGGAGTGTTACAATTAGATGTCAATAGACACAGAGCCAGGTAATAGGCATGTAAACATATGCCTGTGTGAGCTTGCACACGGGTACACACACACACACACACACACACACACACACACACACACATACACACACACATACACACACACACTGTAGTTGTTTCTGAAGCTTTTGATCTATATGTTTAATTAAGATAGGCACCCCAATTACATTGATAGCCTTCCCATTTTCCATATTCAATGGTAACAAGAGTCTTGCCTCTCATCTGTCTTTGCTCAGTCCCTTGTACCCAGCTGCTTCTAGGTCACATGTACCATCTCACCCTTGTAGCTGGCATACTGCTTATATACGTTTCCCCACAGCTATTTACTAGTCTAGTGTCCCCTACTGTCCATGTCTGAAATTATATCAACCTCTACTGGCTGTAAGTTCTTCACCATGAAAGCATTCAGGCCAGAAGTTCCATCAGTGGTATTTCCACCAAGAACTGAGATTTTGGTCACCCTCACCTACCTCCATATGTAGTGGATAAGAATTCCTTATTCCTTCATAGCTATCTGATCAATGGAAACACATCACTCTCAGTGGCATGTTGACTTAGGCTACCCGGACGCTAAACAGAGCAGGGACTCCGCTAAGTTAAAGAATCTTCTCAGGATGCTATTATGAGGTTTTCTGTGAACTTGGGAAAGGAGAGTCAGCAGATCCTGGTTGACAATAACCATGAGAGATAAGCACAAATGGTCTTATGTGCGGATTCTCTTTTGCCTATAGGAATGCTTATATTATAAGTAACCACATCTCCAAGGCTGCTTCATTCACTGACTCCCAGCTGGGCGTGTCCATGGAGAGACATGGAGAAGAGCTTAGAGGGCAGGTGGAAGAAGATATGCTTTGCACAACTTCTTCATGAGTGGTTATGTCTTCTCCATGACTGGGGTTCGTATGACACACTTGTCATGGTCTAGATTCTGATACTGACCTATGCTCCTGCAATCTAATAATAATTAAAATACCTTCTCCTTCTCCCTCCATCTTGACAGCCTTGAGAGTGGTAGCTGCCATCTTCTACTGTTTCAAACTTCATTTTTTCATTTTCCACTCTTAGTCATTCTATCACCCACATAAACAATTCCCAGAATTAAATTGCCATTGATTTAAAGACTTAAGAGCCTTTAAGTGTTTTCCTAACATAACCCTGAAAGTAGTCCAAGAAGCTGATTTTTTCTTAATGACCCTAAGAGCCTAGAAATACTGAAGTCAGTTGTCTCGTATTTGGATGAGCCTTATGTAATAATGAAACCAACACAAAAGAAATCAATCCAAAAGCTAAAGAAACAGATGTGGTGACCCTGAGCTGGCCCCTGATCAACCTCTATCTGATACTAGCTGGATTTTAGCCTTTCACTTACTCGAACTAACAAGAAGACGTTTTGTTTCAATGCTGTTACCTCTGCGTATAGGGGTCTTGCCTGTCAAATCAATTACAAATTATAGACTATGAAATCTCTGATTCATGCAGGTGACTTGGGTTCCACTCATGGGAACAACAGCGCTTGTCTTCCCGTGTGTTTTACTTACTTGTTTTCTCAGAAGAGGAGAGTATTCTTACAGCCTCTCCCTTTTATTGGTCTTTCTGTCTTTTACTGTATGAGTCCCCTTTCTCTTGTGATCTGCCACATCCTGACAGGGGCTCATATATCCACTGCATCAGTGGAAGGGACAAAATAAAAAATTTATGTCATCCACATTGACAGACCTGAAAAACTAGCCTCTCATTTAAATATTGCAAAAAATTGAGTTATATGCTACATAAATGACAGGAGAATGGGGCTCTTAATCTATGTGAAAGGAAATTGGATTCAAGTTGTTTTATCTCTTGCAGATGTTCAACGTTATTTTTGTCAGCTAGTAGTTAAGTTGAAGAGAGACATCTTTCTCAGAATAGAAACATGAAATAATAATGTCCTCTAGCATCATCTCATCATGTTAAGGCACAAGATGGATGAGATCCTTATGAGAAAAGATGCAAATGATACTCAGTTTGAAGTATTTGTTGGGAGTAGAGAGGGGTTCAACTTTTGCTCTGCAGTATACATCTGCATGAAGATAAAGAATAACAGAGACTCTTTGTCCTGGCTCATAGTTTCTTAAGAGATTAATTTGGGGGCACAAATAATTCAGTAAAGATGTGAGTTCAGATGTCCCTAGGCAGGAAATTGATCTTAGCATCATTTGGACCCAAGGCCTTCACAGGTGATGTCTCAAGGTTACTGCTGTGACTTTTCCTGATCTTACACTTAACAAGTGGTACAAAGGCTTTCTAGAGTGACTTGGTCACAGGAATCCTAAGGTTCTTGTCTTTTTTTTTAAATTCTTTTTTTTAAAATTTTCTATATTTTTTGTTTACATTCCAAAGGCTTTCCCCTTTCCCAGTTCCCCCCTCACCATATGTCCCATAAGTCCTCCTCCCTCTGCCCATACCCCAATCACCCCCTACCCCCCATTTCTCTGTTCTGATACTCTCCTACAAAACTGAATCCAGTCTTTTCAAGGCCAGGGTCCTTTCCTTCCTTCTTCTTGGGAATCTTTTGATTTGCTAATTGTACCTTGAGTATTCAGAGCTTTTGGGCTCATTAATATCCACTTATCAGTGATTGCATTTCATGTGTATTCTTTTGTGATTGGGTTAACTCACTTAGGATGATATTTTCCAGATCCAACCATTTGCCTACAAATTGCATGAATTCATTATTTTTAATTGTTGAGTAGTCTTCCATTGTATAAATATACCACATTTTCTTTATCCATTCCTCCTTTGAGGGACATCTGGGCTCCTTCCAACCCTTGTGATTAAGTGCATTGGTTTCTCTAAAGCTGAAACAGGTCCATTTGTCATCCTTCCTGTCTCTTAATTATTTGACTTAAATCACAAAATATCCCCTCTTCTTCAACCTCAGTTTCTAGCCAAAATCAACCTAGGCACATATCATAGTGGCCTCAGCCTTTTAGGACTGTGAGCAAATGTTCTGCTTCACATTGATTGTGCCACATATCACTTGGTAGGCTGAAAGGACAATAGAGTGTACCTCTGAGTATTGTTTTTTTCTATATTTTTTGTTTACATTCCAAACACTTTCCCCTTTCCCATATCCCCCCTCACCATATGTCCCATAAGTCCTCTTCCCTTTGCCCAATCCCCAATCACCCCCCTCACCATTTCTCTGTTCTGGTACTCTCCTACAATACTGGATCAAGTCTTTTCAGGACTGGGCTAGCTCACTTAGGATTGTATTTTCCAGTTCCAACCATTTGCCTAAAAATTTCATGAATTCATTGTTTTTAATTGCTGAGTAGTATTCCATTGTATAAATATACCACGTTTTCAGTATCCATTCCTCCATTGAGGGACATCTGGGTTCTTTCCAGCTTCTGGCTATTATAAATAAGGCTGCTATGAACATAGTGGAGCATGTGTCTTTGTTGCATGCAGGGGAATCCTCTGGGTATATGCCCAGGAGTGGTATGCCAGGGTCCTCTGGAAGTGTCATGCCCAATTTTCTGAGGAACCTCCAGACTGATTTCCATAGTGGTTGTACCATCTTGCAATCCTACCAACAGTGGAGGAGTGTTCCTCTTTCTCCACATCCTTGCCAATACCTGATGTCTCTTGAGTTTTTAAACTTAGCCATCCTGACTGGTGTGAAGTGGAATCTCAGGGTTGTTTTGATTTGCATTTCCCTGATGACTAATGATGGTTGAACATCTCTTAAGGTGCTTCACCTCTGATTATTGTTGTGGTGGTTTCTCCCAGAAAAGTACATGACTGCCTCAGTTTCCCTACCTGATACTATGCTGCATAAACTAGGAATGAAATCTTATTTTTTTTTCAGAGCTGAGGACCAAACCCAGGGCCTTGTGCTTGCTAGGCAAGCGCTCCACCACTGAGCTAAATCCTCAACCCGTAGGAACAGAATCTTAAGAATCCTACTGAACTTGGCCGAGGCTTTGCTGCCCCAGTGAAGGATGGTGGTGGATGCTGTTTCCTCCATCTGTTGTTTCCAGAGCTGGATTTTGAGAATCAGGCATAGATCCAGATTGATGTCTCTAGGCAGCAGGCAGCCCTACTACCTACTCTTATTGCTAGTGTCTATCCATCTTGAGTTGATGTGTTAGTGTGGGACACATCTAATGACAGCTCTGACATGTGACACAGGAAATGAGACCTCCCCTGAACCTCAAACAAACATTGGAACAGAACTTTTACCTGAATGAATTCATCCATATCATACTAACATCTTCATGACTATATCGTTAAGTGTTAGTTTAATTTTTAATTAGAATATGTATTATAAGTGTCAATTGTTTACTAATATTTTTGAGCTAGTCTCACTGTGTAGTCTGGGGTAACTTTGATTTTCCTGCCTCAGCACTCTAAATGCTTAGATTCCAGGCATTTACCACCATGCTAAACTATAAGCGGTACTTTAGATAATAGTAATAATAATTATTATTTCATTTGTATTATGTAAAAACCTTCTTGAATTAAAGGGCCTATATTTATTATTTAATTCAGCTTCATGGGATTGATATTAATTTGGTAAGCTCTGAGATGCAGAAGGAATCTCTAAGGTCATTTTCTCTCTGATCACAGACATAAGGATTTGTCTTAGTTGGGTTTCCATTGCTGGGAACAGACACTAAGCCCAAGTCTACACTTAGAAAGGACAACAGCCTGTAAAGGCCGGCTTACAGGTTCTGAGGTTCAGTCCATTATTATCATCATGGTGGGAAGCATGGCAGCGTCCAGGCAGGCATGGTGCTGGAGGAGCTGAGTTCTACATCTTGATCAGAAGGCAGCCAGGAGAAGACTGACTCCCAACTGGCTGTCTCAAAGACCACCCTCACAGTGAAACACTTTCTCCACCAAGGCCATACCTCCTACTAGTGCCACTCCCTGGGCCAAGAATAGTCAAACCACTACAGGATTCTAATTCAAGTCTGTTTGATAGGAAAGGAGACTACCTCATGCATTTTTGAAAGGATGTTTCTTTTTATTTACCGTTGTTTCTGTTGTGCTGGGGATTGAGCCCAGCAGCTTCCTTTGGCTAGTTTATACTGTAGTCTGTTCTGAGAGGATGCTACATACTGATGCTTTATATACATTAGCTATGGTTTTAGATAAGGTTTCCCTAACATCGGAGCATGGCCTGAGACACGGAATCTGGTCATTGTTTAGGATGGGGAAGCACAGGGCAGCAAAAGTCAAGGCACAGTACATGTGTGTCGATGAGATGCCACTGTTCTGGAGACACCACTGTCCTGGTCTCCATGATGAGCCAGGAGGTCTACTCAGCAGATGTTCTGTAAGACCATGTGCGGCTTTTCTAGAAAAACTGGGTGGCGAGGTCACGCCTCGTTGTAACTGACTGAAGAACAGATCCGGAGGCAAATCCTTTCCCCACATCCTTCCTCTGTCTCTTTCCTCAACCACTGACTCCCCTCTCCAGCCCCTCTGTCCCCTCCCCCTTTTGTTGACCTTCTCTGATCAAGGGTGAATGCCCTGGCACATCCTTAATTGCCAGAATGTGAGGTTCCCAAGGCCTGTTCTATTTCTTCCAAGTCTGGAAATGGCAGGACATCTGAACAACTCCAGGCTGAGGCGGGTGGGCAAAGTGGCAGATATGGCCGGGAGGGAGGAGCTTTCTGAAAGCAAGTAGTGGGGTGGTGGCCTGGTGATTCAGACATCTAGAGTGTGCCAAAAGAAGTGTGATCTGTGAACCATGTGTCTGTCCGTGGTGTTCAAGGACTCTGTGAGATGAGTACTAAGCTGTTTCTAATGGAGGAAACCGTCTCATTGGTCTGACATTTCAGAGCAGGCTCTTGCTAAGTCAGAGTTTGATTCTAAATCAGTTTAGTTTAAAGTCCTGTCCTCTGTCTATTATGCTTTATAAGTTCCCTTGGATGCTTTAATTTTAGGAAACAAAAGAACAGGATTCAGTGAGAGTAATGCACCATTCTTGAAGAAAAATGTAAATTACAAAATAATCACTCCCAATCTGTGGTCCAGAAATGACCTTTAAAAATATCCTTATCCACGTAAGGTGGCACATGTCTATAATCCCAACATGTAAGAGGTAAAGACAGAAAGGTCAGCAGAAGTTTGAGGCTAGCCTTGTCTATACAGGCGTTCCAGGGCTGCCTACTGAGACCTCCACCTTAAAAACAGAATATTTTAAACATGGAATCTTTTAGTTTCTCTGTATTTCTTATATATAATTGACAAGATTCAAATTTCAGGCTCGTTATGTCACTGTCACTCCAAAGTCTTATGTTTGACAATGTTAATTTTAAGGTTAAAAGTACCTAGGTATTCCTGGCTTGGTGATACTCACCTACAATCTCAGGGCTTGAGACATTGAAACAGGAGAGTTGCCATAAGTTCAGTGTCAGTCTGCAATACATGACAAGACTGTGTACTTAAAAAGGAACACAATCCAAAATAAAAATGCCCAAATCTAGCCTGTGAAGAATACTTTGGAAACAGCCACTCATGATCCATTCTTTCCTGGGGGAGGGCACATTCCTACATTAAATAGATGGTAAACACACCATTTAATCTTATAAGGATACTAATAGCAGGCCTCCCGGTGAACTGAATGTTTTTTTGCTAGCAGGAGAGTCCTTATCCGTGGAATGCTTTTAGCAGAGTGTACTTTGGTGTCTAGGATTTCTTAGGTAAACAACGTTGGAGTCCTCTGGTTTACGAGACACAGCTCTCTGGAAAATGTCCTGTAAATTATGTAAATATCTGAGTATAAAGTGGAGATCTTTCAGATGTTCCCTGAACCCTGGCTACTTCTGGACAAGTAGGTGGCCACATTCCATTCTTGAGAAAACTTGTGTATTTTCTTATGCCAGAGCTCTTCTGATGGAGGAGTAAAAATGGCCCGAGAGGCACCCCTGGCACTTTCAAGCTCCTGTGTCCATGTTTCCTTGTTTGTGCATCATCTAAGTTATAGTAGAGCTTGGATCAGGCATGCAGTCTCCAATGGATGCCTCATACTTGGCAATCTGGCCTTTGCATTGTCTTTTGCTATCTTGATTTATAATAATTTCCTTATTGATAACACTTTAATTATCTAGTATTTCATAACTTGAAGTATGATTGTGAAGCACAATCCTGACTGAGTCATTGTCTATGTTTTGTCGTTTCTTTTGGGTGATTGCAAAGAGGACTGGTCCTTCTGAACTGTTTAATAACCACTAGAGGGAAGCCTCTGAAAGTTTTTGTCTACTGCCCTCTCATGCTTGCCACTACAGGAAGAGAGGAATCTAGGGGAAAGGGGAGGAAAGAGAGGAAGAAGTGGAAGCAGATGGGAAGCTCGTTGTTATTGCTATCACCAGGCCCTCCATAAGCCCAGCCTTTCCATCACTCTCTGGGACCATCACTCGGTTTCAGAACCCTTCTGTTCTCAGTTCTTAACCTAGAGACCTGATTCCTGTTCCAAGCCCTTTGCTTCTTGGATTTCCTTGCTCCTTTTTTTTTTTTTTGTACAATAATTAACTTCTGCCTCAGCTACTGAGGATACTCAGCTTGCTGTTTCACCAGAAAGCCACATTCCTGCATTATGAGCTGAAACTTCTGACTTTGTAGTGTGCGCAGAATGCTTAACCCAGGGTTCAGAGACAGAATTCCAGAGGAAGAGTTAATAAATTTGGAGAGAAGAATCACATCTATATTCATTAATCCCTAATCAAAATGTATCATTTCCTTTTTTTTTTTTTACAATTTTTTTATTTTCTATATTCTTTGTTTACATTCCGAAGGCTTTCCCCTTTCCCCGTCCCCCCCTCACCATATGTCCCATATGTCCTCTTCCACCCCCCCCCCCCCCCCCCCCCCCCCCCCCCCCCCCCCCCCAATCACCACCCCACCATTTCTCTGCTCTATTCTGGTACTCTCCTACAAAACTGGATCCAGTCCTTTCAGGACCAGGGCTCTCTCCTGCCTTCTTCTTGGGAATCTTTTGACTTGCTAATTGTACCTTGAGTATTCAGAGCTTCTGGGCTCATTAATATCCACTTATCAGTGATTGCATTTCATGTGTATTCTTTTGTGATTGGGTTAACTCACTTAGGATGATATTTTCCAAATCCAACCATTTGCCTACAAGTTGCATGAATTCATTATTTTTAATTGCTGAGTAGTATTCCATTGTATAAATATACCACATTTTCTGTATTCATTCTTCCTTTGAGGGACATCTGGGCTCCTCCCAACTTCTGGCTATTATAAATAAGGCTGCTATGAACATAGTGGAGCATGTGCCTTTATTGTATGCAGGGGAATCCTCTGGGTATATGCCCAGGAGTGGTATGACAGGGTCCTCTGGAAGTGTCATGCCCAATTTTCTGAGGAACCGACAGACTGATTTCCAGAGCGGTTGTACCATCTTGCAGTCCTACCAACAGTGGAGGAGTGTTCCTCTTTCTCCACATCCTCGCCAGTACCTGCTGTCCCTTGAGTTTTTAATCTTAGCCATTCTGACTGGTGTGAGGTGGAATCTCAGGGTTGTTTTGATTTGCATTTCCCTGATGAGTAATGATGTTGAACATCTCTTAAGGTGTTTCTTGGCCATCCGAATTTCTTATGGTGAAAATTCTTTGTTTAGCTCTGTACCCCATTTTTTGATAGGGTTATCTGGTTCTTTGGGGTCTAACTTCTTGAGTCTTTGTATATATTGGATATTAGCCCCCTGTCGGATGTAGGGTTGGTGAAGATCTTTTCCCAATTTGTTGATGGCTGTTTTGTCCTTCTGACCATATCCTTTGCCTTACAGAAACTTTGTAATTTTATGAGGTCCCATATATCAATTCTTGATCTTAGAGCATAAGCTATTGGTGTTCTGTTCAGAAGCTTTTCCCCTGTGCCCATGTCCTCCAGGGTCTTCCCCAGTTTCTTTTCTATTAGTTTCAGTGTGTCAGGTTTTATGTGGAGGTCCTTCAATGCAATCTCCATTAAAATCCCAAATCAATTCTTCATAGATCTAGAAAGAGCAATTCTCAAATTCATCTGGAATAACAAAAAACCCAGGATAGCTAAAACTATTCTCAACAATAAAAGGACTTCTGGGGGAATCAATATCCCTGACCTCAAGCAGTACTACAGAGCAATTGTGTTAAAAACTGCATGGTATTGGTACAGCAACAGGCAAGTAGAATCAGTGGAATAGAATTGAAGACCCAGAAATGAACCCACAGACTTATGGTCACTTGATCTTTGATAAAGAAGCTACAACCATCCAGTGGAAAAAAGATAGCCTTTTCAACAAATGGTGCTGGTTCAACTGGAGGTCAACATGCAGAAGAATGCAAATTGACCCACTCTTATCTCCTTGTACTAAGATCAACTCCATTTCTTTTTATTTAAATGTGAATGGAAAGCAGTATAGTAGTTTTTAGCAAGATCTATGACTTTTTACCAACAGAAATCATTTTGTTGCAAATATTTTATTTTATTTTTTTGTGTGTGTGCATGTGGAGGTCAGTGGACATCTTGGGGCAATCTGTTATCTATTTCTACCATGACTCATGTCATCAGGATGGTGGCAAGTGCCTTTACCCACTAAGCCATCTTACTGGCTCTAACTGATTAGAAACTTTAATTGTCCATAAACATGGTATTAAATATGTGAATACATAAATGTGGCTTTTAATATACTACTTTTAATATAGCTATCCTGGGTTTTTTGTTATTCCAGATGAATTTGAGAATTGCTCTTTCTAGATCTATGAAGAATTGATTTGGGATTTTAATGGAGATTGCATTGAAGGACCTCCACATAAAACCTGACACACTGAAACTAATAGAAAAGAAACTGGGGAAGACCCTGGAGGACATGGGCACAGGGGAAAAGCTTCTGAACAGAACACCAATAGCTTATTAAAAAAGAAGCATGACAAATATATTTTAAAGATATTTTAATACTTACCAACATCTCAAAAACTTGATTTTCTTTGGTGTTCCTTGTTTCTTTTTTAGTTATTTAAATACATCATTTTAAGAAGGAGTTTGTAGCTTTGTCATATTGCCCAATGGCAAAGGTAGGATCAAAAACCCTTGAAGGTAAAATTCTTTACAAGTATATATTACCTGGTATGTTAATTGCCATTTGGAAACTGGCTTGACTTCTATCTTCTAGTGATTAATGTAATAGTGTCTCGAGATATGTAAATAAGGTGTGGTCAAGCAAGCATTAATACAGGCTGCTATGCAGGGGTACATAACATGCCTCAGGAGTCCACAGGCAGGAGAATTAATCACAGCATGAATATTCAGAGAGGTAGTAATATTGAGAGGTTCCCAGCTGAGCCCGAAGCAGCTGAAGAGGTGGCCCGTGCTGGTCAGACCTCTGAATAAGTAGTCTGTGGTCACTCTACCATCTGCTCTCTTGGAAGACACCAGATTCAAGTAAGTTGCAGTGGCTCTGAGTTGGTATTTACTAAAAGCTTGGGAAGAGCTTCTCTGTTGTGGTACTTTGAAAGAGACTTGTTCCATTAGTCTCATATATTTGAATATTTGATCTCCCTTTGGTGGAACTGTTTGGGAAGGATCAGGAGGTGTGGTCTTGGAGGGGATTTGTCAATAGAAGCTGGATTTGAGTTTCAAAAGCCAGTGCTATTCCTTGTGTCTCTCTGCCTAATGCTTGTGGAACAAGATGTTAATTCTTAGCCATGGCTCCAGTGCCAAGCTTGCCTGCCCACTTCCATGTTCCCCACCACGATGGTCATGGATACCTCAACCCTCTAACACTGTAAGCTTCAGTAAATGCTTTCTTCTATAAGTTGCCTTGGTCATGGTGTCTTCACAGCAATAGGGAAGATACTAAGACATATATTTATGTGCTTTTTCCTAGACTTTACTAAGGATGCTAGCTCGTCTGTCTAGCTGCATTCTTCTGTGTGGGAGGAGCTGCCTTTGCTGCACTAGATAGACTCTAGTCCAGGGATGAGTTTGGCTTGGTTCTCACCTTTGCCCAGATGATTACAAAATCAGAGGGTAGAATGTGACAATCTTCACCTTGCCCCCATTGCCTTTCAGAATTGCCTTTTAGAAAATTCTGTCTGCTCTATTGGAAAAATCATCCAGTCAGTCAAATATTTCACTAGTTGTGAGAAAGCTGTACACACTCCTTTCCTACTGCATGGATGAAGTGGAAAACTGACCACAGCATGCATGGGATACATGTGATTACACCTTGATCCACCCCTGGTCTTTCTAAAGCAGAGGTTCTCAACTTTCCTCATGCTTTGACATTTTAATACTGTTCCTAATGTTGTGGTGACCCCCCAGTAACAAATTATTTTTGTTGCTCCTTCATAATTGTACTTTTGCTATGGTTGTGAATCATAATGTAAATATTTTTGGAGACTGAAGTTTGTCAAAGGCTTAGTGACCCATAGGTTGAGAACGGCTGTTGTAAAGTGTGTTTCTAGAAAGTATCAACTGTTTATTCATCCAGTGTCTGGCAAAATGAGGAAAAGCAAGATGCAGATGATGCAGAGGGGTACTGGGGATAGTTTGCAACTGAAAGAGCCAATATGAAAAAACAAGTTGTGGTCTCCAGAGGGGCCGTATGGGGCTGTCTTCTAAGCCAGGTCAGAAAGTTGACCCTCACTCCGTGTGCCTCAAACTGGCTGAGCTGCACTGTCCACCCATAGAAGCAAGTGGATGTGAACATTTCCCACTCTTTCATTCTATACTTCTTAATTCTTTTTCCTTCTTCAGAAAACTTTTTAATTAACAATATTTGAAAATAAAACAAGAAACAAACAATTAAGTTTTATGTCTTACTGAGAAATATAAGGTCTGGGGAGGTATCAATGGTCACAGAAGTACTCATTTCTCTTTTTTTCTCTTCTCTTCTCTTCTCTTCTCTTCTCTTCTCTTCTCTTCTCTTCTCTTCTCTTCTCTTCTCTTCTCTCCTCTCCTCTCCTCTCCTCTCCTCTCCTCTCCTCTCCTCTCCTCTTCTCCTCTCCTCTCCTCTCCTCTATACCCTGCCTTCTAGAGCACTCACCCCAGACTACAGTTCTCAGTGTTCTATCCTTTGAAAACTTTAATGAATTCTTTAAACCCCAGCCTGAGGGGAAGTCCCAGAGGTGAGGGGAAAAAAAGAGAGTAATGTTTAGCAATAAATCAGCAAGACATTCAAAGGATAATCAGAATGAATCCTTACAATAAACTGCATGATGATGATGATGATGATGATGACGACGACGATGACGACGACGACGACAATAATGACAATGTTGAATAAGAATAGAATAGGTAAGAAAGAAACGCCTTCTGAAAAGTTGACATAAACCACACCACATGAAGGATTGCCTACAGAATTAGAAAAAATCCGTATAGTCTTGTGAAGTTTTCCACAACAAAAATTGTGGTCAGAGAAAAATATTTCAAAGAAGAAATAGAAAAGTCCAGAGAAAAATGAAAGCGTAATAGAAAAAGACGGGCATGAACATAGAGAAATAGAAAGGAACTCAGTTCAGAAACAGTAAACGTGACCAACAACACAACTATGTGTACAGTGGCAGGTTTGACGATATCACCCAAAATGAAACTGGAAAAAAAAAGATATAAAAAGATTACAAGCAAAGCACTGGATATGGAAGAAAATAAAAAAAGAACAAAGAAATACAAACTCGCTGATATTTTTCAGGAAAAGAATGGAGCAGACATGATTTCAATAATAAAAGGCATCTACTTCTTGCTCCATCTCATCACACTAAAAGCCTGGCTCAGCCCATGCAAGAGTAACTGCAGAACTCAGTGGACACTAACAATACATTCAGCGACAAACCCTCTCATGAGAGGGGTGCCAAGCATGAAACAAAGAGTTTATTTTATGGGCACGAAGAAACCAAATTAAGTCACAAATGCAGAAAAGCATGGCTGCCCTTGTCTTCACAACAATGCTCCAGTACCAAAAGAAGTCGAGGGAATGGCTACAAAGCCTTCAAGGAAACAAAGTTTTGATAAGCAATTTATTGTCCATGCAAAGAGAAGTCTAAAGGCAATGGATCCTTGCCACAGTGCAAGTACTTAGGTGATCCAGGAATTCTTGGGAAAAATACAAATCCAATGGAGCCAGACTTAATATAAAATAAATATAATCAGTTTACTAAATGGTTTGAACTTTATTCAGACAAATGAGGAAACAATTTCCTTCACATTCTCCAATACAGTCTTTCTTGTTGTTGTTCTTTCCAACTCTATTTTTATTACTTTTTTTTTTTTTTTTTTGGCTTTTCGAGGGTTTCTCTATGTAGCCCTGGCTGTCCTGGAACTCACTCTGTAGACCAGGCTGGCCTCAAACTCAGAAATCTGCCTGCCTCTGCCTCCCAAGTGCTTGGATTAAAGGCGTGTGCCACCATGCCCACTTTTTTACTTTTTTAAAAATTTTCTATGTTCTTTGTTTACATTCCAAATGCTTTCCCCTTTCCTGGTTCCCCCTTCACCATATGTCCCATAAGTCCTCTTCCCTCCGCCCTTCCCCAATCACCCCCTCCCCTTTCTCTGTCCTGGTCCTCCCCTACAATACTGGATCAAGCCTTTTCAGGAGCAGGGCCCTCTCCTTCATTCTTCTTGGGAATAATTTAATATGCTAATTGTGTCTTGAGTATTCAGAGCTTCTGGGCTGATTAATATCCACTTATCAGTGATTTCATTCCATGTATATTCTTCTGTGATTGGGTTACCTCACTTAGGATGATATTTTCCAGTTCCAACCATTTGCCTAAAAATTTCATGAATTAGTTGTTTTTAATTGCTGAGTAGTATTCCATTGTATAAATACACATTTCCTGTATCCATTCCTCCATTGAGGGACATCTGGGTTCTTTCCAGCTTCTAGCTATTATAAGTAAGGCTGCTATGAACATAGTGGAGCATGTGTCTTTGTTGCATGCAGGGGAATCCTCTGGGTATATGTCCAGGAGTGGTATAGCAGGGTCCTCTGGAAGTGTCATGCCCAGTTTTCTGAGGAACTGCCAGACTGATTTCCAGAGCAGTTGTACCATCTTGCAGTCCCACCAACAGTGTAGGAGTGTTCCTGTTTCTCCACATCCTGACCAACACCTGCTGTCTCCTGAGTTTTTAATCTTAGCCATTCTGACTGGTGTGAGGTGAAATCTCAGGGTTGTTTTGATTTGCATTTCCCTGACGACTAATGATTTTGAACATTTCTTAAGGTGCTTCTCAGCCATCCGAATTTCTTCAGGTGAAAATTCTTTGTTTACTCTGTACCCCAGAAAGCCTTTCTTTTAACCACATATTGGCTTGATCCTACCATTTTCTCAATAATTTCAAATATCAAATACCCAGTGAACCTTCTAGCCTATATATGTTATCTACTTACTGTAGCAAAATACCAAAAGATAAGCAGCTTATAAAGAGGAAAAGTTTATTCAAATTCACTTTTGGAAACGCCAGTCTGTTACTGGATGGACTCGTTGCTTTTAAGTCTTTGAAGTGGAGAACATCACATTGTGTGTGTGTGTGTGTGTGTGTGTGTGTGTGTGTGTGAAATACCTACTTTATGGTGGGGAAGTGAAAGAGGGGAAGGCAATGGGACTAGAATCCTCCCAATAGCCTAAAATCTCCCATCACTTCCTGCCTTTTAAATGTTCTGTCATGTTTCAGTAGAACAGACTGGGGACTAAGTCTTTAACACAGCCTACGGACAAGGCATATTTTAACTCTCGCCTGCTCCCCACATACGGTTGGAATCCTATACCAAAAATTCTCCTCCTTTCCTCTTCATTCTCTCATAGATTCTCTTTTCTGAGTTCTTCCTCTAACATGGGATAGTGAGAAGGAGAGATGGGAAAAGGGGAAAAGTGCTACCTAGAATGGTACCACAGGATAGCGTCGTGCATGCTGTGATTCATTCTATGTGATTGTAGTGAGGTGCTAGCATTCTCAACATGTGTGTGTGCCAAGGATTTTGACATCCTTCAAAGTCCCCCTTCGGTACAGAGGGGCAGTGATGTTCTGCTAATTTTTTTCTATCTCCAGCTCAGCTTTTAACTCTGCTGATGGACTCCAATGAACATTCTGAAGTCTCCTAGAATATTCTTATTTCTGGAATTTCCTTGCTTGGAAGCAGCCTGTCCCTTAAACTTCAGCTAAGCTATCACACCTGGCTGCCCTGCGGGCTCTTGCCTCTTGTCTCTGTGGGAGACCAGGATGTACATCCCTAAAATAGGAAAGATATTCTTAGCTTAAAGCAATTAAAGAGCAGCAGAGGACTAGTCTTCTACCTTCCCCTTTCCACCCAAACAAGCCATAAATTCTTCCTTTACAGACGACAACCCTACAGCGCAGAGGTGGTACCTCAGGAGTCTACAAACAAACCATACTCCATTTGTTTCTTCCCAAACATTTATCTTCTTGTAGACGCTTGCCTTTGGAAGCTGAAGCTCCTTTCCTTTGTCTTGTCACTTCTCTGTAAATTTATCACCGTTCATTGAAGCTGCAGTAAAAGCCAGAGTTTTCTGTCACTGCCTTGAGTGCCTTTCATGAATGCTTCTCCCATGTGATAAGACTGCACATATAAATAGACATGCTTGGTTTTTCTCCTGCTGATCTGTCTTCTGTTTGCTCCACCTACAGATTTATGAAGATTGAGGAGAAATCTTTTTTTTTTGTTTCTTCGCAAGACAAAACTCATACATCTTATCATTGACGCATCTGGAATATGGGTTCCTCTTCGATCTTCTGAACCCTCTTGCTTTCTTTTTACAGATCTTTTTATTTCAACCTCAGTGAGACCCAGGGCACAAGCTCTCCTGGATGAGGCAGCATCTTTCACAACAAGGGGTCAATAGGCAACTCTTGAAAAAAAGACCTCAACTGTGTACTCAAAAGCGATCATTGCAGTCTACTGCCTTTTTTCTGCATTTCCTTCTATTTTCCAAAGTCCTGGTGAGTCTTAACTAAAGGTGGCTTTACCCTATTTGTCCCATGGAGCAGGTGGTTACATTTGGAGACATCATGATTGTCACGCTGAGGGAAATGGGTTCTTCTTCTGGTGCCTAGCATGCTGAAACAGTGGATGCTGCTGAAAATCCTACCAAGAGATTAATATCCACCTCCAAAGGGCCATGAAAATTGAAGTGAACAAGTCCCAGAAGCATTTCTTAAAGTTAAGCAGAAACTCTAGAAAAAAAAATAGTGTCATTGATCCTTATGTTCCGCAGACTAAGTATGCTGGGTGGACACATGTTAACTCCTCTCCAAGGTAGTGTCTTGGTCATGAGGATTACTTTAGCATTAAGGAGTTCAGAAGAACCTGATATTGTTCTTGGAAGTCCAGCTCCTCCCTCCTTTTGATATATATAAATATAAATACATACATTCACTGACTCCATTTAACTGGATTTTTCAGCTAGTTATTAGTGAGTGCTAGCATGTGAGAAAATATATACACTCTCTAATCTCTAGCTGTCCATTTTCAATTTCCTTACCATTCATCCACTGGAGTCTCTATGGACAGAGGAAATATTCTCTTCCGTGAACTTCCAATACACAGAGAATGACACTCCTTTTCACCCTGCAGCAAAGAGGCATGCTTTAAATATTAAAATGTGCCAGCCGATAATAAAATCAGCCTAGTCAAGAACAAAGGCAGTTGCATTTATTGGGGGGGGGGAGCGGCTAATTTGGTTTGCAATCTGGGGAAATGCAGATTCCAGTAGATGGGAAGAGGCATTCCATGTTTTCACAAAACGGTAGCTGTATGGATAGCTTTAAACTGCCAAGGGCCTTGCTTGTTTTGAGATTTGTTAGTAAGGAATTAAAGTTGGTGCTGGCTCAGGTTTCAAACTTGCCTGGGACAAATGACTGGAGTTCCTATATAGCATGTCAAAGTGCGCTTGGCTGCCAGGGCCCTTCTGGCTGGCATACCCAGCCTCTACCCTGAACTCTTCAGCCCAGGGGCTGAGCTACTCTTCCCTATATAATCCAACCATCTTGGTTGCCACCCTCTTTGAACCTCTGGGCTTCCTGGCTGCCGCACCTGGCTCTCCTGCTCTCCCTTCTCCCATCCCCTTCCTGTCTTCCCATCTGGCACAGCTCAGTCTGGACATGTCCACTCTGAATTCTCCCAGATGTCCCTGCCTCTGGTGATGTTCTCCCGTAGACCTGTAATACATTTCTCCTCCGTCACGCCCGGGAGCAGTCATATTCTTTCCTTTTTATTTCCTTTTTCATTCACTGTCAAAAGTTAATTAGTCTTTTAATAAGAGGGTGATTGTAGTCCCGGCCCTGGACAGTTTAGGGGCGTGTCATCAGAGGGAATGTCATCAGAGGTCCACAGGTGTTTCAGAGGACTGAACTCATGTGTCAGTTGGTCTTGGGTCCAGTTCAAAGGCTCAGTTGGGGATTCATCCGGGGTCCAATTTAGCGTGCCCCTCCCTGCAGCCCCAGTTCTATTTTGAGTGCTCTGAATCTATGCGACTCCATTTTTTTTTCATTTTCTTCTTTGACAAACTATTTGTTGAGAAGAGAAAATTTTCTGAAGTTCAGCAACTTATCAACATTATTATAGGATTTTTATTGTTCTTAGAGTAAAATAAAACAGAAACACTTAAAAACACATAGGCCTTAGGATCCTGGTTTTATGGGGTTGTTCTTTTGCTAGTTTTAAAAATCTATAGATGTATACATAAGGATGCTTGAATGTTGCTCAGAGAATAACAAACGATGGATATTGGTGGGTAGTTGAATTCGGAGTGATTTTCTTCCCATTATTCGCCCCTGTTCCCTACATTTTAAAGCCTACCTTTTTTGTAGCGATGAATATAATGTTTATAAAAGCAATAGATTTGTCCCTTGCTAGGAGAAAAGCAGCTGCAGCAACAACCTTTTCAGCGGCTCTTTCTATACAGTTCAGGAGAAAATTCTAGCTTATTTCCTCTGATCCTTTGTCTGTATAAAAATAAAAATGACATAAATACCAGCAACCAACTCCAACAAAGCACATGTCCCCGTGGTTTGGAAATGTCTTGGAGGCTGCCGGCAGTCACCTTCCCGGGCTGCAAGGGGCAGCATGCTTTTCCATCAGTCTTTTCACTCTTGTTTCCCTTTATCTTCAAGGGTGGAGACGCACCAGAAGATAACGCAGGCTCCTTCCCCATTCACTGGCTGTTCAGGTGGTGGTCTGTTTGTGTCCCAGGAATTGTCTCATTTTCTCCTTCATTTTGCCAGCACTGATCCATCCTTTGCACACACACACACACACACACACACACACACACACACACTGTAGCCGCAGAGGATGGGGGTGGGGCGGGTGGGGCTGGACCTGGCCTTTCCTCCACAGAAAGAGGCACATCTCTCATTTGCACAAAAAGTTACAAAAAATAAATTATATGTCTTAGCAATTTTCTGCGAATAATTTTGACTGAGTGTGTGAAACAATGGCTCTTCCCTACTTAAAAGGAGAGAGAGAGAGAGAGAGAGAGAGAGAGAGAGAGAGAGAAGTAACTAAGTCAATCTCCTTCTTTTAAGGGCGCCAGAGCCAAGCCTGTGTGCTTGCTCTATTTGGGGAATGCAAATGCCTCCAGCAGCCTTTCTTACACCAGCTCTCAGCAAGTGGCCTTTTAGGCTTAATTGCTCCTCACAGCACAGTCCAATTAAGAGCGGGCATCCGTGGGTAAGGGCTATTTGTTAATCCAAAAAAGGTATGAGAGGCTGGCCTTGTTTTGCCTGCAGTTTTTATTCACGTGTTTGGGTGACGATCTAAACAGACGGAAACTCTGCAGGTGATATGTGTGTGTGTCTGTCTGTCAGTCTGTATCACCCAATCTGTCTGTCTGTCTGTCTCTCTGGTTGTGGGCAAGACAAGCGTAAGAATGTATCTTATCTAAAAAAAACCCAACAAACAAACAAACAAGCAAGCAAGCAAGCAAACAAACAAAAACAAATCCCCCAAACATCTAAACTTTTCTTCCAGTACAAAGAAAGAAGCCGTGGAGACATTGCTGAGAGCTACCCATGTTTGAAATCATGGTGTGGGTAGGGGGTGTAGAGGGAATGGAGATGTTAGGGGGTGGGGCTCAGAGCTGGCCAAACCGAGGGAGCCTCTGAACCCAAGGTGTTTTTGCAGTATTTGCAGTATGAAGACTTTAGCTTTAGCTCCGTGGAGAGCAATTTCTTTATCAAAGTGCCAAACTCGTTGAGTACATGACATAGGGGGCTGCTGCTACTTAGCATTCTTTATAGACAGTTTTGGCTTTTTTCTTTTTTTGAAAACTGTCTCTCTGTACATCATTAGGATGTGTACGGGAAAGCTGCCACTCCACACAAACTCAACTGACAAATGAGGCGCGTGGGTGTGGAGCTGGGGCTCTTGCGACTCAAAGCAAACAGGCACACAGGAAGAAAAACACACCCCGCATAGCAGCTGAGTATTTTCAGCTAGCACAGGATACTCCACGCTTTGTTCTGTAGGAGGAAGAACCTAGTGTCAGCCCATCTAAGAGACAGGGCTTCCCACAGGTCCAGGGGCTTAGCTCTTCCGAGGAGAAGGTCAAAGAAGGCTTTGCTTGTTTAAGGTACCCAGGAAATCCCTTATAGCACCCGCCACCTAGGAGAGTCACACTCCAGCAGGGGCAGACATTTGAGGAGGTAGAAAAGGAATGTTTGATTCTCATGGCTGATAGAGTTTTTTTCTCTCCCTGGGTGATGCAGATAGAGGCCAGATTAGACCAGATTTAAAGTAGATAAAGGCAGGTTTATTAGAGGCAGCTCGCAGGTGGGTTCACTGATCTCACAGGTGGAGGTCAGTGAAGTCACACATCCAGGCAAACACAAAGGGGTTTTATAGAGTTTGGGCAAGGAGCAATGGCATGTTAGCCCAGAGTTTTTCCCAAGTGAGTGGGGCTGTGGGTGGGGCCGGGGAAACCCGGCAGAGGGGGTTTCCCAGCTTGTGCCAGAGATGAGCAGGGATTCCAGCCCTAACAGGGGCAACAAAGAATTTTACTCACGGCATGGACTTCTTTGCTCTCCCAGAGTAAAGCAAGGCTGGATGCCAGATAGGATTTAAATGTTTGTCAGGCTTTGAACACAGGCAGAAGCATGGACCCATTTCTTCGTCTTTCCTCTCCAATATTCCCGCTTTCCTGACCTCCAGTTTCCTGGGGGAGAGGGAGGTCTGCTCCACTCATGATACTATGTCTGTCTTTCTTGTCACATTCTCATCGAAACATACCAAAAGGGGACAAAACCTGGCTCGTTCCTCATGCCTCTGTGCTGTCTGTAGTCAGCCAGTCTTAGCTCAGACTAGAACTTTGCTTGTTTTCTGTTGTTTGTTTGTTTGTTTGTTTTTGGTTAAATGACAATTCCTGTCCCTGCTTCCCTTTATTTCTGTTTCTATCTATTGTAGACTATTAACCAACATGCCGAGGACGGCAACCTTTGTTATATTTCAGGACTCTCCCTAACAGGGATGCAGCCACTTTACCTCGAGGTCGGTGCCCTTTGCTGGCCACTGGCTTCGGGTAATGATATTTGCCCAGCTCATTGAAATGTCACACTTAGGACTGAGCCCTATAAATTATTATTGTGCTCATGTTATATTGTACAGATAAAGGTCAGATCAAAGCTCAGATTTATTCATACCCACGATGCATTTCTGGGGATTGGTAGAGAAAAAAAATAAACTATAAGGTCTTTCAGTTTAAAGAACATACAAGAAACAATGGGCTTTATTAAAATTTTTTTCTAAAAAGAAATGAAAAGAAATAATGACAGAACCAGTAGTTCTTGGTTTAGATAAAAATTAAAGGAGAGATTGACTCACCTAAAGGTCTAGAAGCATCATCTCCAGTTTCCTGGTCCTTTCTTGACAGCCCTTTAATAATGCTTGGACAAGCCAAAGGGTCCGAGGCAAGTTCACGGAGACTGGAGGAACTGCTGTGCACTGATCACATGGCGTCACTAAGGTAATCCTCTTGTCTCAGGACCAGTGTGGCCCTCATGTTCCCTACAGGAGGTTGTCCACCGATTGGAAAGTCCATCTCATAGAGCTGAGGATATGGGGCCACAGGCAATCAAAGTACACAGCTTCCTATATAGAACTACAAATTTCCCCAAGGCAAGATTGCTCAGTGATCCTAGAGCCTGCCAGGCCCCGAGCTAAGGCTCAAGGAGGAGGAGCACTGAAGGATCCCATGTAGGGATGAAGGTGATGGGCCGGGGGAGCCACGCTGTGAGCTTTAGAGCCTACACTTCTGGTATGTTTGCTATGCCAGGCCCTTGAATGAACCACAGACTGAGTGTCGTTAGCTGGCAGGGTAACAGCTCTCACGAGCGCTTAATAAAAAGTCCCAGACCATCTACATCAAATGATCTTTCTTCTATAAAATTTGGCTTCTGAGTGTTGAAAGAATCTACCAG
This sequence comes from Apodemus agrarius, assembly GCA_964023405.1. Classification (NCBI taxonomy): domain Eukaryota; kingdom Metazoa; phylum Chordata; class Mammalia; order Rodentia; family Muridae; genus Apodemus; species Apodemus agrarius. The sequence continues at coordinate 49,190,046 of OZ030020.1, read as the reverse complement.
GCTCATCCCCCCCCCCCCATTTTCCCTCTCACTTATCATCCTTTCAAGGATTATCTCTACATGGGGAGTGACTTTTGAAGGGTTCAGTCCTCTGAGCTATTTGAACAAGAACTGCTGGATAATCTACTCGCCTCCTCGCTCCTGTGATTCATCCTGTTTCTCCTTTTCTTTCTCACCCTCTCCCTTGGATCTCAGTGCTTTCATTTTAGCCTTTCCCTGGATCTAGGTTCCTACAGTGTTTTTATTTTTTATTAACTCCTTCATAACAATTATCATTAATGAGTGTCTGCATGCTTTCTCTGCACCTAGCTCTGCCCCGGATGTGGTAAGGAAGGGATAATTGGTATTGGATAATATTTGAAGGATTTTGGTATTCCTTGTCACTTTATAAAAGAAAGAAGAAGAAAAAACATGATCAAAATGCAGTGGTAAATATAGCAGGCAAACTGAGGAACAATAAACACGTGCTTGTTCCATATTGTTACACCCGTAATAGAATTTTACCTCAGACCCTTTCATGTTTATTTTAAAACTCCCTGGTCATCCTTCTTAATATTTTGAGGGAAAAAAATCTATTTCTATATATGTTCTTCCACCCTTATGGTTCTATCATTTCCAAAAAAACAAAAAACAAAAAACAAACCATTGTTTGAACCTAGTAATTGTTGCTGCTGACAGGGTCTCTGAGTGGAACATACCATCTTAAGAAGAAACAGAGTTAACTATAGGAAATACAGATGGCTCACTGCTGGCAGAAGTCTGGAGTAGGCATCTAGAGTTGCCTCTTCTCTTTTCCAGTGTGACTCCTCTCTCTCTGGTTCTGTCTCTCTGTCTCTGCATCTTTTTCATTTTCCTACAGGGGTGGAGTTTTTTTTTTTTTCCGCCACCAGTGAAGATACAGCCCTTTTTAAGAGGTAGAAACAGTGAGTGGAGCTACAGCTGTGTCCTCAGTGTCTTTACGCTGGGCCATGTGCTTAGTTTCTAGTCACCTTTGATCCATGCCATCAGCAAGTGTCTTCTGGGGACACTTGTCAGCCCCAGCACTTGGGATAGCTGAATGTGACCCACACCATCCAAATCGTTGCCCTCTTGGGTCTTCAATTCAAGTGACTTAAAACACACGAGCAACAAATTAGATAAATAAATAATGAATCAGATAAATTGCTTGGTTTCTTTGAGTTAGCTGATTAAAAGATTAATGTAAGCCGGGCGTGGTGGCGCATGCCTGTAATCCCAGCACTTGGGAGGCAGAGGCAGGCAGATTTCTGAGTTTGAGGCCAGCCTGGTCTACAGAGTGAGTTCCAAGACAGCCAGGTCTACACAGAGAAACCCTGTCTCGGAAACAAACAAACAAACAAACAAACAAAAAAAGGATTAATGTAACAGAAAACAAAAGGAAGGTCCTGAAGCAAGGGTCCGTGGAGGGGGTTTTGCCATTTTAAAACAAGTATCACACAATTGGCTTTCCAGAGATGGTGACATTGGTAAGACATGTTCTCATCTAGATCCAACAGATGTTGACAACACGTCAAGAGTGCTGGACCACTGTCCCCTTCAGTGGATTATCTTCTCACAGTGAGAGAGGGTCACCCTTGATTAGAGCAACGAGTTACTAAGAGACAGGAAGGGTGGGCACTTTTCTCTATTTCCTTCAGGATTTTTGCTGGGAAAATATCCAAGCAGAGGTGAATTATGCAGAAAAGGGGAGATCAGAGGCTTTGGAACGTTGCATGATTGATGAGAACTCTGTTTCTCAGTACAGCTCAGATACAGCCCTTTTGGTGGATGGTTCATTTCTGGGCCATTATGTGGTACCTGGATAAAACCAGGCATTGAATTTAAAGGTACCTGTGTAAAAGCATCTTGCCATTCTACACAGAACTGTCTACCCACTAAAGGATTTGGTCCTGGGTCTCTATGTATGTGAATAGAATTATTCTGGGTTGGAGAGGTGACTCAGTGGTTAAAAGCACTAGCTACTCTTTCAGAGGTAGTTCAATTACCAGCAACCACATGGTGGCTCACAACCATCTACAACTGTAGTCTCCTGGGATCAGATGACTTCTCCTGGTCTACAGATAAACGTACATGCAGATAAAACATCCATATACATAAAACAAATAAATCTTTAAAAAATAGAATTATTTTACCTTGCTAGTAAAAGATAACTATATTTGTGGAAAAAATGCCCAACTTTTATTTTGCATAGATAATTGCTTGTGATTATTGCCTTCTTTGTGTATTAAATTATGTTAAAAATCAGTTTATAATTTTCCAAATCATAAAGAGACATTTTTGGGGGGTATCATCTAGAGAAAGGCTCTTAAAATGGTTTGGTCGTCTCTAGCATTTCTAATGGAGACTGACTATTTAATTCCGTTCTTTGAGGGAACTTGGAGTCTGATAAGTAACATGTCAGATTTGATTATGGAAAGGCAAACCATGAATGTGTCCCAAAAGAATAAGTATATCTTTGGGAAATGAAAAGAATCTCCTGCATTTCTATCCTGTCACACATTAAATTGAGAGCCATTTAGACGAGACCACAGGATCATACCCAGTGCACTGCCCCAGTCTGATGGTTTAAAGCAGATCATCTCCTTCTCTGTAGAACCTGGATGCAAGGTTAGCGGCTGCTGTCTGATAGTTTTTGTGTGGTTTGGCTTAAGGGGATGAGTGCGGCTTCTATGGAATTTAAAGCAGGCTGGTGGTAACTGTAGAATAACAATCTATCTTCTAGGGACAGGCGGAGGAGCAGAATGCCTGTTGGAGAAATATGGTGGTGTATGTACCTTTGCTGTCAGAGAGTTAAGAGCAGGGCTGGTGGAGATATGTGGATGAACAGGCATTCTTGGTCAAGGGAAACAAAGGTCTGGTCCTAAAACATTGAGCTCATTTCTAGTTTTCTAGTCACCGAATGTGAGAGATGGAGAGGCAGGAACCATGGGGGTCTTATTCTTTCCTCCGTAGTTCACACTCAGTTTACAGGAACAAACCCTATGCTTTAGGTCTTAGCCTGTGTTTTCTAGAGTGGCCAGCCAGCCCAGGTTGTGTCCTCTGAGTTGGAGATCCTGCTCTTCCTTCTTTTCCGGGCAGCTTTAGCCCAGGCACGCAATGCCCTGCATCTGTCTCATCTGAAAACTGAAGATGACGGTGAGGCTATCTGCCTCTCTAACAAGTCAGTAGATAAGAGTTCTGTGAATTTTAATAGAAAGAGACTAACTGGCGTCTGGATTTTGATCTTGTTTAATACATAGAGACCAAAGGAAAGATTAGGGAGGATTGTGCCATTTATTCAGAGAAGTTTGAAGAGTTATATAGATTAAAGACCGAACATAACACACTGTCCTTATTTGAGGCAGGGAACGGCGAGCCTGGACTAAAGCTACCCAGCAAAGGAGGGACTTCCACCAGGATTTCCAACTCACAGGACAGAACCTGAGCTGGCCATTTTAGAAAACATCGGCTAAGACAGCTTTGACGCCAAACATTCTGGACTACAGCTTTCATTCCATCTTTCTACATTTAACCCTGTCACGTCTGGCATGCAGTGAAGAACTTGTTGATAGTGAAGAGCAAATTTACTTCTCTATTTCACATCTCATAATAGTATTTCATGGGCAGGGCTGAGAGGGTCTAGTGGGTTTTTAATCTCTTTTAAAAAAGGAATTATGTTGCAGTCAGTGTGAATTATTTAATGGCAGCTGGTCAAGGAAATAGATTACTCAGCCACATTTTTTTTCTGAGATCTCCTGACTCTTTACTTTTAGAGGCTATGCTGTTCACTGGTGACACCTTAACCAGAGATAGTGCGGAGGTGGCAGGGAAGGAGGCCCTGATATTCTGTTGGTCTGAGTGTAATATTTGGAGCTGGAAAGTCTATCTTCCTTCACATTTAACTACGTCCTTTAGTATATCTGTATCACAAATATCCTTTCATCTCCTTGCGACTGTTTCCTAGTGTGTAAAATGGAATGATACCATCATGTTTCTTACAGAGTCGCTGTGAGGATTAAGGCAGAAGTTAGCTGCCAGGACTCTGGGACAGGGTCTGGTTGCATCAGGCTGGATGGATAAGCAAAGGCTGTTACCACTGCAATGAGTATTTTAACCAAACACTCAGATGGCTCTATAGTCCTGGTGTCAGGACACACACCTCCTTCTATAATAACTGATGTTCTTGTGACTGTCACACAGATACCCTACAGGATCTTCCCTTTACAGAGTCCCTAGACAGATGTCTTAGTCAGAGTTCCTATTCCTCCACAAACATCATGACCAAGAAGCAAGTTGGGGAGGAAAGGGTTTATTCAGCTTACACCTTCCACATTTCTGTTGATCACCAAAAGAAGTCTGGACTGGAACTCAAGCAGGTCAGGAAGCAGGAGCTGATGCAGAGGCCGTGGAGGGATGTTACTTATTGGCTTGCTTCCCCTAGCTTGCTCAGCCTGCTCTCTTATAGAACCCAAGAATACAAGCCTAGAGATGGTACCACCCACAAGGGACCCTCCCCCCTTGATCACTAATTGAGGAAATGCACCACAGCTGGATCTCATGGAGGCACTTCCCCAACTGAAGGTCCTTTCTCTGTGATAACTCCAGCCTGTGTCAAGTTGACGCACAAAACTAGCCAGTACAACAGAAAAACCTGGTCTGGATTCTTCCTCTCTTTGAATGACTACAATCCCTTTGATTGTGATTTTTTTTTAATACTTACATATTGCTTTCTTTGAATTTGACTATGTTTATTTGTATTAATATTATATTATTAACAATGTAAAATGTAATTATGTGCTGGGGTGAGGGAGTCAGAAAACTGTAAATTCCCTTGGCATAATGGAAGATGATGACCCATGATCCTCAGGGTGTCAAGATGTACAGATTTCAACCCAAACATATATTAAAAATTGTGGTGAAGGAGGCTGAAGAGATGGCTCAGCAGTTAAGCACTGACCTCTTCCAGAGGTCCTGAGTTCAATTCCCAGCAGCCACATGGTGGCTCATAACCATTTTTAATGGTATGTGATGCCCTCTTCTGGTATGTCCGACTGAAGACAACTACAGTGTACTCATATACATTCATTAAATAAATAAATAAATAAATAAATAAATAAATAAAATTTTAGAAAAATCATGGTGAAGAACAATAGTGGCTTTCTATCTCCATGTTGCATTGGGTTGACTGGACTTAGGAGTGTGGTATGTTTCTAATTGAATCTGCCCAGAGGTTTCCACGAGTGAGTATGGGTCTTTTTGCCCGCGCTCAAGGTTGAGGTTGGCGCCAGTCGAAGCGTAGAGGAATTGCAGTTCCTCACTGAGCTCCGCAAGATTCTTGACTTCTTGTGTTTCCACCAAGAGTTTGTCTAGCATCATGCTTGACTCTCTGGGAATAAGGACCAGTGGGTCTGAGCAGAGCCAGCCCCACCAGCAGGGGCAGCCTAGCTTTCGCAGAAGGCGAAACAAAGTGATTGACTTACACTTGGGTGGGGAAAGTGAGCAGGAAACAGCGATGGCCACACCACTGTATGGCACGCAGGGACTGATGTGTGTGTGATGTCCCGCAGAGACGCTCATGTGAGGTCAAGCAGGGGCTTATCTGTCCTATTTTGGTGAGTGGGGTATGTGCATTTTCCTTCTCCCTATTCTCACACTTAGGACTTAGCCTCTCTTCTAAAGTTTTGACATGTATTCAAACAGTGCAGGTCTAACAGGGCATTACATCATTTTCTGAACACCCAGTTACTCAATCTCGTTGGCTTGGGGTCCTCGGGAACTTGAAGAGCGAGTGGCTGAGATGGAGGGAAGGATCCTCTGTTTCCCATCCCAGCGCCATTTGCTCACTACAAATCCCCCCTTTTCTTTGTAAAGGAGCCAGCGGGATTATGCCTACCGAAAGACAAAAGACGTGCACCAGCAGCTAGGCTCGACAAACCGTCTCATTTTCTTTATCCACATAAATCAAGAATATAGTTTCTCTCCCTTCTCGCTGTTATGAGATTTGCTGATATAGTGTGTATGGCTCTTTAGATAAAGGCATAATGTAAAACAAAATTGTATTAATAAGATATTACTAATATTAATCAATGTGAAATGCAGTTGTGCGCCTAGTGAGGAAGTCACAAGGAACCGTGTGGACTCCTCCGGGATGTGCAGGAGCAGACACTTCCCAATGCTTCTTGCTAAACACTTCGCCTGGAAATGGTCCCCAAAGTGCAGTAAAACATGCAGCTCTAATGTTTGTGTTAGACTGGAATTATGGCTTGGAAAATTCCAGCATTCTCTTCAATCATAAAGAGAGCGAGAGATGTTAAATTTCATGTAATTACCCAGTTGGAATGGAAGCCGTATCACATTCGGTGTTATGTCTGACTGCTTAAAAAGGTCAGGGTTCCTACGGTCCTTGTGTGGAGACCATATTTGACTCAAACTTCCTAACATGTATGACAGATGGGAAGTAGCTCATTTGGATCCTTAATGTCCAGTCTTGGCTTCATACAACCTAATAACATGGGCTTATTACTTCAGGATTTTCTATAGATCTATAATAAAGACCCTAAGTTTCAAGTGTAGCAATACACAGAACTGTTATTATTTTTTTCCCATTTGACTTCAAAGAACTCATAGCTATGGCATTCTCTCATTAAATGAAGAGAACACTACTGGATTGCTTTTATTTCTGCAAAATGAGGCACTGAGTTGCATCATCAGGGTTAAGCAAGGTTTTTGGAGTTCGCAGAAGCTGTGGAGAGAGCTGGGAGTTAAGCCATTCTTCCCGGTCTGCTGGGCTTCCCAAATGTTCAGGAATGGAGGGACGTCTTTCAGGATTTCACTGTCGGCCCCAAACAGCCCTGGGGCCACACCCCTTTTTTCTTCTGGGTCACTTTTCTTATCTGTTATTTGACGCTCATTACAAACAGCCCAGTGCCAACTTGTGCCATGTGATGCTTTTCCGGGTGTGTGGGACCCGGAAATAAAAGTATCCAATAGTAACAAAGCCAAAGCCAGACAGATTCCAGATAGACGACTCACAATCAGTGGCTTCAGACGCTTGTATTCACTGAATGTACAGCTTTATCGGCCTAAGGAAACAGCGTACCCTTTCAAGACTGTCCAGTTTCTCAGCCCAAGACTCTCAGCACTAAACAGCATTAGATTCCAGCCCATTCTGATTATTCACGAGACATCTCAGGAAGAGAGGGCATGCCGTGGTCCCTGCACCTCCATTCAGGTCAGTTCCTACCTTCCTTTTGACCATCACACTCTACTATCATCTTTTTTGTCGTCATTTTTCTCTTCTGCCACTATCAGCCTTGCTAGTCCTTGGGTATCCTGCTTTTTTTTCCCCTCATTTCTACCTTAGCTTCCTCATCTGATTTTACCCATCATGAAAATGCCACCACTGTCAAAATCTGCAGTATCAGCCCAGACGCTCTGTCGTGTGGCTGGACTTTGGGCCCTTTAAGTCCTCAAAAGGGACACGTCATTCCTTTTCAATGCCCCCCTCCCTCATTTCTATTACCAAACCTCCACTTCTGCTTCAGATTTCTATCACCTATCAAAAGTCATCACCATCCACTCAGATTAACAGCCAAAACGTCAGGGCTCATCTAAGCCCCACCTCTCCATCTCTCAGCACATCACAAATTCCTGCCCATGTGTCTCCGGTAGATAGCTCACATCTGTCCAACCGTGACTCATTTTCCCTGAAAACATCCTAGTCTAGTGTTTGGCACTTCACCTGTCCCAGCCATTCCCACCCACCCAAGGCGCATTCACTGCCGCTCTCCAAGTCATTGGCTGGAAAGGTGACCAATCAAGGAGATTAACATTCTGATCTTGACTCATCCAATTACAAGGAGATCAGTTTGAACAGGGTGTATTGCACTCAACTCCCAAAGATCCACTTGCTTACTACACTACAGAGTGGAAAAGGATAATTTGTTTTCCAGAGGCAGGGCCCAGCCAGATGATGTCTCAGGAAGACCCTTACGATTTTATGATCTGCAATTCAGTGTAAGATCTTAGGTACAGTGAAATACTGAAATAGCAAATGGCACATAAAAGGGAGGGGACATTTTCAGATGGAACTTTTCGTGCCCTTTGACAACTAAGCTTTTTTTTAAATTAACATTTTATGTTTTCAAGTTTTTTTTATTTCATGATTCCTAGATCCCAAACTCATATTCTCAGCTTTTGTTATTGCTAGGACACACTCATGTTGGACCAAACTTGCCTGAGATTTAAAATGTGGAAAAAACATGGTAATAAGAAGAAAGAAAGGCCATTCTGGCATGGAGGGCAGAAAAATAGTAATTTTTTAGAAGCAGTTTTGTCAACAGCCTCGGGTTAAGCACTGTTAGGTTCTGAGCACAGAGCCTGTGCGGAATGAGGGTCCTTACTGGAGCATTTCGATCCTTTAATTTGGGCACTATTTATGTCTGCATAGTCTCCAGGGCTGGCTTCTAACTTTTCTGGAGATTGTGTCACAGTTCCCAATATTCCTTAATCAAGCTTGTCTGTGTTTGAACACGTGATGAAGACTTCCCAGACTTGAATGGTGTGTACTTCCTCACATTTCTAGTCACAGCGCGAGCACAGTCTTCTGTGGGACGGGCTCTTTGATGCTCAGGCGACACAAACTTCCTTGCTGTATGCTTTTCCTTTCCCCCTCCTATCGCGTGTATACAAGTGTCTTCGTTGGCTATCTTCTTGGTAGATCTCTAAGCTGTATGTGGCTGGAGCAGGTCTGCTCTGTTCTTTCTAGCATTTGGAATCACATGTAGCATGCAAGACTTGCTTGGCAGCTACCGACTTGAATCGAATTATTGACACCGAAGTGATCTCTATTTAATAATAAAATGAAAATGTAAGCTGGGTCAATGTGGAGATGTTTATTTTTGTTAGTCTTGGTTCAGAGGAATTTCCACCTCCAAAGATAAAAGGTGATAGACTTCATCCATTTCCTCCTAAGGCTTGGCTGCAACAGCAACGAGAGCACACAAACTCACAAGGTTCGAGATGAAGCCCTGGATATAGACAAAGGCTGCAGACATAGCAAGTGAACTCAGATCACGAACAGTGTGTGTGTGTGTGTGTGTGTGTGTGTGTGTGTGTGTGCATTGCATTGCATATATGTGTGTGAATTTGTGTGTGTGAGAGAGAGTTTGTGTGTATATGTGTGCGTGCATAGTGGTTGGCAGGAATAGTCAATGCTTTCTATGGTATCTTCAGTATCTGAGATTCTTTCTTTTATCCCTTGTAGTCTGTTCTTGATATTTGTATCTATGACCCCTAATTTCTTGCCAAGGTTTTCTATCTCCAAAGTTGTCTCCCTTTATGATTTCTTAGTTGTTTCTACTTCTATTTTTAGATTCTGGATGGCTTTGCTCAGTTCCTTCACTTGTTTGTTTGTGTTTTCCTGTAATTCTTTAAGAGATTTTTGTGTTTCCTCTTTCCTGACTTCTGCCTGTTGATCCAAGTTCTCCTGTATTTCTTTAAGTGATTTTTGTATTTCCTCTTTATTGGCTTCTATCTGTTGACCCATATTCTCCTGAATTTCTTGAAATGATTTTTGTGTTTCCCTTGTAAGGATTTTTGATTCATTTTCTCCTGTATTTCTTTAAGAGATTTATTTATGTCCTTCTTATGTTACTCTAACAGCATCATGGCCAGTGATTTTAAATCCAAATCTTGTTTTTCTGATGTGTTGGGGTATTCAGGACTTGGGGTTGTGGGAGAATTGGGTTCGGATGCTGCCATATTGCCTTGGTTATCTCTGGTGTTAGTTGGTCCTGTTGTCACTGTCTGGTGCTTGAACCTCCTGTAAACCTGTAAGACTATTTCTGCTCCTCTGGATGACTGGGTTTCACCTGGCACAGATTGCTGATGGACTGCCCTACTCTTGGGTGCTGTTGGAGTCCTGGTGTGCTTTGCCTCAAGCAATGTTATACTCGGGGTCGTCTCTGTGTACCTGGGGCTGCCTGTCCTGTCTGTCTGGGAGTGAAGATGGTGACAGGGAGTCCCTCCAAGTGCCAATTACTCTGCAGGTCAAACAACCCATGACAGGGCTGGCACACAGATGATCCGCAGAGCTGACCAGGACTTGGGCGTAGGCAGAAGCCCATTGAGCTGTGCCCCATGCGATGTTAAACTCAAGGAAGAAATAAAGAAGGAAATCAAGAACTTTCTAGAATTTAATGTAAATGAAGGCACAACATACCCAAATTTATGGGACACAATGAAAGCAGTGCTAAGAGGAAAACTCATAGCCCTGAGTGTCTCCAAAAAGAAACTGGAGAGAGCATACACTAGCAGCTTAAAGCCCTGGAACAAAAAGAAGCTAATTTACCCAAGAGGAGTAGAAGACAGGAAATCATCAAACTCAGGGCTGAAATCAATCAAGCAGAATCAAAGAGAACCATACAAAGAATCAACAAAACCAGGAGCTATTTGTTTGAGAAAATCAACAAGATAGATAATCCCTTAGCCAGACTAATCAGAGGGCACAGGGAGAATATCCAGATTAACAGAATTAGAAATGGAAAGGGAGATATAACAACAGAAACCAAGGACATTCAAAAAATCATCAGATCCTACTACAAAACCCATATTCAACACAACTGGATAATATGGAGGAAATGGACAATTTCCTAGACAGATACCAAATACCAAAATTAAATCAGGATCAAATAGATCATCTAAACAGTCCTAAAACCCCTAAAGAAATAGAAGTGCTCATTGAAAGTTTTCCAACCAAAAAAAGCACAGGACCAGATGGTTTTAGTAAAAAATTCTATCAGACATTCAAAGAAGACCTAGCACCAATACTCTTTAATCTATTCCACAAAATAGAAACAGAAGGAATACTACCCAGCTTGTTCTGTGAAGCTACAATTGCACTGATACCAAAACCACACAAAGATCCAACAACGAAAGAGAACTTCAGACCAGTTTCCCTAATGAACATCGATGCAAAAACACTCAATAAAATTCTTGCCAACCGAATCCAAGACACATCAAAACGATCATTCACCATGATCAAGTAGGCTTCATCCCAGGGATTCAGTGATGGTTCAATATACGGAAATCCATCCATGCAACCCACTACAAAAACAAACTCTAATTAAAAAACCACATGGTCATTTCATTAGATGCTGAAAAAGCATTTGACAAAATTCAGCATCCTTTAATGCTAAAAGTTTTGGAAAGAACAGGAATTCAAGGCCCATACCTAAACATAGTAAAAGCAATATACAGCAAACTGGTAGCCAACATCAAACTAAATGAAGAGAAACTTGAAGCAATCTCACTAAAATCAGGGACTAGACAAGGCCCCTCTTTCCATATCTTTTCAATATAGTACTTGAAGTTCTAGCTAGAGCAATCAGACAACATAAGGAGGTCAAAGGGATACAAATTGAAAAGGAAGAAGTCAAACTATCACTACTTGCAGATGATATGATAGTATACTTAAGTGACACAAAAAAACTCCACCAGAGAACTCCTATAGCTGATAAACAGCTTCACAATAAAGTGGCTGGTTATAAAATCAACTCAAGCAAATCAGTAGCCTTCGTATACTCAAAGGATAAGCAGACTGAGAAAGAATTTAGGGAAATGACACCCTTCACAATAGCCACAAACAATATAAAGTATCTTGGTGTGACTCTAACCAAACAAGTGAAAGATCTGTATGACAAGAACTTCAGGTCTCTGAAGAAGGAAATCAAAGAAGACCTCAGAAAATGGAAAAATCTTCCATGCTTTTGGATTGGCAGGATTAATATGGTAAAACAGGCCATCTGGCCAAAAGCAATCTACAGATTCAGTGAAATCCCCATCAAAATCCCAACTCAATTCTTTATAGAGTTAGAAAGAGCAATTCTCAAATTCATCTGGAATAACAAAAAACCCAGGACAGCTAAAACTATTCTCAACAGTAAAAGAACTTCTGGGGGAATCAGTATCCCAGACCTCAAGCAGTACTACAGAGCAATAGTGTTAAAAACTGCATGATATTAGTACAGTGATAGGCAGGTAGATCAATGGAATAGAATTGAAGACCAAGAAATGAACCCACACAGCTATGATCACTTGATCTTTGACAAAGGAGCTAAAACCATCCAGTGGAGAAAAGATAGCCTTTTCAACAAATGGTGGTGGTTCAACTGGAGGTCAGCATGCAGAAGAATGCAAATCGATCCATTCTTATCTCCTTGTACTAAGCTGAACTCCAAGTGGATCAAGGACCTCTACATAAAACTAGATACACTGAAACTAATAGAAAAGAAACTGGGGAAGACCCTTGAGGACCTGGGCACAGGGGAAAAGAACCTGAACAGAACACCAATAGCTTATGCTCTAAGATCAAGAATTGACAAATGGGACCTCATAAAATTACTAAGTTTCTGTAAGGCAAAGGAAACTGTCAAAAGGACAAAACGGCAACCAACAAATTGGGAAAAGATCTTCACCCACCCTACATCCGACAGAGAGCTAATATCCAATATATACAAAGAACTCAAGAAGGTAGACTCCAGAGAGCCAAATAACCCTATTAAAAATGGGGTACAGAGCTAAACAAAGAATTTTCACCTGAAGAATTTCAAATGGCAGAGAATCATCTTAAGAAATGTTCACCATCATTAATCATTAGGGAAATGCAAATTAAAGCAACCCTGAGATTTCACCTCACATCAGTCAGAATGGCTAAGATTAAAAACTCAGGAGACAGAAGGTGTTGTTGAGGATACGGAGAAAGAGGAACACTCCTCCACTGCTGGTGTGATTGCAAGATGGTGCAACCACTCTGGAAATCAGTCTGGAGGTTGCTCAGAAAACTGGGCATGACACTTCTGGAGGACCCTGTTATACCACTGTTGTACACATACCCAGAGGATTCCCCTGCATGCAATAAAGACTTATTTATAAATAAGCCTTATTTATAATAGCCAGAAGCTAGAAAGGACCCAGATGTCCCTCAATGGAGGAATGGATACAGAAAATGTGGTAGATTTACACAACGGAATACTACTCAGCAATTAAAGGCAATGAATTCATGAAATTCTTAGGCAAATCGTTGGCACTAGAAGATATCATCCTAAATGAGGTAACCCAATCACAAAAGAATACACATGGAATGCAGTCACTGATAAGTGGTTATTAACCAAGAAGCTCTGAATACTCAGGACACAATTAACATATCAAATGATTCCCAAGAAGAAGGAAGGAGAGGGCCCTGGACCTGGAAAGGCTTGATGGAGCATTGTAGGGGATTACCAGGACAGAGAAATGGGAGGGAGTGATTGAGGAATGGGCGGAGGGAAGAGGGCTTATAGGACTTATGGGGGGGGGAGGCGCCAGGAACTGGGAAAGGGGTAATCATTTGGAATGTAAACAAAGAATATAGAAAATAAAAAAGAATATTTATAAGCAGTTTTATTTTTTAGCACTTTTATATATATGCATGTGTATATATTTGTATAAAATTTTAAATTACTTGAAAAAGGATGAGAATTGTCTACAGCAATAGTAATCAAAATGCTTTTTGACAGCTTATAGTAAACTATGAGTCAAGGATACACAGGGAAAAATATGAATATGTCAGTTCAATTTGAAGGTAAACCATGATGGCCGAAAGATATATAATTTTTAGATCAACTAGTAAAATATACAGTTAGGAAGAGAGAGGTATTGTAAGTCAATACAAGAGATGAGATGGATACAAAAGAATCAATTTACCCCAAAATATCCAGAAATAGATACAGAAGAATCACTTCATCACCAAGTAGCCAGAAATGGAGAGAGGGGCAAAGTACAAATGTCATGATATTTTTTTTTTAAAAAGGAAACTTTCAACCAATCATTTTAATCATCAGATTTAATGTAAACGTATTAAACTCTTTCCCTAAAATAAAAAGTTAGAAAGTCTAATGCCCCAGTAGTGGTAGCTGCACTTGAAGTGCTTAACAGCCTCACACAGACTCACAGACAGTACAGATGCAAGCATTTCCAACATCACAGAGAGCCCTATTGCACAGCACTCTGCAGAGAGCAACTCAAAGCGATGCAGGAGGTTGGCATGCGCCGAGATGAGGCTTCTGTAATGGCGATATATAGTGCCTGGCAGGATAAGTGAACAGACACTTTAAGATAACTTGAATGCTTAAGAAAACCAGAAAGCTCATCACAGGTGGATAACGTATTATTGGGAAGACGAGAGGCTAAACTTTGTCTACTGAAGCAAGAAACCAAGGGAGGGGAACAACTAATGCTCACAAGACTGGCCCAGTGTATAGACATATTTAGGGGAACACAGAAGCAGCAGGGGACAAAGTGGGGGCCGGAGAAGTGGGCTGGGACAAGGCAGGGATTTTTCTTGTCAAAGACCCAGAGATAGTTACTAAAAACTGATACATACTCTATCTAGGTAATAACTTTGTAGACAATCACAGAATCTAATTGTTGCCCATTCTGTTAATATTTGGTCCTGACATTTAAGGAGCTAATGGACCCACTGATAATTTACAGAGGCCTCTTTCCATAATGAAACCCGTTTAATGTGTTATATAGCATCTATTAGAAGAAGACTAAAAAACATGTGAAATATAAAGAATGGAGATATGCTTCCCAAAGATAAGATGGGAGACTTGCATGTTGACAGTACACACTGGGTCTTATGTAACAGAAGCTACTGTTTGAAGGCAGACCATGAGCCCCACCCTCAGCCTGCTTTTTCCTACCTGTAACAAGCAGAGCTTGCACAAGAATGGTTTGCCACATTGACAGGCAGATGCTCTATAAATGTCTTAGAAGGGGTCATGGGACTCCTGTTCAAACCAAATAAAAAAAAAACCCCCACTGTGCAACAGATGTGTCGGGTGGTGGTGGCGTGCAAGAGGCTGCCCCTGAGCTTGGATGGAAAAAGGGTGACCGAGAGAAGAGGGAGCGTTAGGGAGAGAGCAGGCTGAGATTGTATGGGCCCACTGGTGGGGCTTGGGGTGGGGAGAGTAAAGAACATGCACAAAGGGAAAATACTCAACAGTCCTGACTTAAAAAACTATCAAATTGGCCTTTAGAGATACTGAAGGGAGAGTCAGGGATTTGGGAGCACCTGGTCCTGGAATGTGGGCGGTTCTAACATGCCGAACTTTCTTAATAACTCATTTCTATTTCGGTTACTGTTTTTCCCCAGTGCAATATTTGGTCTGGGATACTAGAACCTGGAAACCTCATAAGTTCCCCGCCTCCCCGCCCTCCCCACCCCCCAGCTCCTCGCCCGCAGGAACCCAGAAATCAGATATTCACTTGAAATATTACTATTATATAAGAAAGGTCTAGAAAGGCACTCTTAGTTTTTTTCCCTCTTCACCCCACTTCTGTACTCATTTGGAGACTGTCCACTGGGCAGAGGCATCCTGCCAGGAGGAAGGGCCCTGATTTTCTCCCCCATACACTGTCTGTCTGTAAGCTACACACGACAGGCCATCACCAACCCTTCAGACTCAACTGCCTTTCCCCCTTTCTCCCACCTACTCTAAGACGTAGTGAAATTGTTCCCCATCCTACATCTTGAGTCCCAAGCCACTGGGCAGAACACCGCACAAGGACGTTAACTGTCTCAATTGTCTGCTCTGGTGGTGAGATACCACAGCAGGCAACTTTATACCCTGATCAGGAGCTGGTGAGGCACCTAGAAAGACTCACTTGCAGACAGGAAATAGCACACATAGCACACGTGTTGAGGCTACAGGATTAACCTCTCCGACAGCTAAGAGTGCTAACCCTCAGAACACAGCCCGCGTGTAGACTGGTTCTCCCCTCTGCGTTCCCTCCTCACTCCCTGCTGTATGGAGATTAAAGTTCAGTCTTTCTGAAGAGGAAAATGTTGGTTAGAGAGGTTAAGCCAATTGTTCCAGCTGACGGGAGCAGGACAAAGAGGATTATCTCCCTCCTTGCTCTGCTGCACTGGTCATCCAGCAGTCCCTGGGGCTTCCATTGGCCATCCAGCAGTGTCTGAAGCCATGTGGTTTCACAGGAGAGAGGGAGCTTGGCCTTACTAATGTGCCTTTGCAAGTTGACTTCCCCAACAGCTGGGTAATGGAAACAATCACCGTTGGGAAGCAATATATATATATTTTTTAAAAAAAATGTACTGCAGGTTGTGAAAAAGGAAACCACTTGCCTATACTCACCATAGTGACCAATAAATATAGATGTGGCGTCTAAGTGGCAAACCACTGTGACACCCTGCAATTATTTTCCAAAAAGCTGTGTCTTAATTAGGATAATCGAAAGTCTCAGGAAGCTAGAACCACGTTTCTTTCTAGCTCAGAGGCGCCATGTCTTCTCTGTGACCTAAATCACGAGTGTGCAAACTATTGCAGGCATTGCCATCTTAAGTTATTTCCTCTTTCTTCACCACCTTCTTTAGTCTTTCACACGGTTGTACTCACCTGCATTCCAAAATAGCTCGGAAGTCTTTCTGTGGAACCAGAGCTGTGGAAATGGGTCTTACGGTCACAGTGGGAGGGGCGAAGGCCAGCTCTGCCATTTGTGTCTTCGAGACCATGTCCAGAGGTCCATCGAAGGGCCCTGATGCCCAACCTGCATCCTGTCCTAGTTAGGGTTTCACTGCTGTGAACAGACACTATGACCAAGGCAAGTCTTCTAAGGACAGTATTTAATTGGAGCTGGCTTGCAGGTTCAGAGATTCAGTCTATTATCATCAAGGCAGGAGTATGGCAGCATCTCAGTAGACATGGTGCAGGAGTAGCTGAGAGTTCTACATCTTCATCTGAAGGCTGCTGGGAGAAGACCGCTTCCTGGCAGCTAGGATGAGGGTCTTAAAGCCACGCCCACAGTAGTACTCTTCCTCCAACAAAGCCACAACTACTCCGACAAAGCCACACCTCCTAATAGTGCACTGTCCTGGGCCAAGCATATTCAAACCACCACAGTTACCCTCATAATGTCTTTGATTATGCTCTTTATATAATCCTAAATAATACTGACAACGAACACAAGGTAAAGTTAGGATAAAGTAAATGAGGAGGAAGTTTCAGGTAGTCTCACATCTCTTGCCCCCTGCTCCTGTTTTTACCAAGTGTGGTATTGCACATACATATGTAATTCCAGCATTTAAGAAGTTGAAACATCAGGTGTTGGAGAGGATGTGGAGAAAGAGGAACACTCCTCCGCTGCTGGTGGGACTGAAAGCTGGTACAACCTCTCTGGAAATCAGTCTGGTGGTTCCTCAGAAAACTGGACATACTTCCAGAGGATCCAGCCATACCACTCCTGGGAATATACCCAGAAGATTCCCCAGCATGCAATAAGGATACATGCTCCACTATGTTCATAGCAGCCTTATTTATAATAGCCAGAAGCTGGAAAGAACCCAGATGTCCCTCAACGGAGGAATGGATACAAAAAATGTGGTATATATACACAATGGAGTACTATTCAGCCATTAGAAACAATGAATTCATGAAATTCTTAGAGAAATGGATGGAGCTGGAGAACATCGTACTGAGGTAACCCAGTCTCAAAAGAATACCCATGGTATGCAGTCACTGATAAGTGGATATTAGCCTAGAATCTTGGAACACCAAAGACACAATTCACGTACCAAATGATGTCTGACAAGAAGAAAGGAGTGGACACTGGTACTGTAAAGGATCAAAGCTCAGTGTAGGGAAATACAAGAACAGGGAAGAGGGAAGGGGTGGAAGAGGGAGCAGGGGGAGGGAAAAGGGCATGTGGGACCTTTGGGGGGTGGGGAACCAGAAAAAGGGGAATGAATTGTAAATATAGAATATATCCAATAAAAAAAATTAAAAAAAAAAGAAGTTGAAGCAGGAGCCGGGGGGTGGTGGCGCACACCTGTAATCCCAACACTTGGGAGGCAGAGGCTGGCAGATCTCTGAGTTCGAGGCCAGCCTGGTCTACAGAGTGAGTTTCAGGACAGCCAGGACCACTCAGAGAAACCCTGTCTTCAAAAAAAACAAAACAACAACAACAACAAAAAGTTGAAGCAGGAGGATCATGAGCTTGAGGTTAGTTTAGACAACACAGTGAGGCTATCTTGACAAAAACAAAAACCAAAACAAACAATAAGCAAAGCCCTCAGCAAATAGTTTTTGTTGTTAAACATTAAGAATGCCAATTTCCCTGAACAGTTTAATTTACATTGCCTGGATTATACTTAGCATAATAAAGCAGATTCTTCATTACTGCTCAAAATCTATTGTCTAGGTACATGACAATATCATATATCTCCTTTTTTATTAGTGAAATGAGACATTTCTTCATCTCTGTTACATTATTTAATTTCCTTAGAAAACCATTAAAAGACAGGGAATGTCCTTTGGCTTATTGTGAAAATGATTAAACTCTTTGCAGCTTCTCTTACCAATTTTAAATAGGAAGCTACAGAAGTTGTATTGTCTTCCCTCATCCAGCTCATTTCTTTAGGGGAAAAAATCCCAGTAAATTAAATATTGGTCACATTATGAAAAGTTGTACTGATACTGACACTCTGACTTTCCTCCTGATCAACTGATTACTCACAATACCCTTCCCACTCCCCTAGTATTAACGATTGTACCCAGGGCTTCACACAGGGCTTCATACAGGCTAGGTAAGCATCCAACTATTGCCTTTCATTCCCAGCCCCACCCGAGTACATGGAGAAGAGACCTATTACCTCTCTAGTATAGTCTGTGTGCTTTCTGGGGTTCCTGTTGTCTCTTTGACTTAATCATAATCTGCACTGCATTTTGTTTTTAGCCGTCAAGCTGTTTCAGGCGTCACAGTAACTGCTTTACCTGACACCCAATCACCCTGTCTTATTGCACAGTAAGTAATGAAAGCACAAATTTCAGGTGCTGTGTCCAGTTTCTCCTCGGAGAATTAGAGCAAGAGAAAATCATTTTTGGTATTTTACTCCAAGAGCCACGAACAATAGAATTGCCTCTGAGGACAGTGCAGATCTGGCACTGTGAAACTTTAGCCTATGTTTTGAATGACTGAGATATCAAACTTGTCCTTGTCGTGTGCCTGATTCAGGGGAACAGGAAGATTTTTTTTTCCTCAAGGACAATGAGTTAGCATTGTGAAGGTTGGGGCCAGGAGGTCTAGACAAGCCTATTGGTCTTATTACCACTAACTAGTAAACTCTAGGCAAATCTGTTCATTTAATCAATATAGGTTTAC
Organism: Apodemus agrarius; assembly: GCA_964023405.1. NCBI lineage: Eukaryota > Metazoa > Chordata > Mammalia > Rodentia > Muridae > Apodemus > Apodemus agrarius. Next base: position 49,170,831 of record OZ030020.1, on the reverse strand, counting down.
TTATCTTTAAGATAGAATTGTGTTTAGTCTCCATATGTAACATTGTAATTATCACTATATAATCTACGTAGGTTGCTCTGAACACAAAATGACAGGGCCCATTGTTTACTTACAGGCCAGGCTATGTTGGTTGGTCTTTCAGTTATGCATAGTGTCTAGGCATGAATGAATAGGGACCGAGACAGGGACACAAGGATGGAAGCCTGTGTTAGTGGGGGTGGAGTACATTGCTAAAAACATCCTTTAGAAACCAGAAGCAAACTTGACCAATTTTAAAACGTCATTCAAGGCTTCTTTAGGCATGAAGAGTACCATGAGTGGACGTAGCATCCTAAAAATATCAATAGCACTTAAGGTTGGGTCCTGAGCCCTCTTGCTCACTGGGCACATACTATCTGTGATGGTTTGTATATGATTGGCCCAGGAAGTGATCCTATTAGGTGTGGCCTTGTTGGAGTAGGTGTGTCCCTGTGGGTGTAGACTTAAGACCCTCACCCTAGTTGCCTGGAAGTCAGTCTTCCTCTAGCAGCGTTCAGGTGAAGATGTAGAACTCTCAGCTCCTTCTGCACCATATCTGCTTGGATGCTGCCATGTTTCTGCATTGATTACAATGGACTGAACCTCTGAGTCTGTAAGCCATCCCCAATTAAATATTGTCTTTTATAAAACTTGCATTGATCATGGTGTCTGTTCACAGCAGTAAAACCCTAAGACAGAAGTTGGTACCAGGGTATTGTTGTGATAGGCCTGACCATGCTTCTGTTTGGAGGAATGTGGATTTGGGGACTTTGGATTTGGAAATCCATGAAATGTTTTAAGTGGGGCTTAATGGGCCAGCCTAGTAGGAATATGGAAGACAGTGGCACTGAGGGTCATTTGAACTGAAACCCAAGAGGTTTCAGTGGAGAAGAATTTTAATACATGGCTAAGAGACTGTTTTTGTGATGTTTTGCTGAAGAACATGGCTGCTTTTTGCCATTGCCTGAAGAGACTGTCTAGGGCTAAGGTAAAGAGATTTATATTAATTGCATCTGCAGAGGAAGTCTCAAAAAAAGTCCAACAAAGACTTTGTTCTCTGGTTAAGTCTGATGAAGAGAATTTTGAACAAACATAGCAAGTTGAGAAAGGAAAAGTACAAAATATATAGTTTGAGTATTAAGGGAATGCAGGAAGTGAAATGGAGCTGAAGTCAAGGATATTAAATTGAATTAAGGGAGTGGTGACCTTCGGCAAGATTCCACCCAGCTAAATTTAGGTCCAGGCTTGGTAGTATAAGCCTTTAATCCCAGGAGGCAAAGATCAGCGATCGCTGAATTCAAGACCAGCCTAGAACAGAGCAAATTCTAGGTGAAGAAAAACTTAAATCTAGGCTTGGTGGACCACACCTTTAATCTCAGTGCTTAGGAGACAGGCACGCAAAACTCTTGAGTTCAAAGTCAGTGCAGCAGGATTCAGGACAGCCAACTTAGGTAGTGAAGGAGCTTGGAAAAAGGAAGCTAGTAATAACACAATAGAACAAGGGGACCAATGTTCTAACTCCTGCATGCAGCAGAACTCAGCAGCTTTGGCCACATGTCTCTGGCTTTATATTCAAGAGGAGAAGGGGACTACTGGGAAAATTGATGCTGGTTAGCTGGATCTAAGAAATTAGTGGTGATTAAGAAAAGACCAGCATCACTGAGGTAAAATCTTCTGGGAAGTGTTTTCTGAGAGAGCAAAGAAGCTGTATTCCAGAGAGAGCCAAGGTTGTACCTCATGCTGCAGCTGTACTTGGTAACATGTAAGAATCATCCAGGTGGTGCTGGTTTTGAAGGCATGAAGGCATCATGAAGAACAGTTGAAGTTTGGCACTGTGAGAGGCCATGGAAGGACATTGGTGAAAGTGCACCCTCAGTTGTAATTGACAGCCCAGGACTGAATGGGTCATACAAAGGAGATGAGGCTTGGTACCATGAAGAGAGCCTATGAGAGGCTTTGGTGAAGCATAGTTGCAGTGGAAGACCCTAGCATACTGGAGATGCCAGTACCATGGGATGACAACCAAGAACAGCAGTGGCAGTGGAGTGGATCAACCTGAACTTAGAGTGCTAAAAAGGGCAGAGCTGGAGAAGTGACACCAGCTCTTTGGAGATACACAGAAGATCATGTGTGGATCTCAGACACTGGAACAAGAATCTGTGGAGCTGAAATTGACTTGGGGTACCCAAGATGTTAAAGATGCCAGAGCCAAAGGATGCCTGCCAAGGAAAGCTGTTAACAGGGAGTGGAACCAGCCCAGGAGAAAGAACCTTGTTGAAATTAACAAAGATGAAAAAGGAGTTGGATATCTGAAGACTGCTTTGCCATCAGACATGGAGATGCAGAGTTTGGACTTTGCCCAGCTGGTTTCCTGTCTTGCTTGGGGGATTGCAGTTAAGTGATTGGATGAATCTCAAAAGAGACCTTGATCTTTGGACTTTTAACACTGTTGAGACTGCTATAGACTACAGGGACTTTTGAAGTTGGACTAAATGTATTTCACATTATGCTATGTTTAAGTATGGCCCCCATAGACTCATGTTTGAACAAGCCTATGGGGGCCAGGGAGTGGAATGTGATGGTTTGTATATGATTGGCCCAGGAAGTGACCCTATTAAGAGGTGTGGCCTTGTTGGAGTGGGCGTGTCACTGTGGGTGTGGGCTTAAGACCCTCACCCTAGTTGCCTGGAAGTCAGTCTTCCTCTAGCAGCCTTCAGATGAAGATGTAGAACTCTCAGCTCCTCCTACACCATATCTGCCTTGATGCTGCCATGTTTCTGCATTGATGACAATGAACTGAACCTCTGAGCCTATAAGCCAACCCCAATTAAATATTGTCTTTTATAAAACTTGCATTGATCACAGTGTCTGTTCACAGCAGTAAAACCCTAAGACACTATCCTGGGACAATTATTTTATACTTGCTTTTTATTCCCACAAATAGTTCACTAATTAGTTTTCGAGACAGGATCTCACCACGTGGCCCAGGCTGACCTCAAACTCATGATCCTCCTGCCTCAGCCCCTAGAGCGCGAAGAGTGGAGATGTGCTACTGTGCCCGGTCATACTCATTTCCGTTTTTCTTCACTCATCTGTGTCCTTTCCTATGCCTTCTGGAAGTCAGACACTGTTCCTTTGTTGCTTTTAATTCCCAGCTTCCAGCATAGTTTCTGGTCAGAATGGGTACAGGGTACAGATTTATACAGGAGCAAACAAAATACACACATAGTCTGTCTACTCCTATCATAGACTCTCTTATTCTTGCCAAAAGGGCAGTTTTCAGGGATGCTTTACTCTAACTCCTGTTCCTGCAGCACCACTAAAGAAAGGATTCTTTCAGAGATCTCTTGTATATGTGGGCCACAGCAAACTGCCAAGCTGCTTGGAGAAATAAACAATAGAAGAGTGATTTTACTTCCAGTGGCTTCACTTGCCAATACTACACTAGTCATGGAGATAGCTTTACAATATGATGTGTCCTGCAAGACTGTAGTGAATACATGTATTTCTGTGACCTGATTTCTTACATTAAATAATATTTGAGCCAGTTTGTGTCATGATTTTCTTTTATAGGAGAAGATACCACATAATTCGAGTTAAGGCAGCGGGAGCCACTCTTTCATTGCCCAGCACCTTAATCTATTAAGCCTGAGATATTTTCAGGGAATTGCCTTAAATCCTTTGGTGGTTTAAAGTAGCTTCAGAAGGATTAGTGGCTTAGAGGTAATTGTTATTGCTAATATTTTATTTGAAATGTCCTGTTCGGCAAAGGTAATATGACATTTTGCTCACTGGAAATGCTGTCTTTCTAGGAAAAAGGATGAGTCAAAAGGTCAGTGCCCAGGAGAGAGCGGGATGGAGGAGCTCCTGCCAGACAAAGGCGAGGGCTTGAACGGAGTGGACCAGCACAAGTCAGCAGAGTCAGCCGCTTTCAGGTCGCCCTTGGGGACCTAGAATTTTAATTGTATGGGAATTGTGAGATTAATCTGGACAGTTAATCAGCTCTAAAATGATGTCTGAGTTTTACATTTTAGAATGAAAATTTTGTAAGGAGAATCAAGCGTATTGTGATCTTCTGTGTGGTTTCCCCCCCCCCTCTTCTGACAGCCTGTCTCTGTCTCTGCAGTGGATCTCAAGTGGAGATTGTTCCAGAAATCATTTGGGGAGGGGGCGGACAGCTGTTTAAGAATACAGATTCCCTGGGCTCTACTTCTAAGACCTTGGATTCAGTAGTTCTGAGCTAGGGCTGGAACCATGCACTATAACAAGAGAGCACCAGAGATTTCTACATGGATACTTCCTGGGTCCAAAGACTCCCGATCTATCATGTCTGTCCATAATAGCACATTTTCCTAATTTCTCTCTATACCAAAAATGCATCTGACTTATAGATCCCCGGGTTTTCAGTAGTTCCAACTCTCGCCAGCATTTAGCCTTTCTCATCTACGCCTCAAGCTTTCCTCTACAGCAGTGGCTCCGTGAGTTGCCTCTTGGCATTTGTTCTTCAATCTGCTCCCCAGAGACGGAGACGGAGGGGCCCTTTCAAAATGTGTGCTTTAGAGCTGTACACCCCCGCCCACCACAGAGACACGTGCCTGGATCCTCATTATCTTCAAGGTTAGGATTACAAACTTCCTCTTGGCTTACTTGAGTGGCTTGCCTCAAAGCACTTTCTGGCACCCTGTTTGGTCCACACCTTCTTGAGTTGGTTCCCTTACAACACAACCTCTGAAACAGAGTATATGGTGTTTACTTTTCTAGATGTTTGATAAATGCCTGCCTTTCTCTAAGCCTGAAGGTCCAAAGAGTAGCTAGGTTCACTATTGCTCACAATTGTAGCCCCAGTGACTCTTCCAATGCTCATTGCATGGGAGAACTCAGTAAATGCTCATTGAGTGGATGCTTCCTGGTGGGTGGATGAATGTATATTGTATAGAACTATCTCAATTTAGCAGAGAGAGCACAGACAGGAAAATCACAGTAGGACTATCGCAGAGACAGAAATTGGGGATGTCAGGCAGCTAAATTGGGTTGCCAAGGTCATTAGCTAGCTAATTAAGGCAGGTAGGACAACATAATTATAACTTTAAAGCACAACCATTAAATGTACCCAAACTTTGTACTCAGGTATGTAATTTTAAGCTTGAGTTGACTTTTCAGTGACAGATAGTTAAGACGTTTTGAAAAATAATAGTGATCCTGATTAATAAATTATTAGATTTCACTCCAAATTAAGAATATTTAGAATAATAAATGCTTTTCAGTTTAAACGGAGTCTTATATTAGGTGTCATCTTGCTGGATCGTTTCCCTCAAAGCTTCTGAACCCAGTCTACTGTGGAGCTCTGCAAAGTGTACCAGCACATCCACCGATAACTCCTTTACTCCACTTTGACACTTGCTCTGGAAAGATTTGCTACACATGCTCTGTTGACATCTTCTGAATATGTAGTAGCTGAATGCATGTGTTAACTCTGTAAGCACTTTACGTTACCCAGACGTCATTACTGGGGTCTTGATTTACTTGTTACAACTCTATGGTATTTTCCTCAAAGGAGTCCAGAGAATTTTTCCAAATGGCAATCACAAACTGCAGAGATAAAAGAGATAAATGCAAAAAAAAAAAGCCCTCCTAAATCAAGACCCAAGGGAGAACAGGTGGAGAGAGAGCCATAAGATGCCGATCATTTTTAAATGTAAAATCACACATCAGCTCAGCCACACAACACCTTCGAAGCCGGGGAAACTTTGGATTCTATTTATGATGCTACAGGACTCAAACTAAGAGACGAATATAATTCTTTCAACTTGTCTGCACCATGAAAGGAAATCTCAGTCTGCAAGTACCTGGAGGTCTGAAGAAAGTCTTGGCCTTTTGTCTGTCAATACCTGCTGGGACCGATCCATGTACAAAGAAGAAAACTTGCACCCAATATTTCCTGTGTGAGTGTGTCATTACTGTGTTATAAACACGTTGCATATACCCATGAGGTCACAGACAGTCTAAGCAGACTAATCCAGGAACAAGAGGAGAATGATATCCAATATTCAATAAAAAATGAACAAGTGAGTTTACAATTGGCAATCTCTTCTTAAGCACTGTCGGACTCCAAGTAGTTCTTTTGGGTTTCCACTCATAAGAATTATTAGACAGGGAGCAAAAAATGTTAAAAAATTATCTGCAATATGAAAAACATAGGCCAAAACCACAAGAGTAAAGTTTTGAGTTGGTTTTTCTTGTGGTTTTTTTTTGAAACAGAGATCATGTATAATTTGAAAACCTGAAGAAATATGGAACCTCCTCAGGGAGATAAAAGAAAATATTGTGTCCACGAAACAAGAATAGCATCATCCAAAACAAGGAAGCCTCAAAGGCTAAAGGGAATTCCTGAACTGAAAACAGCAACCACAAATGATAGGAGGAATAAAAAATAAATAGGAGGCTGAGAACTAAAACAATGTCTCCTACAGGTACTTTGTGAAAATATGAGGAAGGCAGGAGATAAATTTTAAGAGAATTAGAGATCATTTCAGGATAGGCAATCCAAGTAACAAAACAATAGGAAGCAAGATGAAGGCAAAAGAATGAAAAGACACACTTTTCCAGATCAGAAAGAGACATCCAGTGTCCAAGACTCACAGCAAACCAATTCTTACTGCCTTTGAGCACTGGGGGCAGACCATACTGAAATCATATTTATACAGTTACATTATGTGGACTGAACAGGAATACAATGGATATATATGTGTGTATATAACATACATGCATACAGAGATATACATGTAAATATATAACATACATATAGAGATATGTTTGGAATTGGTTCTAATACTTTGTTTTGATTTGGCCCCTAAATCAGGAATCTGCTCTGTGCGTCCAAACGCTGAAAGCCCCTGTTCCCAATTCCCTGTTCCCTGGTTTTTGATTGATCAATAAAGAACCAACAGTCAATAGCTGGAGAGAGAGAGAGAGAGAGAGAGAGAGAGAGAGAGAGAGAGAGAGAGAGAGAGAGAGAGGAGAGGAGAGAGAGAGAGAGAGAGAGAGAGAGAGAGAGAGAGAGAGAGAGAGAGATATCCTGGGAGAAGAAACAGAGGGAGGAAAGAAAGGTTCTCTGTCAGAAAAAGGGAGTTGAATGGACCATGCTGGGAAGGAACAGGAGGGAGTAATGGCCAAAATGTAGGTACAAGAAGGAGAGCAGCCCCTAGAAAAGTTGTCTAGAAGCCTCTTGAGCAGTAAAGATAAGGGGGCCACCCAGAAGGAGCCAGGGCAACAAGATAAATTATAGATTTAAGAGGTGTTAAGTCAGGAATGCTGGAGGGGAGAATGTGCAGGCTGCAAGGAGGTTCAGAAGTGCCCAGTCATTGAGCTAGTCAAAGCATAACAAAATTAGCTGGTGTGTGCGTGTGCGTGTGCGTGTGCGTGTGCGTGTGCGTGTGCGTGTGCGTGTGCGTGTGCGTGTGCGTGTGCGTGTGCGTGTGTGTGTGTGTGTGTGTATGTGGCTTTCATTTGTGAATCCAGAGAGCTCTTAGGTGAATGCGGCACACCTACAACTTGCCAGGAGCCAAAGTGAATTAACTAATTCACCACTACGGAAATATATGTATATCTCTCCAACATATATAATACATACATACATACATACATACATACATACATACAGAGAGAGAGAGAGAGGCTATGAATCTGAGAGAGAGCTGGGTGGGGATTTGTGGACAGTTGAAGGAGTACAGGAAAGGGATTAGTTATGTAATTATATTTTAACTTAATGAGGTAAATAAAAGCAAAAAAAAAAAAAGGAATAAAAAATACAAAATCACCCAACCAACCAACCAAAACAAACCCTGAGGATAGAGAACGAATAGATGTTATCAAGAGAGAAAACCACTTTGGAGCTGCCAACACCCAGAGGCACTTAAGACTAACATCTGCTGGTCATGCTGGCATGGGAATCAGTTCTCTCCAGAACCTTTTAGTGGACACAGCCTTCCCTCCTCTGGCCTGGGAATCAGGTAGGTAATCCTCATTCTCCTTCCTATCCTCCGGTTCCAACGTCCCAGTCTCATACCCTGCAGCAGAACACTTGCAGGCACCTGTTCTCCCTCTCTGACTCTACCAAGCCTGTGGTAAACCTAGTTTTCCTTCTTCCTGTGGACCTCTTTATTATAGCCTATTCTCATTCTTTTGTGCCATCCCTAATACATAGAAAAATTAGAAATACAGTTTTACCTGGGACCCTAAGTGTTAACACCTGTCAGGGACAAGGAAGCCCTTGCCAACCCATGACCTCCACACATTTTTATGATCCAGAGAGGGAAACAGAAACCAAAGAAGAAATCATCCACTACACAAATTAAAACCAGTTATTAACACCTAGAATCATAATCATACCAAATCCAGATAACTAAATGCCAACACACCTACAAACACAGACACACACACACACACACACACACACACACTACAACCAAGACAATGTGTTCCCACCAGAACTTAACAACTCCACTAAAGTAGACCCTGACAAATATAATATAGCTGAAACACAAGACAGTGAATTCAAATACCTATTATTGTGAATATGTTCAAGACCTTAAGGATAAGATGAACAAATCTATTAATGAAAACACAAACAGTGGAATGAAGTGAAAAAAAAGTTCAAAATAGGAAAGGAGAAATTAAATCACTAAAGAAAATCTAAACTGAGGGAAAACTGGAAATGTAGAGTTTAGGAATTTGAACAGACCATAGAGATAAGCTTCCCCAACAGAGTATAAGATATGGAAGAGAGGATCTCAGGCACTGAAGACAAGTTATAAGAAACAGATACCTGAGTTAAAAAAAGTTAAATAAAAAACTAAACCAAGTCAACCAACCAAATAAACAAACAAAAAACAAACAAAATGTAAAACATAAAACAAAACAAAAAACAAAACAAAACCCCAGACCCAAACCATCTAGGAAATATGGAGTACTATGAAAAGACCAAATTTATAAATAAAATAGGAATAGAGGGAGAAGAAGAAACCAAGGTCAAAGGTACAGAAATATTTTCAACCAAATCATAGAGGAAAAATTTCTAAACTAAAGAAGGTTATGACAATCAACATAAAGAAATGCACAGAACACCAAATCGACTGGATCAGAAAAAAATCTTTTTTGCACATAATAATCAAAACACTAAATGTACAGAACAAAGAAAGAATATTAAAAGCCGCAAGGGAAAAGACCAATTAATAAATGAAGGAAGACTTATTAAAAGTACACCTGATTTCTCAATGGAGACTATAAAAGCCAGAAGGGCCTGGACAGATGTTCTACAAACTTTAAGAGACCAAAGTTACCAGTCCAGACTACTATATTCATCAAAATTTTCAATAAGAATAGATTGATAAAATAACATATTCCAAGACAAAATCAAGTTTAAGGCAGTATCTACCTGGAAATCCAACTCTAAAGAAGATGCTAGAAGGAAATCTTCACCTGAAGAAGTAAACCACACTCAAGAAAATAAAGGAATAAATAATCTCATACCAGCAAATCAAAAGAGAAAACAGTCACCCATCACTACAACAAACTGCTCAATGACAGCTCTCAACACCGGTGGTCTCAGTGCCTCAATAAAGAGACCAGACTAACAGACTGTATTTCAAAATGGACCCATTCTTCTGCTGCATCCAAGAAACACACCCTAACATCAATGATAGACATTACTTCAGGATAGAAGGATGGAAAAAGATATTTCAAGACAATGAACCTAAGTAGAAAGCTATTCTAGCTATTTCAATATCAGAAAATAAACCAAACCAAAATTAATCAGAAGAAATAGGCAAAGACATTGCATACTCATCAAAGAAAATAAATATCCACCAAGAGGATACTGAAATTCTAAATATCTGTGCACAAAACCAAAGGGCACTCAAGTTCATAAAAGAAAAACTACTACAGCTAAAATATTTACGCTCTCATAGTGATTGTAGGTGACTTCAGTACCTTATTCTCATCAATAGACAGGTCCTCTAGACAAAAACTAAACAAGAAAATGTTGGAGCTTGATGATGCCATACCAAAAGGAATTACTTATATTTGCACAATATTTCAAATTCAGCAGCTCATGGAATCTTCTGCAAAATTGACCATGTACTCCACCAAATTGGAAAGTCTCACTAAAAGTCTCCCAACTTTAAAAAGGGCTCCAGATCAGATGGTTTTAGCACAAAATTTGACCAGATTATCAAAGAAGAGTTTATGCTAATACTCCTCAAATTATTCTATAAAACAGAAACAGAAGAGATATTGCTAAATTCTTTTACTAACCCACAGTTACCATAATACCCAAATTAAATAAAGACCCAACAAAGAGAATTACAGACAAATTTCCCTTATGAACATGGGTGCCAAAGTCTATATTAAATACTTGAAAATTGAATCTAAGAACACATAATCCTCCATGATTAAGTAGGCTTCACCCTAGAAATTATAGTTCAACATATGTAAATAAATACATGTAATACACCCTATATATAGACTGAAAGATTAAAAACCATATTGGATGTAGAAAAGGCCTTTGATAAAATACAATATCCCTTCCTAATAAAAATTCTAGAGAGACTAGGGATACAAGGGACACATCTCAACATAATAAAGACAATTTACTACATGTTCACAGCCAGCATCAACTTAAATGGTTGAAAATGCAAAGAAATTCTGCCAAAATCAAGAACAAGACAAAGTTGTCCACTGTCTCCTTATCTATTCAATATAGTACTTGAAGTCTTAGCTAGTATAGCTAAAGGAGCTCAAGGGGAAACATACAAGAGGGGAAAAAGTGAAAATACCTTAATTTGCAGATATGATTGTATACATAAATGATCCTAAAAATTATACCAGGAAATCCCTGCAGTGATAAACACTTTCAGCATAGTTGCAGAATACAAAATAACTTGCAAAAATTAGTAACATTGCTATATATAAACTACAAATGAAATGAGAAAGAAATGAGGGAAAATGCCTTTCAAAAGCCTCAATTTTATAATGTAATGGACATATTTTATTTATAACAATAAATACATTTAGAAAGTATATATTTATTTTTATTTATTATAGTATAAAATATCTTGGGTAATTCTAAGACTTGTATAGTAAAAACTTCAGGACATTGTAGAAAGAAATTGAAGAAGATATCAAAGGATGGAAAGATCTCCCATGCTCATGGATCAGTAGGATTAACATAGTAAAAATGGCCATCCTACCACAATCAGTCTACAGATTCAATGAAATCTCTGTCAAAATTCCAACACAATTACAACAACAATTTCAACTTTACAGAACTGAAAGAACAATTTTCATTTTCAGATGTAAACACAAAATATCTACAATATCCAAAATAATCATTAACTATAAAAAAATCAAAGAATTCTCAAAAGATGAAACAGAAATGTGTTGGGGATTGGTTCTAGTGTTTTGTTTTAATTTGGATCCCAAAATCACATGGGAATCTCCATGTCCATATGCTGAGGGTCCCTGTCCCCAATTGATTTTTGATTAATCAATAAAGAGTCAATGGCCAGTGTCTGGGCAGGGTGAAAGAGGTGGGACTTTTAGGATTCCTAGGCAAGAAATGCAGAGGGAGAAGGAAAAGAATCACCATGATTTGGAAGCAGAGCGATCAGATTTAAGAGCTACAGAAGAGAAATCATCCAGCAATGTAAATGGAAAGGGAAGGCAGCACCATGGTGGGGGGGGGATGCCCAGAAGGAAATAGGGCAGCAAAGATAAAATATAGATTTAGAAAAGTGTTAACTCAAGAATACCAGAATGGAGTGTGTGCTAACTGCAGGGAGGTTTGGAAGTGTCCAGCCACTGCGCTATTTAAGGCATATCAAAATATAAAGATTGTGTGTGTGTGTGTGTGTGTGTGTGTGTGTGTGTGTGTTTTCATTCACGAATCCAGAGAACTCTGGTGGGTGACAAGAAGTGCAATCACCCACAGGAAGTACAGAGCAGATTAACAATTTACTGTAACACAAATGGCTAAGCAAAAAAGAAATGTTTAATACCCATGGTCATTAGGGAAATGCAAATCAAAACTATTTTGATAGTTCATCTTACATCAGTCAGAATTGCCAAGATCAATAAACCAAATGACAGTTCATACTAGTGAGGATAGAACACTCATCCATTGCTATGGGAGTACAAACTGGTACAGCCAATAAGAATCAGTGTGGCTGTTCCTCAGAAAGCTGGAAATAGATCTACCTCCAGATTCAGCTATACTACTCTTAGGCATGTATGCCCAAAGACTCTACATTTTACCAAAGAGATGCTTGCTTAGCTGTGTTCATTGCTCTATTCACAATAGCTAGAAATCAGAAATAGCGCAAATGTTCATCAGTGGGAGAATGGGTTAGAAAAATATGGTACATTTATACAATGGAATATTATTTAGCTGTTAAAAAATAAGATTCATGGGTAAATGGATGGAGCAAGAAATTTGGGTTACCTCCTGAGTAAGGTAACCCAGATCCAAAAGTACAAAAACTGTATGTATTCACTAATATGTGGATGTTAGTTCTGCTAAGAGAACAGAGCATTAAAATGCTCCTAATGATACTATGCTATACTCATAGACTACTGTCTTGCTCAGCCATCATCACAGAAGTTTCCTCCTATAGTAGATAGAAATAAATACAGAGATCCATAGCTGGATAATATGGAGAGATTGAGAGACCATGGAATACTCAGTCCTATATAGATTGTCTCCATTAACTCCTTCCTGCCCTCCTTGGAGCTTATGGAACACTGTGGGAAGGGTTGAGGCAAGATTTTAAGAAACAGAAGGGACAGAGAACACCAAGGCCTTCAAAATACAGCAGGACCAATGAACTCACAGAGAAACTGGAGGTCTAGACCAGATGGACTTCTTACTGATAGGGGAAGTACACACAAGTATCCCTAACCCAGAAGTTATCTCCAGTTGATGACTGCTTGCAGAAGAAAGTCTTTTCTCTAATAGAGTCTCACTGGGCATTCAGACCATTCATAAAGGCAGACCCCATGTCCAGCAGTAGATGGCCACTCCAAACAAACTCAACATCTTGGAAGGTTCTTTGACTCATAATGCTTTGTTTGCATATTTTCTCCCTCCCTCTTTGATTTCTTCCTTCCTTCCTTCCTTCCTTCCTTTCTTCCTTCCTTCCTTCCTCCCTCCCTCCCTCCCTCCCTCCTTCCCTCCCTCTTTTCTTTCTTTTCTTTCTTTTCTTTCTTTCTTTCTTTCTTTCTTTCTTTCTTTCTTTCTTTCTCTTTCTTTTTTCTTTCTTCTCTTTCTCTCATTCTCTCTCTCTCTTCCTTCCTTCCTTCCTTCCTTCCTTCCTTCCTTCCTTCCTTCCAGGTCTTTTGTGTTTATTTTATGGTTTCTGGCGGTGTGTTTTTATGAGATTCTGTGTGTGCGAACATGAGCATCTCTGTGCCTATCTGTTCTTTTCTGCTTTATCATTGACTCTCTTTTTCTTCTGATAGTTTGTTTGCTTCATCCTGTCCTGGTTCCTTTGTTTTTAATTTTGCCTTATTTTATTATTATTTTTTAGATGCCTACTTATAGTCTAATGAGAGAGAGCATGGATAGAGAGTTCAGGAAGATCTGGGAGAAGTTGGGGGAGGGAAGACCATAATCAGAATATATTGTATTAAAAAATCTATTTTTAAGAAAAAAGGAAAATGACCATGAAACATATTCAAATATTAAGTTTACATAAGATTCTTTAGAAAGAAAACTAAATTCTGAATAGAAAACCTGACCTTCCTTGGATAGCATATTCTAATAAAATATTTTAAAATGAAAAATTACAAAATTTGACCACATAATAAATAAAACATGATTAACTATAAATTAAATGAAGAGTCTCAATTTTAAAGGGGACAGAGGGAAAATAAACCACTTTTTGAAGCAAACCAAGAATCAAATTGACATCAGCCTTTTCAATAGCCATACTGCAAGTGGGTAGTAAATGAAGAAATATTCTCCAAAATTCTGAGGGAAATTATTTTAAGCTTATAATTCTATAACATAGCAAGCTGCTGATTTAGGCCAATGGGGACATAACAGATTTCGGGCATGCAAGGTCTTGGTTTTCTTTGTCTGAATCAGTGTTTCTAAGAAATCATTGGAGATGTCAAAACACTACAACGAAGAGGTGAAGGAAAGAAGAAGACATCCAGATGCAGAAGGTCACTGTAAGAGTGGGACAAAATCAGTCTCATGGACATCCATGGAGCAGCAATCTAGGGAGAAGTAAGCCCCAGGAATAAAGGCTGGGAACTTAGGCTGGAGCAGGTCAGGCCGGCTAGGGAAAGACGTACCAAAGAAAATTAAATTGATAGAACACCTGCCATTTACAACGTGTTAGAAGTGGTTTAGATTCTTAGGGAGATGTTAGAGATGACCTAGTGGTAAGTACATGAAACATTAAGCAGTTACACAGATATATACACACACGCACAAGTACGGATATTAATCCCCTTGACATTAGAATGATATTCAAAAAAATGAAATCAAGACTCAGGCAAAAATACTTTTAAAGTAGAACCATCCTTAATAAAAACAGTTATTCATTTTGGTGTTGTGGGTATGTTGCATATGCCCTGGTGTGTGCACATGCATGGTACGCACGTGAGGTCAGAGGACAGCTGGTGGGTTGGTTCTTTCCTTCCACCCTGTGAAGCCCAGGGAACAAACTCAGGTCTGGGCTTGGCAGCAGGGGCACTTTACCCACTGAAGTATCTTACTGGCCCGCAGAAAATTCAGAGTTATAACAATGTTACTATTAAAATTATTTCAACCATAGCTCTGGGATAGCTTTACAGCTGACTAGAGTTGGAAAGCGCCGAAGCAGGGAGAATGAGAGACAGAGGGACGTGTCTAGAAAGAGGCAAAAATCAACCAAAATGTATAAAGCTATCTGGGTGGGGGGGACAAATTTGGGATGAAAAAAAATGAAGTAATGGTTCTAACGAATGTCTTACAGAAACATGGCTTTAACGTACATGTATGTGCCTTTCATGAAAAGAGAGAACCAAGTTAGAGTACAGGAGAGCATCTGGGAACCACATCAAGAAAGTCTAAGGGATCCATGCTGGTTTGTGTACCTCTGGACCACCTTCCTCTGTAAGCACCCAGTTAGACAAGTCTCCGTCGGCTTGCGTCTAAATCGTCTCCATGACTCAGGGTGGTTTGATAATTCTAAGGTCTTAATCATGGCTGAAGCACTTCATCACCAGGGAATGGATGCCCAGAGCTCCCGTGATAAAAAGTAATTGGTATGCCTGCTGTCGAGGCCTGCTGTCCTTCCCCTATCCACTAAGAAGACCAGAACTTCAGCTATGCACATGTTAAGTGCATTGCGGGGCCTTCAGCCTAGAGTGTAAGAACAGGGCTCCATGTTACACTGCAGACACCTTTGGCTAAAATTGTTCCCTTGCTCATTTATCACTTAGCTCCCTGAGCCCTCGACTCCTCCGGTGGGAAGCAGATTGAGCTATTTGTAAACTCCATTAATTACAAATATACAAAACTTGTCTTCTTCTACCATCCTTTTCCCCAACAGTCAAACTGATTTCCTCTTTTCTAAAGCCTACATAAAGTAAGCTTCCCAGGCAGCATTAGCATTTAGAATACACACCGACTCCAATGATCACTGAGCCATTGCTTACCCATCCAAAGCAGCAGACATTAATGACTGTTTAAAACAACTTTGTCTGGCTTCCTACAGTCCCTCTAGAGACCTCAGAGAACACAGTGAAAGCACAGAAAACTTGCTTTATTCTTGAGCGTCTAAGTACATTTTTATGTTCACATTCAGAGGGTTCTTGAATATTGTTGCCGAGTAGTTTTATGAGAGGTCTTCCCTACAATCATCTTTATTAACTACCTCCTCCTCTCCTCCTGATTGGACCATATCCTTGCAGATGACATTCCCCAAACACCTAAGATATGTTAAACAGACTGACAAAGACATGCCCATAAATGGCCTCAGCTGGAGAGGATGGGGTGGGGGGGTGCATTCTCAATTTCTTTCACCTTTCCCTGTGGTCAGTATTTACATGCCTAGTGTGCCCATGGCGGTGAATTTGATACACAGGACCACAAAAAAGAAGGAATGGGAGTAGGGAGAGGAGGGACAGCAAGAGGAAGACGATGAGAAGGAGAAGGAAGAGAGTAGCATGTTGTAGATGCAGAAATGAAAATTGCTTTCATGCCTATGATTAATGTGTTTATGGGAGACAAGGGTCAAGAGAATGCTTCTTGGCTGATCTGAGGCATTAATATTAGGTAACCTAGGTACTGACTTTATTTCTCAGGTAAAGAGTCCTTGCAGGATTCAATCTTACTATAAACTAGTGACAACCTATTTTGGTTCCCAATGATATGTTTTTCCCAAGATGTGAATTTTATTGCTATTATTATCCTCCATCATCTTTTTACGTTGCATGTCTTAGAGACACCCAACCTGTCATTCAACCCATGTTACACCCTCATATGGACTGATGGTGTAGGTGGTCCTGTCATCTAGGAATGTGGCACCCGAGAACAGAATTCAGTGACAAGAATAGACCTTACATTACTGTTTCTGGAGGATGGAGTGACAATGTTTTGGCTAAGCACAAGCCCTTTTGAGAGAGTTTGTATGAGGAGAGCTGGCCAGGTTTACACATGTTGAATAGTCAAGGGCACACTGCAGGCTTATATTGCCTGATTCCTCTATTCTCTTTACCAATGTGATTGGATGAAATCTACTGTTTTCCACAAGCCTCTGATAATGGTTGTGATCAATTTAAATCAATAATATCAATCCTGTGATTCTTGCCATGATTGTTCTGAGAGAGCCTGTCAATAGTCTCAGGTCCCCCAAATCCCCAACAAAAAAAAATACAAATAAACTTTTGGTTACTGTTGTTGTTGTTGCCAATGAGCCCAGAATTTCTCCTGGTATGTAAACAGCGAGTCCTGTTATTTTAGTCGAGGTTGCAGAAGGTTCATTAACGTCTTTTACTTACTAAATAGTTTAGTGTATACTATTACGTATGTTGGTGGTATTTGGGACAGAGCTAAAAACAAACAAAAGATATAATATGTGCCTTCAAGAAACTTATGTGAAGAGACTGAGAGCCCACAAAACACACCGCTAAAACCAGAAAGAGATACTGGGTCATATGGGTTTCATGTTAATATTTGAATAAAGTGGCTAGATAGAATGTAGCCCACATCACCTCATGAGAAGTGGCGGGTCCACTTGGATACAGGCATGTCAGCTTCAGTGAGGGATTGCTGTGATATAATTGCAAGGTTGCCTCAGAAATATGTCAGAATATATGAATGAAAAACTAAGGAGAAATAGCTATTCAGATCACGACTGGATTCTTTACATTCTTGTGAGATGGATTTTTTTTCTCTCTGTCCTCATGACTCTGGTAATTACAAGAGTTCCCAGATCTGTATGTACTTGTGCAGTCTTTGAGTTTGTGGGACTGCTGTCATTATCAGAATGTATTTCTGAGTAAATAACGCCAAATGCTTTTCTGATTTCTTGAGTGCCATTTTCAGAAACACCCTCTGTTTTTGTTCCCCTGTGGCAATGTATCTCTCACAGCTAACTTCTTACAAATGTATCTTCTCTTTGAAATTTGGAAGCAGTGTGGCGAAAACAGATATAGAGATACTTAATGATGAAATAGCAGGTGTTTTGGGTTAGGCATTTGGAAGGATGATTGGAGTCATTCTGTGGATAAATGGCAAAGAAGTAGGTGGAGCTTTCTATCAAAGAAACAAAAACAAAGCAACAGGCTTTCTTTTTAGGTATCCTAAAATGTGCACTGTGGTAATGTCTAAGAAGAACTACTTGATGTTAAAATGTATAGCATTATGACTTGCCTTTGATAAAAACTATGCATTAGAATATCTACCCATGATTATTAGATAAAGTTTAAGAAAGTACACATTGTTTTTAATGGCTTGAAGCCTTGTTTAAAGATATCTAGCCATTTAACAGACACAGTGATTAGTAAGTATTATATTTTATTTATAATTTTAATTTCATGGGGCAAGGTGAAGAATAATGTCAGAAAGCAAATGCTTTTTACCCGTGGAGCATTTTCTTGCTAAGGGAGGGAGAACTGAACTATATAGCCACAGACCCAGCTGTGACTATTTTCCTAGGCAAAAACAACCCATAAGAAAAAATTGAAACACTTGCAATTCCTCTTTACAAAGTAACACCAACAATCAAATCTCTTTTCACACCACACAGAACTCAAGTAAACTATTAAATGGCTTGTTTATAAAGAACTGGTTAATTGCCCCGGTATTTTGTGACGTTTCTGAGTGACTTAATAAAATGGCTGCAGTACATTGATGGTGAAGTTGGGTACGTGTTTCAGAGATGCCTCTCTGCTCTTCTTCATGACTGTGTCTTCTCTCTTTATAGATGGTCAGCATTTTTACAAAAGCCAATCTAACATTCTTGCACTTTTCTGAGAGGCATGCTCTTGCTAACAGTAATTAGCAACCCTACAATGAGGAACATGGGTAATTTCTCAGGCAACATAACTTGCATTGATTTAATAAATTTGAGGGCTCACTTTAAATTGTTTCTGTAATAATTGTTTAGTATTCACCACCAAGTCTGCACTGGTCAGCTCATGCTCTGGGGAATTCCATATCTGTCTCATATATTCTGTTCATCTTTGTGCAACTGTATTGGCTAGCTTGCAAATTTCTCTGTAGTATGCCCGGTTGGTTATGTTGAGAAAGCAGCTACTCTCTGGGGGATAATGCCTCATCTCCACCAATCAGGATGCAGTTCATGATTCATTAGGTGTGCTGGCTAGATTATTTAACTTAATTCGATATAAATTATTTAATTCTTCTAGCCTTCCTGGTGTTCAATATGAATGAAACAATTATTCCTGGACAAAACCATCCAAATAACACCACACAGTTTTACCAAGCCCCAAGATAGCCATTAAATCCCAGCTAGCCACTGCTTTACATAAAGTTTGCATGCTGCGTTTTTGAGGGAATAATATTCCTGAAATTGTTTGGATTCAGTAAGATTATGCTATTCTATATTTAATGAGAGAACATCCCAATTACATAGCAACATGCGAAATCATAAAATATTTCTAGGTAGCAACTTTGCCCTGGTTTCATTGTCTATTCTTGTCCATGGGGGAAAGGAAGAAACTTGGGAGTTTCTGTGCCTCTTTTCTTTTAATGCCAAGATTGCTGCTGGGAGCCATTCTTATCGGTTAATTCTGTTTCTTGCTCTCATGTCTAATTGGTCAGTGGTTGGTGAACAAAGAATGTATCACTGGTGTGTTAGCTTTCTGTCAGTGTGTTAAAATACCTGAAGTAATCAACTTAAAATGAGGGTTTCTTTTGTTTTATTTATTTTTTAATTATTTTTAATTATGTGTATGTGTATTTGTATGTATGTGAGTGAAGTGTCCATGGAGGCCAGAAGAGGTCATCAAATCTCCCAGAGCTGGAGTTACAAGTGGTTTTGAGCAGCCTCATATGGGTGCTGGTCTTGGGCAAGGGCGGCAAGTGCTCTTAACCACTGAGCCATCTTTCCAGCCCCAGGAAGGGCTTATTTTAGTTGTCATTTCAGTCCATGGGCATTTGGGCATTTGGGCCTGTGTCTGGGCAAATCATCATCGTGGGGGAGAACATAGTAGAAGAAGCTGACAACTTCATGGCATCCAGGAAGCAGAGAGAGATGGAGGATGGACTGGGTTCTAATATCCTCTTCAAAAGTAAACCACCAATGACCTAACTTCCTCCCACCAGGCACCAGGTCCCAGCTTCCACCACTTAGTTGCATCATTGGCTGGTGATCAGGCCTTTGATATATAGGACTTTTATAGATACTTATGCAAACTTTAAGAACCTGTATCTGTTTGTGCTAAATGTATGACATATGATATGAGTCAGATATCTGGTGTCTGTTGTAGATTGGGTTCAATGGAAACCTTTGAGGCAGAGAATTGAAGGATTCTTTAGTTAGGGTTGGTGTGTGCGTGTGGCGGGGGGGGGGGAGTTCCTGTGAATGCCACTGTGACTGAGGGTCATCCAGTGACTTCATGGAGTTTTAGCAAGTTTGCAGCAACACGAGGAGCTCTGTGCTAAGGGGACAACTTGGGGTACCATCAATCTTCTACTGTCTCTCTCTGGAAAACCTGGGTGAGGACTATGAAAAGCACAAGACCAGGAGACACAGCCCCCATTTCCTTGACATAGCATCTCAGCTTTGTTCTTGCCACGAAGCTCAGCTTCAATCCGCAGAAGCACAATGGATGCCCCTCTTTGCCCCTTCCTTGCTCTCCTACCTTTGACCTGTACAAGGCCAGGGATGCAGGAAGGCGGGCCCTGGAGAATTCTGACCCTGGAGAAGTACAGACTGTGTAGTGCAAATCCTGGGAGACTGAGCATGAAACAGGGCATGTGAAATCACTGAAGTCTGCTTAGAGACCCGGGAATAAAGTGGCACCCGAGCAAAGAGAAACGGAAGCAGAATGAAGTGGTTTGATTTAAGAGGGCTACAGGTTGTAGGCACGACTTGTTTTCTTCACTCATTGTTCCTTGCTGAAGCTGCAAAGGGGCACTTGGGCACTCACAGTGGCATTTGTCTAGCTGGCTGCTTCCTATCACCACCTTCAGTGTCCGGAAGGTGTCATACAGCATCGATAGAGAGGCTGACCTTTATATCCAAGCATATTCCTCCCCACCCACCTCAGCTTCCTCTTATACATGTTTCATTGTAGTCTGTGATCCTTTCTTTCATTCACTGAGTATTTTAAAATTTTTATTAGATTTTTGCTTTATTTACATTTCAAACGTTAGCCCCTTTTCTTGTTACCCCTCTGAAAACCCCCTATCCCATGCCTGCTTCCCCTGATTGCCAACCCCACCTTCCACTTTCTTGACCTGGCAGTCCCCTACACTGGGGCATCACGTCTTCACAGGACCAATGGCCTCTCATCTCATTGATATCTGAAAAGGCCATCCTCTGCTACATATGTAGCTGGAGCCATGGGTCCCTCCATGTGTGCTCTTTGGTTGGTGGTTTAGTCCCTGTGAGCTCTGGGGGTACTGATTAGTACATATTATTGTTCCTCCTATGGGGCAGCAGACCTCTTCAGCTCCTTGGGTCCCTTCTCTAGCTCCTCCTTTAGGGACCATATGCTCAGTCTATTGGTCGGCTGTGAGCCATAGGTATTTTGATCCCCCTTCTAAGAAGGACCAAAGTATCCACACTTTGGTCTTCCTTCTTGAGCTTCATGTGGTCTGTGAATAGTATCTTGGGTATTCTGAGCTTTTGGGCTAATATCACTTATCAGCGAGTGCATACCAATGTTCTTTTATGATTGGGTTACCTCACTCAGGATGATATTTTCTAGATCCATCTATTTGCCTAAGAATTTCATGAATTCATTGTTGTTGTTGTTTTTGAATTCATTGTTTTTAGTAGCTGAGTTGTGTAAATGTACCACATTTTCTGTATCCATTCCTCTGTTGAGGGACATCTGGGTTCTTTCCATCTTTTGGCTATTATAAATAAGATAGCTATGAACACAGTGGAGCATGTGTCCTTATTACATGTTGGAGCATCTTCTGGGTATATGCTCAGGAGTGGTATATCTGGGTCCTCAGGTAATACTGTGTCCAGTTTTCTGAGGAACTGCCAAACTGATTTCCAGAGTGGTTTTACCAGTTTGCAATCCCGCCAGCAATGGAGGAATGTTCCTCTTTCTCCATATCCTCTCCAGCATCTGCTGCCCCATAAGTTTTTGATCTTAGTCATTCTGACTAGTATGAGGTGGAATCTCAGGGTTGTTTTGATTTGCATTTCCCTGATGATTAAGGATGTTGAACTTTCTTTAGGTGTTTCTCAGCCATCTGGTATTCCTCAGTTGAGAATTCTTTGTTTAGCTCTGTACCTCATTTTTTTTTTTTGGATTTTTTTTTTTGAGACAGGGTTTCTCTGTGTAGCTCTGGCTGTCCTGGAACTCACTCTGTAGACCAGGCTGGCCTCCAACTCAGAAACCCACCTGCCTCTGCCTCCCAGAGTGCTGGGATTACAGGCATGCGCCACCACTGCCCGGCTGTACCTCATTTTTTAATAGGGTTATTTGTTTCTCTGGAGTCTAAATTCTTGAGTTCTTTGTGTGACTCTAACCAAGTAAGTGAGAGATCTGTATAATAAGACCTTCAAGTCTCTAAAAAAAGAAATAGAACAGTATCTCAGAAGATGGAAAGATCTCCCATGCTCATGGATTGACAGGACTAATATAGTAAAAATGGCCGTCTTACCTAAGGCAATCTACAGATTCGATGCAATCCCCATCAAAATTGTAACTCAATTCTTCATATGCTAGAAAGAGCAATTTCCAAATTTATCTGGAATAACAAAAACAAAAAACAAAAAATAAAAACAACAACAACAAAAACAAAAGAACCTTTGGCAGAATCACCATTCCTGACCTCATGCAATTGTGATAAAAACTGTGTGGTATTGGTACAGTGACAGGCAGGTAGATCAATGGAATAGACCTGAAGACCCAGAAACAAACCCACACACCTATGGTCACTTGATCTTTGACAAAGGAGCTAAAACCATCCAGTGGAGAAAAAAAAAAAGACAGCATTTTTAACAAATGGTGCTGGTTCAACTGTCAATCAGCATGGAGAATAATGCAAATTGATCCATTTTTATCTCCCTGTACAAAGCTCAAGTCCAAGTGGATCAAGGAACTTCACATAAAACCAGATGCAATGAATCTAATAGAAGAGAATGTGGGGAAGAGCCTGGAGCACATGGGCACAGGGGAAAATTTCCTGAACAGAACACCGATAGCTTATGCTCTAAGATCAAGAATTGACAAATGGGACCTCATAAAATTGCAAAGCTTCTGTAAGGCAAAGGACACTGCTAATAGGACAAAACAGCAATGAACAGATTGGGGAGAGCTCTTTACCAGTGCTCCCTATCCCAGAGGGCTAATATCCAATATATACAAAGAACCATTCACTGACAATTTACCGAACTGCTCCGGACTTCCCACTCTGCTCAGTATGCCCTGGTTGATAACCTTGAACTTCCGACACTTGATTTGCCCTCTCCCTCCTTGTTCTTGCGCATTGGCTGACTTTTACCTTAGCTGACTCTTGTCTTCACTGTCTGAATATATGCTGAGTTTGGCTGGGCCCGTGGTTTCTGATTAAAATGCACTTATCCTCATGTGACAAGCCTAGCCTCATGCCAACCCTCTCCAGATGAGATCTATGAAAGGGTTTCTGAAAAATTGTTTCAGCTTTCAACTCTCCACCCATTTCCTCCAATCTCAGACAATTTCCTGATACCTAATTCCCACTAAGATGAACTAAATGATAAACATGCCTGAGTGAGAATGACTGTGTAAAGTGCCACACGGGAAATCAAGACAGTGTGGCTGGGTATAGCACTCAGGGTATTGACGGTGAACACAAAGCAGATATAGCAAACCTAATAGTTTGACATTAAAACAGTTATTTTTTTATTGTTTGAGAATTCTATACATGCCTATAGTGTATTTTGATGAAAGTCATATTCCCTTCCCTCCAATGTCTCTTCTATCTTAACCACTACTTCTTTCCTTTCATGATTTTGTATTGTTTGATATTTGTTTTTATCCCACTGAGTTCATTTAGGACTGCCCATGTGTGATGAGTGTAAGACCATTTACTAGAACCTGTGCAGCCTCCCAGGGGCCACGTCGCTGTGGAAAACGGACTGTGTATCACCAGAGCAGATGATGCTGAGGGCTAAGCAGGTAGGAGAGGGCTTCACGAGTCCCTCCCCACGTGCACTGGATTTGGCTGGCTTGGTCTTGTTCAAGTCTTGTGCATACAATCTTAAATGCTGTGGGTTTGTGTGTGAAAAAGAATTATTTGACTTACATATAGTTATTTGCCCCATTTTCACTTTTATTTCCCACCAAGGGGTCAAATATAAATAATTGTTCCAGTTTGGGAAACAATTTTGAAGTTTCTGGTTTTACCCTGGCCTGGTTGTTTTAGATATGGTTTATTTCATTGCATTTAAAAGTAAATTCTATGGCTATTATTAATAATCCTGACGAGAAATATTTGAGAGAATATGGTGAAAAATGAACACTTATTCAGTGTTGTGGAAGGTGCAAATTAACACAGCCATTGTAGAAAACATTTGGGAGATTTCTCAAAAATGTAAATGTAGACTCATATAACCTGATTATTTCACTCCTGAGCATATACCCAAAGAACTCCATATTTTACCATAGACATATCTGCACACCTATATTTATTGTTGCCTTATTCACTAGAGCAAGGAATCAGAATCAACTTACTTGTTTATTAAGAGATTACAGATAATGGATATTTTACACACACACACACACACACACACACGGAATGCTATTCAGCTCTGAAGAATGTGATCACAAAATTTGCAGGAATATAGATAGAATTTATAGCATTCAGTGATGTCACACGGTCTCAGAAAGAAAGAAAAAAAGCTATGTTTTTCTTCATATGTGGTATCTAGCCAACCGTGTGTCTATGTAAATACAATGCCCGTGGGTACAGTCTAACGTGTAGAAAAGAGAACAAGAAAGGCCAAATACTAGAGGATGCGAGAGGGCTGAATGCAGGTTATGAAAGAGGATATGAACCTAATTATTCTTCTAGTTGTAACTCTGTCCTGGAATTTTCATTTTGGGTGGTGGATGAGTGAATAAAAAGATATTTAATCGTGAAAGTATAAAATCCAACCCGAAGCTCCACAGCTCCTGTTCCTGACTGCTACCCTATAAACTGTATAGAAGTTCATTGAGTTGTATAGTCTTTGGGTCTGCTTTCTTTCAGTCTATAATTTTTTTTAATAATAAAGTTTAAAATAAATATACAATAACTCAATGAAAGCCTCTATTCCCTTGTTTAACAGCATTTGAATTTTTGTCTTGTGACTTATTCCTATGAAAGTTTTTTCTTTCATAGAGAGTTAGTCAACTGACTGTACTAGTTTCACCATTTTGGTGCATCGCTTTGTTTCAGTCCCACATGCAGGATGATAGCGTAGCCACGTCTCCCTACATGCACTGCACCTCTTCCGCTCTTGTAGCCCCACAACTGCCATATCGTGTAGATACTACACTTTTAAAATGTCATTTTTGTTTTAAATTATGTGTATATGTGTGTATGTGTGTGTGTGTGTGGAGGGGGGAGGTATTCACATGGTTGCAGTGTCCCTGGAGGCCAGAAGAGGGCGAAGGATTTCCTGTAGCTGGAGTTAGATACGATTGTGAGCTACCTCACTCCAGTGCTGGAAATGGAACTTGTCCCTCTGAAAGAGCAGCGAGTGCTTGTAACCACTGAGATATCCTGTCCGCCCCAACCCTGCTGCTTTCAATGTATAGCTAGAAAAACAGAGACAGGAAGAGTGACTAGCTTTGTATCACTAGGATATTCAGTGCCAAAGCTCGTGCTCTTATCTATTAAGTTGGACTATTGGAAAGATCACAGCACAGCCCAACTGTAAGTGACCCTTTGCTCTCAATCATCGCCTTCTAGCCCTTTCTTTGGGCACAGATGTGTGTGTGTGTGTGTGTGTGTGTGTGTGTGTGTGTTCATTTATAATTTTCTTGTGCTTGTTCAAGCCAGGGTACACCACTGGTGGAAACTCATTAGTTATGTATCTGAAATCTGCTTTTCTGTTTCATTTCTTCCTTGACGTTCCATATACTTTCTGTTTTCCCTTGAAGATGTACAGAGGGTCTCTTGACTCTCACTATTAATTTTCCCTTGCCATGAGTTTTCCATTTAAATTTCTTAGCTGTGTAATTTGAGTTAGTCAAGATAGAACTTTTTATAAAAGACTCAGCATGAAAATTAAGTTGCACTGCAAGGGATTATGGGTACAACTGGCAGGAAGGGCATTTAAGAATCTCTATTGAGGTTCTCTAATACAGTCTATCTGCACCTAATGCAATAGTCTGTGCTTGATTTATGATGATGTATTCCAACGTATAAAATGCTGTTTGTAAATAGTTTAATAAGAGGCTATTGCTCCTAACTCCAAATTAGTAGTGAAGCTGATTTCTATGAGAGCAGACATTTGTGGATGGTTTTTCTCTTGATACTTAATAAAGTGAGTTCTTTTTCTCCATATAATACAAACTGTCAACTTGTAGCAGAACTCTGGGGACTTGCCGCTGTATGCAGAGACTAAAAACATATCTCTGCTCATTGTTTATTTACAACGTTTTGGGGTGCATATGGCAAAAATCACTTTCCTTACCGTTCCCAGTTCAGTTTTCCCCCCTTATTGATTATATGTTAAAAATCTGTGCGAGCAGCTCCTCGGTAGAGGCTTAACTGCGAATCTCCAAGCTGCTTTTATTCAATGACATTTCTAGTATTTTAATGAGGCTTTGACATTTTCACATGTTACAATTTTGTTTTATTTTTATATTCATTGAAGTGACTTTCATGTGGCCTTTGTGTGCTGCTGATTTACAGTTTCTAAAGGTGCTTAGAGACACCTATTGAGAAGGAAGAAGTACACTGGGAAATCATTCAGGATTCTCAGGGCTGGCGCTTAGAGGAGTGGATTTGTGAAAAGATGACTTGTAAGGCTTCAAGTACAGGGCTTTTGTTCCGAGAAACATCAAATATAGCTTCTTTTGAAATGGCAAAGGCTAAACTTGATTTAGACCTGGGATTGCAAACTCAGTACCTGGAGGGCCCAGTGGGTAACAGAAGTAAAGGAGGCAGTGGCGGGAGAATTGCAGGGTGGGGTCAGAGGCAGGCAGGCCACATCCAAAGAGGACAGTGCTAAAGTGGCCATGTTTGATGGACACCGAGAGAGAATGTCATGTGTTATTAGGCTTCTAAGTATTCTGAGGAAATATGGGAATCCGGGTGTTGAGAGGAGACAGTCTGACTTTTAACTCTGCTATTTCTGTTTAGTGTGTGTTACACAGGTGCTACATTCACAGTGAATGGATGAAGCTCTAAATAGACAGGAAGGCAAAGTATGGTTGGAGGTTGTCCCAGAAAATAAGAACCTCATTCCAGGAATTTTCAATTGCCAACAGAGCCAGAGCATTGAGAATCAGTCTGCAGTAGCTAATGATGCTACACTTTCATTGTTGTTGAAGAGCATTCAGTCTACTGGGGCAGGGGTGGGGTGGGGTGGGGGTTGGGGGTGCAGCGGGAGAATAGACAAAGG
Source organism: Apodemus agrarius (assembly GCA_964023405.1). NCBI lineage: Eukaryota > Metazoa > Chordata > Mammalia > Rodentia > Muridae > Apodemus > Apodemus agrarius. Next base: position 49,143,517 of record OZ030020.1, on the reverse strand, counting down.
AGATAAAACAGGTCAGGTGAGGAGTGGAAAATCCCCAAAGGGGATGCTGAATGAAAGTCAAGGAGGGAGAAGTCACATCTGTTTGGTGAGACCAGGGACCTTCACCACGAATGTAGGGTTGCAATCCAAGATGATGAAGTGGGCTGAGCCAAGGTAGGAAGGAAGAAGGAAGGCACAGGTGTAAGAGGATGCTCAGCGGACAGGAACTAACGTGCAAGTCAGGGGTGTTGTCAGAGGGAAGCAGGAAAAGAAGGCGGAGCGTCTCCGATGAGACAGGAGTGCTAGACAGTGGAATCTGTTCCGTTCATCTTGGTAACGATGAGCTATGGATGCTTGTTGTTTTGTTTAAATTATCAGTGTATAGTATTTGCTTGCACTAGTGGATTTTGTCGTGTTATTTTCACAGATGTGTACATATGCTTTAATCATATTTATACATATATCATATATTAACCTATCGCCCCTAGCTCCAGCTCCTCTTCTCTCCCAAGCAGACTTCTTCCCACCTCCGTGTTTTCTTTCCCGGACTCAAACATGATAGAAAGCATGCAATCTTTGTCTTCCTCTTTAAAAGGGTATTTACATTAAAATGACAAGACAGGAGGCAGGGCCATCTGCTCTTTGTTCAGTGTGAGCTAAGCCCACTTTGGGGTCCGTGCTGTCCATCCAGTCGCAGCTTAGCCGTGCATTCTCCGGTGGGATGGTCGGTAGTCTCTGGCCCCAGTGGGCGAATCCCATCACGTGACCATGCTTCTTGCTCTGCAGCCGGGGCACCAGCCTGAGACACGCAGCCGTCATGGATGGGCTCCTTGTCATGCAATGCTGGCTTCACAAGCCCTCCTCATCCTTCCTGGCTGTTTAGAGTCTTCTAAGCAGAGGACACAATCGGGATGGTGGTCGGGAAAGTGGGTGAGATTAGAAAGGTGACAAGCCCTAGATCAGAGAGGACGTTGTGCTTTTACACTTGTAAAGGGGGAAGCTATGGGAGAGTTTAGGGGCAAGACAATGAGATGGAGAGTTCTGGACTTGATTGGTCAATTTTCATTCTCTCTCTCTCTCTCTCTCTCTCTCTCTCTCTCTCTCTCTCTCTCTCTGTGTGTGTGTGTGTGTGTGTGTGTGTGTGTGAGTGATATGTGGGTATGCCTCCCTCTGTGGGTGTCAGAGACTGAAACTGAAGAGTCCTCAATCCCTTCTTTACCTTATTTTTTGAGACAGCCAGCCCTCGCCACCAGGGCACCTGCCTTTCTCTGCCCCCCAACGCTGAGGTTACAGCTGTAGCAACTGCAGCTCCCTCCTCCTCCTTCTCTCCCCCTCCTCCTACTCATCTTTCTCCTCCTGGTCCTCCTCCTCTTCTTTCTCCTCTTCCCTCTCCTCCTTCCTAGCTCCCCCTCCTCCTCCTTCTTTCTTCTCATTTCTCACCTCCCTCTTTCCTCCCTCGTCCCCTTTTTCTCCTCCTCCTCCTAACTTAGGATCTCAGGATCTGAATTTAGGTGTTCATGTCCTCATAACAAGTATTCTTACCCCCGAGCCATCTTCCCAGCCCTAGATTAATTTGTTTTCTTGTTTTGCTTTACTTATTTCCTATATCTTGCCTCATCTTTTTTTTTTTTTTTTTTTTACATATAGGTCTACTTTAAGCTATTCTTCTGGATTTTCTTTCAAATATGTCTTCTAAAAATTCATTTACTTTTTATTTTGTTTTGAGATAGGGTCTAAAATTCACCATTCTCCTGCCTCACCTAGAAAGGGCTCACCTAGTCTAGTGCCTCACCTAGAAAGATACTGCTGTATTATCGACACCCTTGGCTTCTTCCTATAGATTTTAGTGTGAGATGTCACATTTTTAATTTCAAAAACTCTTATTCTTGGACTTCTGAGTATCCTGATTTATTTTATGAACATGCAATTGTTTTTTTATATCCCACAAACACTGATTGAAACTTTAGTGAACATTCCTTTTCTTCCTATCTTGAGTTTCATAAGAAAAGTCACAAGACCTTAAACATTAAAGAACTTTTATGTGCTTTACATTTAAGAACAAGGAACGATGTTGATCAGAAACCTGGTTATCGGTATGAGGTTTATAAGTGGTAACTTATCCAGCATGATAATAATAATGATAATAATGTACACTCTCTGTGTGTCTCTTTCTCTGATCTCTCTCTCGCCCTCCCCTCCCTCTCCCCATCTCCCTCCCTCCCTCCCTCCCTCTCTCTCCCCCCCCACCCCGTGTGTGTGTGTGTGTGTGTGTGTGTGTGTGTGTGTGTGTGTGAAATGTGATCTCTGTGCTAGGCTGGTTTCTGCTAGTATGCCTTCCTTGCTACGATAGGCTGTATCCCCTCTGGAACTGTAAGTTAAAAGAAGCCCTTTTCACCTATAAGTTGCTTTTGGTCATGGTATTTTATCACAGCAACATAAAAGTCGCTGATAGAATGGATAAAATGAGTGCAGCTGTAATATACACCCTTGCTCCCATCCCTGGAGAATACATATTGTGCTCACCCATTGTGATGGTTTGAACAGGAACGGTTCTCATTGCACCATGTATTTGAACATTTGTTCAATGGGGTGTGGTGCTACTTGACAGGGTTTAGGAGTTGTAGTCTTGTTGGGGTAGGTGTGGTGTTCTAGAAGGGAATGTATCACTATTTTTGTGGCACTACCAATTGTCAGTGAAAGGTTGGAGAATCTCCCAATCTCCAGCATGAGTGATGAAAAGGGCATGATCGGGTATGCTATAAGCCCCAAGTTCAAAGCTCTGACTCGGTGTAAAGAGGTGGCTAGAGAAATCTTTGGGAAAATGTGTACATTTTCCTTTAGTACTTCAGTAAGGTATTTTATTTTTGTTACCCCACCCACTTTCTCACGTAATCACAGGGAACCTCAGAGGGTGATAGTATTTGCACCCATCTCTTGTACCCTGCTGTTCTGTGTGCAGACTCAGTCTGCAGTCCTGGAGCAGGCTCAGGTGTATTCCCCTGAGTTGGGGGGAGGGGCTATCCCAGTATCTGCTGTCTGTGCTTTAGACTTCCCCAGTGTCCCCTGAAGAGGGGCTCTGCTGCCAGTTCAGAAATACTCTGTCTCAGGAAGCAGGAGTGGGCAGATTGGTGAGCAGGGGTCGGGGGTGGGGAGGGAGGAATGGAATAGGGGGTTTTTGGAGGGGAAACCAGGAAAGGGGATAACATTTAAAATGTAAATAAAGAAAATATTTAAAAAAAAACAAAGAAAGAAGGAAAGAAAGAAGGAAAGAAAGAGAGAGCGAAAGAAGGAAGGAAGGAAGGAAGGAAAGAAAGAAAGAAAGAAAGAAGAAAGAAAGGCAGGCAGACAGAAAGAAAGAAAGAAAGAAAGAAAGAAAGAAAGAAGGAAGGAAGGAAGGAAGGAAGGAAGGAAAGGAAGGAAGGAAGGAAGGAAGGAAGGAAGGAAGGAAGGAAGAAAGACTCTCTCTCTGCTGTGTCCTGAGCAGACTCAGTGCCAGGCAACCGTTCCCAATGCCTGGTCCCCTAATTCTTCGTGATGTCTCCATTCCTGTTTGGCAGGTCCCAAGGTTTATTCAAAGCAGCAGAACCCAACGCAAACCCTAGACACACAGCCTGACACTCCCTGTCTGTTCCCTATTTCTGTTTCCTCATTCAGATCCTCTGACCCCACCCTGTTTTAGGCTGTGACTATTCCACCCTGACTGTATGACAAGTGACAGACACCATTACCAGAAGGCTTGTGCTCTCATCTACTGTTGGTCCCCATCACTGTCCTTTAGGGGCCTGTTGGCACCGGGAGGACAATGGTGATGGAAGCCAGGAGGGCTCTTGCCATCTTGCAGTCACCCCTTTGGCCGTTCCTGGCTACTTTACATCATGTTGGTAGACCTGGCGCCCTATCTGCAGGGTAATGTGTGGGCTTGGCTGGGAAGCAAGGGAAAGGCCCCTTAAATGATGCTTTTGCAGTGCTCTAAAAGAAACATGCTGTTCTTCACAGTCAGGTTCTGGAAACAGTGTGGTGTAGATGACATTTCTTTTAAGCAATATGCAAAGTTTCCCTCGGAGAAAAGAGATTAGAAGACAACATTAATTATTTTCGAGACGGGTGAGTCCCGATTTCCACTAATTGCTTAGATTTACCACCTGCCTCTTCTGACTGGTGACACTCCGGTTGCTGGACGCGAGGCCTGCAAACAGAAAAGTCTTTCCTTTGGAAAGGGCCTGCTGGACCCTTCTAAAAGCTCTGATGTGTAAGAAGGCCAAGCAAGGGCTCAGCATCTCCGGTGAGGAAGTGTGAACCTACAGTCTTATACAGCCATGTCTCAGCAGGGAGCACTCAGGAAGTCCATCCCACTGTGACCACAGCAGTAGGATGTTAGCAGGTTATATACCCTCCCAGGGGGAGCACATAGCTCTATCTTCTGTGAGCCACAACCACCTCTCCATGCCTTTGGGCTTTGGCTGGATTTGAACCTTTTTCAACTAATAGGCACCCCAACCTCTGCCCTCTTTTTTTCCTGAGGTGCACGGGAAATTATTATCGTGGCCTGGAATCTGTTCCAGGGGCTGACTTTGCTTCTCCTTCTTTCCTTCTGGATAGCCAAGGCCTTGTGTAGCAGGCCCATTTCTTAGGTGACTCCAGAGATCCTCATCTTCCTATGCTTTGTGGCCTCAGAGGTTTTGGGATGAGGATGGTGTTAGGTCCTAAACCAGGGACAAAAGGATGCGATGCCTAAATAACACATCCATATTGACACTGGCCTTCGGGGTTTCCCAGCATCTCTCTGTACCTCCCTGTTACAGGATCCTCCTGGCTGGCATACCCCATCCCCTGCCCTGAACTCTTCAGCCCAGGGTCTGGGTTCCCTTCCCCCAAGCCCTCTTCCCTTTAGAATTTTGGCCATGAGGGTCCTTTCAGCCCCCTTTGGTGTCATGGCCCAGGCCACCCCCTCTTTGTTGGTGTCTCCTCTCTTGCTCTTCCTCCAACTCCCTCCTCACAAGACCGCCTCAGTCTGGCTGTGTTCACTCTGCGCTCTTCCAGATGCCTCTGTCTGTGCTCTCCCAGTTACTGAAGATAAACCTTCTCCTCCACCATATCTAGGAGCCATCATGTCCTCCCTTTATATCTTTTTTTTCCCAATCTGGATGAGTGTGGTGGTTTGGATGAGAAATATCTCTCCTAGACCCAGGTACTTGAACACTTGGTCCTCAATTGATGCCATTGCTTGGGAAGGTTTTGGAATCTTGATGGTTGAAGTATGGATGGGCTTTGAGGGTTTATAGCATGGCTCCACTTCGTGTTCTCTCTGTCTGTCTCCCTCTCTGTGTGTCTCTCTGATCTCTCTCTCCCTCTCCCCATCTCTCTCTCTCTCTCTCTCTTTCTCTCTCTCTCTGTCTCTCTCTCCCTCCCTCTCGTGTGTGTGTGTGTGTGTGTGTGTGTGTGTGTGTGTGTGTGTGTGAAATGTGATCTCTGTGCTAGGCTGGTTTCTGCTAGAATGCCTTCCTTGCTACGATAGGCTGTATCCCCTCTGGAACTGTAAGTTAAAAGAAGCCCTTTTCACCTATAAGTTGCTTTTGGTCATGGTATTTTATCACAGCAACATAAAAGTCGCTGATAGAATGGATGAAATGAGTGCAGCTGTAATATACACCCTTGCTCCCATCCCTGGAGAATACATATCGTGCTCACCCACTGTGATGGTTTGAACAGGAACGGTTCTCATTACCCATGTATTTGAACATTTGTTCAATAGGGAGTGGTGCTACTTGACAGGGTTTAGGAGTTGTAGTCTTGTTGGGGTAGGTGTGGTGTTCTAGAAGGGAACGCATCACTGAGGATGGACTTTGAGGTTTCAAATGTTCAAGCCAGGCCCAATGTCTCCTTCCCTCCTCTTGCTTGCAGATCTGGATGTCGAACTCTCAGCGTCTCCAGCACCAGATCTGTGCATGCCTCCATGCTTCCCACCATGCTGATAATGGACTAAACCTCATACACTGTAAGCCAGTCCCAATTAAGGGTTTCTGAAGCCAAGGTGTCTCTTTGTAGCACAACGCTGACTTTCTCATTTATTCCCTTGTATTTATCACTCTGCTACATGGATACAATGGACTAGTAAGACGGATGACGTCTGGTGAAATTTGAAGCAGGGCAAATGTAACCTTTCCGAAATGCACCTAATAATAATGCCTCAATTTATACTTACAACTCATGAGACCAACTTGGATTTTGTCTCTGTCGATCACGCTGACTATAGGAACCCCAAATACAATATATGATGAGTATTCATTGGGGGGAAATTCAGCCACTAATTTAGAACCGAGTCAGACGGGTGACCTTTAAAGGGGATCTAATGGTTAGGAAGAGGATCGGAGCTTGGCATACAGAGGATAGGGCACAAGGCAGGGTGGGGAGCACTCCAGGAAGAAGGGCAGCACCAAGAGGGGTTGGTGGAGACGAGGGGTGGGTGGACACAGCCTTACTTGGAAGAGATGATGTCTGAGCACATGGGTTATGGATTGTGTCCTGGAAATGTAAACCAGGCAAATATGTTCTCCCCAAGTTGCTTTCTAGCATAGCATTTTGTCACAGTTCCGGACAGGAAACTAGAAGACGTGGGTTTCAGAAATACTGCTCTAGTTACCTGACGAGCTGGGAGGGAGAACCTGAGGGGAAGAAGGTGCCCATCTTCCTGGTCCAGACTAGACTTAGACGCAGGTTGTGAAGGAGAAAAAGGAGAGTTTGGGATCCTGGTTCTGACATTGGTGCCATGACAACTGATTATGACTGTACAGCTGTTTCCTCTCTATAAAATAATTTCTGAAGTCATTGTATTAGTCAGAGTTCTCTAAAGGAACAGAACCCATAGAATAAAATATATATGAACTCATATATAATTACATACATTATAGAAATAATACATAACATTCACACTATACATATTACATAGTATATCAATAATAATATGTTATCAATGATTTGTTAGATTGGCTTACAAGGTGTGGTCTGGGTAGTCCAATAATGTCAATTTCACACTGGAGAGGCCAAGAATTTCATAGTTGTTTGGTCCACAAGGCTGGATGTCTAGGTAGCCCCAATCTGGTACAGAAGGTCTGGAGTATTCCTGGACAGCAGCTGGTCCTGGTCAATACTGGAATCCTGAAGAAGTTGGTTCTGATACTGGTGAAGGAATGTTACGGCAACAGGATAACGAAACTACGAGAACAGAAGCAAACAGGCAAAAGCCAGACCTTCCTTCTTCCATGTCTATGTATCCAGGTCCCTATTGGACAGCACCATTCACAGCGAGCTTGGGTCTTTCTCCTTCTAGTAATCTCATCAAGAAAATCCCTCACAGGAGTGCCGGGCAGGTCGTGCGTGCTTCGGTTGATTCCAGATGCAGTTAGGGTAAAAACCAAGATTAGCCATCACAGGCGTAAAACTTGGTTTCTGTGTCATTTCTAAGTCCCGACAGAGCCTACCCAGACCCCTTGCTTTCTCTTGTCTTTCTCTCTTTCCATCTGATGCTATACCAAAATACCATGTTCCGGGTGGCTTGAAAAAGAGAAATGTATTTCTTCTCTCGCAATCAAAGATCAAGGTGCCAGAGGGTGCGTCACCGCCAGTCTCGCCGCTCAGCAGTTCTGTAAGCATCCTTGCTGTGCCCCGGCATAGCCTTTTCTCCTGGTACCTCTGCACGGTCCTATCTCCTTTACCCCCAAGGACACCGCAGGACCCTTCTAAAGGTTTCGTCTTAACTAACTCACCTCTTTGAAGATTTTCTTTCCAAGCACATTCTGGGTGGGGATGGGGGGCGTGGGGGGTGGGGTGGTGGTGGTGGTGGTGGTGGGAATTAAGGCTTCAATATATAAAGGGGTGGGGGTGTGTGTGAGAAAATTAGCCTGTAAGTTTCACGTTCCTCTTCCACCTGCTTTGGTAGTAAACACGGTGAAACTAGAAATGACTAAGCTAGTGTGGGAATTTGATTCCTTCCTCCATGGCTCCATTCCCTGGGCTTGATCCGTATTTCCTACTAATTACATGGGCCAATTATTTGTGAGGAAGGCTAGACTGATTTTTTTTCTATGCTAGCCGAGATTTTTCTTTTTCCCAAAGTGATAGAGCTTCTGAGTCCCTTGCTCTGCCACGCTCAGCCCCAGCTTTTTGTTTTATTACATCTTATCTTTACCCTCCAGTGAGAGTCTTCCTTTCTGGCTAGGCTTATATTTTTCACGTTGCCTCGAATAACTTCCAAGTGAATCCATAGCTCTCCTTTCCTTCCTGTCCTCTCGATCATTGCTGATGCCCATCCGGATCTGAAAAGCTCATTGCATGAATGCTATTCCAGTGTTCTCGGCTCAGACATCCCTGTTGCCGTCTCTTTGAGGCCAGGATTTGATTGCGCGCCCTTGCTTTTGTGCACCGTGTCTTAGCAGCTCAAAGGGGCCCCCGTATCCCTGGCACCCCATGAATAAATGAAATCACACACCATAATCACGACAATAGGGCACCGACTCCTCCACCTGCCTACGGAGTGAACTGCTCTTTGGACTGTTTTTGCAAAATCCTAACGACTCACTGGAGGGTTCTTTCCACCTCCCTGATTCCGAGCCCAGTGAATTATAAACATATTTTATTTAACAAATTCATTTTTTATTACCACAGTCAGCTCCGATCATGGCGGTTAAGGTTCTGTTTGCAGGTTCATAACTTGGCTATAAAATTTTGCTTCAGGCGGCTACTCTGTTCTAATGACTCCAGGCGCAAAATGTCATTATTAGAACCTTTTTTTCTTTTAACACCAAAGAAAGTCTTTAAAAAAAAAAAAGTGCTATGACTTAAACACCCAACTTTTCAAACTCTATTATTTTGTATTAAAGATGAGCCTGTCTTCAAGTTTAACAGCCACAACCAGCTACCGAACTCTCAAGATCCCAAAAAGCAGCATGGCATATCCTCCTGGGTGGGTGCTGCTCAGCGGGGGGTGCTAGCTGTATTTTGGGGGGATGTTTACTTTGTGCAAACCTATCTTATATAAAGCAGTTAGCATTCCTTCCTCCCCAACAAATTGAGAGCACGAACTCGCTGGTTGGACCAACAACAGTCCTACCTTTGTGTGCTCTCTGTTTCATTCCGTTCCCATGGAAGACATCTCAATATGGCACCTCTGTCTTTCTGGTGGTAAGATTAGATCAGCTCAGCTACCTGCTTAGCTATGGGTGGAACCCAGAGGCTTAATCTCAGGATTCTTCTGCGGGCCCTTTCCTCGTCTTTTCCATTGGCTGCTGCCTTCCTCTAGAAGGTTGGACGCTGCTCTTTCAGTGTCAAGTGATTCCTGGCAGTGAGCAGATGGGGACCTGCTCTGTCTCTTTGTTTCCACCAAAGTGGCTCGGCCTTCACCCACGCTCAGAGGTGCTTGCTTTTCCATGTTGCCCTTCCTATAACAACCAAACCTTGATAGTGGTCCAGTTCGTGAGGACTCTTTGCTTTGGTGCAGACAATGATAAATCGGAAACTATATGGTGAAGCGTCACATCTCAATGGTTCTCTCTGTGCCAAGTGCTACCCGTTGGCTGCTGGATGTTGGTGGCATGGTCAGAAGTGATCTTGGGGAGGGGTTGCTGTGTGAGTGCACTGGGTTTGGGGAGGATCGCAGAGCAGTTGCTGTTGGTGAATCAAGGTTAAAATACTTCGTGTTGTTTATAGGCGCTGTCTTAGTTAGGGTTTTACTGCTGTGAAGACACACCATGACCAAGGCACCTCTTATAAAGAACAGCATTTAATTGGGGCTGGCTTACAGGTTCAGAGGATCAGTCCATTATCATCAAGGTGGGAAGCATAGCAGAATCTGGGCAGGCATGGTGCAGGAGGAGCTGAGAGTTCTACACCTTCATCTGAAGGCTGCTAGCGGGATAGTGCTTTCAGGCACCTAGGACTAGAGTATTAAAGCCCACACCCACAGGGACACACCTACTCCAACAAGGACACACCTCCAAATAGTACCAGTCCCTGGGCCGAGCATATGCAAACCATCAAAGGTACTATTGCTGTGTTCTCTACCAGTAACTACTGAGGGTTTTCATGTTAGCAAGAGGCAGCCAGGCTCTTGCATCTTGATTCTTTATTTGAAAACAAAGCTGAATCTTAGGAACCACAGCTTGGGAGTGAGAAAGAACTTAACATTCTTATTTTAATTTTTATTTACGTGTCTGTATGTGTTTGTGTGTGCCTCTGTGGACGTATGCATGTTTGTGTGGCTGCCTATATGTGTTTGTGTGTGCCTCTGTGGACGTATGCATGTTTGTGTGGCTGCCTATGGAGACCAGGAGAAGGCGTCATATCCCCTGGAGCTGGGGTTGTGGGTTCCCAGCAGCCTGAGGTGGGTTATAGAAACTGAACTCTGGTCTTCTACAAGAGCTGTATACGCTCTTAACCACGAGCCATCTTTCCAGTCAACAATTTTTTTATTTTTATATGTTACATTGAAAGTCCCCATTTTGTCAGACAACAGTCACATGTATTTTTCTTTTTAATGATAATCATAACTGAAGTGTGTTCTGTTATTTGAAGAAAGCTTTATTTTTTTTTAAATTGAAAAATCTCACACCATTGCTAAAATTTTACTTTATTGATCTTTCTCTGAACTATTCCATGCTTCTGTCTGGGTCTAATGCCAGCCCCATGGTCTTGACTGTTGTGACTCACGAGCAGGACTGGCATTAGATTAGCCTGTCCTCCCTTTGCAGCTCTCAACTGCTTCTCTAAAATCACTCTTGTGCATGAAAAACAATAACTTCTGAGGTTACTGTTATTGATTCTAAATACACACTCTTATTCCACAGCCCAGGCTGGCCTTGAACTTGTGATCCTGTTGCCCCCAAGGCTGTGTGTGTGTGTGTGTGTGTGTGTGTGTGTAAGTGTGTATGTGTGAGTGTGTGTGAGTATATGTGTATGTGTGAGTGTGTATGAGTGTGCGTGCGTGTGTGTGTGTGTGTGTGTGTGTGTGTGTGCGCGCGCGCGCGCGCGCATCTATGTGTGTGTACTTCTCTTAGAACCTCTACTTTGCCAATCTCATTTTTAAAAATTAGAATTACAAAAATATACTTAAATATATTAAGAAAAAAAAAGACCCAACACTCTCTGTTCAGTCTCTCTAGTTTGAAATATTATGAATTTGTCTTAGTATTATTGTGGTAGTTTGAATATACTTGGCCCAGGGAGTGCATGGCATTGTTAGGAGGTGTGGCCTTGTTGGAGGAAGTGTGGCACTGTGGGGGTGGGCGGGCTTTGAGAGAGCGTCCTCCCAGCTGCCCGAGGGGCCAGTCTTCTCCTGGGTGTCTTCCAATCAAGGTATTGAACCCTTAGCTCCTCCGGGGCCCACCTGGACGCTGCTGTGCTTCCTGCCTTGATGATAGAGGACTGAACCCCTGAACCTGTAAGCAAGTCCCGATTAAATGTTGTTTTTCACAGCAATGCGAATCCAAAATAAGACAATTATAATCGTTGTTTATATCTTTCGTAAAGTTTTGTGACTGGAAAGTGGCCGCACCCCTCGACCCTTTTGCAAGGCTGATTGACTGACTAGAACTTCATTGATTATGGAGTGGTTGGGATGGTGCAGGTCCAAAGTCTATATATAGTTTATCTTCTGCTATGCTTAACGCTATAAACAGCCATTTCTTGCCCACCTCTGAGTCTAACTTAGCAACCTATGACTGAGAGTTAAAATGTATTTAACTGTATTACCTTTTGTAATGTATTAACATCAGTTCCCATCAACCCAAAAATCTGAGTATCTCTTGATAGCATCTGAGGACTGCAGTAGAGAGTTCTCCATGCAGCTTTAGTTTCCTACCTACTCTCCCCACTAATGTGTTTGAAAAATGTCTAGATTTATGACTTTTGGTACTATACAAACATCATGATACTCCAGCTCAACTGGAACATAGAATTTGGAGTGACCTAAATCTATATTCTTGGGTCAATCATATTGGCTTCACGATAAACTATCTCTTCTCTTTTTGAAGGTAAGAATTATATTTTTGCATCAACTCTTTTACTGTTTTCTCGAAGTAGATTTGTATGGCTTTGGGGGTCACTCGTGTTTCCCTGTTACTTGTTTATTTCGTCTTGCGGTAGTTTTGTTACTGGCAGGATTTTTTTCTTGATTCCAACTAACTAGACTTTGTAGAGGTGGGTGTCGAGACCCCCAGACCACCTCACCTGCTCGCCTTCACCCTGGCACACGCCACCAGCTGGTTCTTCCCGCTGATGCTTCTCCTACCACATGGGTTCTGATAGGAGCGCTTGAAGTCTGTGCGAGCCTGTGGTTCTGGCACGAATGCATTTCAGCTTTGTGTTGTGCTCTCTTTTGGCGAACAAAACTTGGGAAGACATAAACATAATTGTCTATTTTGACTAAATATGACTTCTTCTTAAATACTCACAATGGGACTCATCTTCGGAGAAGTTCTTTGTAACAATTACAAAAGGGGCTCAGAAGGCATGTTCAATAATGGTCTCCCTCAAATGTCAGTTATTTATTAAAAGGAAGAATAGCTGTAGAGGGATTAAAAATATCTCTTCTTTTCAAATCTATGGTCCCTTTAAAGTTCAGGGATAAACGTGCAATTGCCTTCGCCTTACCTGTATCTTCCTAAATAACCAACAAACCCGCTCCAGAAAAAATTCAATTTCTCCCTGAAGGGGTGTAAGTGGAGAGAGGGGTACTCAGATTCAGATAAGATTGCTTGACAAGCTCTCCAGCAGCCGAGGAAGTCAGACAAGGATTGGAATAGCTGCGGGGAGCAGCAAATGGTGCCTGGTTAATTGTGTTAGTTCTACTTGAGGGACAAAGAGGAAAGAAACTGGCTAAGGGAGAGCCACCTTTGAAACAGTCAGGATTGTGTCTCCTTGTCATTATGCCTTTGCGTCAATAATCCAAGAATGCGACTAGAAGCCATTAAATACGCGCTATATTGGGACAGATTGTGGGTGAGGTCTGTTGCTTTTTCCGCTCTCAGTTAAAACTGCCCCTTTAAGATTTGTGCTTTAAAAAGTGTGGAATTAGGATAGTATTAGGACAGCAGCAAAGATACTAGGATAAGCACACGATCGGCCTCAGGTTTTTGCCAATCCATCTTTTGTAGTCAATCACAAAAGATGCTGGGTACAGGCATGCTGGTGGATGGTGGCAGCAAGGGTTTGCAGACATGGCACTAGGTGAGGTCATGCCAATCCTCCTGACTGTTGCTCAAGTGCGTAGTGGAAGTAGTGTTATGTCACTGGGAACAGAGTCCAGGCTTCTATGACGTCAGTTCTTCTGCTGCTTCTCTGACCCTGATAAAACTGCAACCCCCACCCCCCAACCAAACCTGTGGGCTGTGCTTTTTTGGCTAAGACATCTGTTGACCCATTTCACTAACATCTCCAGGGGACGAGCTAGAAACAGGATGTATCATTTTGGCCCACATCCACCAGATCTGGAACTTGGAGTGTGAGGCAATTTTTGTTTGGCTGGAACTTCCAGAAGATTCTTATGTAGTCAAGGGATTGTTTCATCTGCTGCTAGTAGAAAGAATGTGGAATAATAACAGAATGGTATAAAATTACTGATTTTATTATGTTTTGCCGCCTTTGCTCACATGTCAGGGACTCAGTAAGACATCAAAGACCACTTACAAGTGAGGGAAGGGAGGTGGGAAGAAGGGAGTTAACTCCAGGGGCGCCATCCTCCCCCAGTGTATGTGAGTTAATAAGTAGACCATGAGAGTGTATGCAATACTATGGCTGGATAGTAATAGCCAATCTCTTTGGAATATGCAGGGAAGCATCTGTATCAGAATCCTTCATTAAGATCTGAGCTTACATGAGAGTTACTCTCCATATCTGTGCTTACATGGAACAAGACAGGACCTGGCTGTTGGAATTAAGTGAACAAACATAACGTGTCTACCTGAAGCAAATAACCAAGGCACTGACAGTGAGTCCATGATTACATCATGGCATAGTCATGATATTCCATATGCCACCCTTGTGGACCTGAGAGGCTGCCCTCATGATGACGTCACTTTCCCTCATGATGACGTCACTTCCCGTCACAATGCCACATAGCCTCTCTCATCACACCTTCCTCCTGGCTTGAGATGCCCAGAGCAGAGGCCAACTGCCCCTTGAGATCTTCCAAAATAGGTGACTACAAAAAAAGATCGGGGACACTTTCGCTGCCCTGGGCTCACTAACGTGAGCATCCGTTCTCCTAAAACCCGAGTTCTCTCCTGAGCAAGTGGCATGTCCTCAGGGGGATCTCCTAGCATCGCTCACCCGCCCTTAACTTAAGCTCTAATACTCTTCGGCACTCCAATCCCCTCCTGGGTTTCTGCAGAGGGGAGAACCGCGGCTATCCAGAGAAAGTGGTATTAAAATGCTATTAGGGAAGGATGCACTGATTCAGGAGGGGAAAAAAGAAGCCCTAAACAGCAAGCAAACAAAAGACCTGCAGATTGAGTAGGAACACACTTGCGATGGGATGGGATGAGATGGGAGGCCCATGTTTTCTGAGCTCTGTAGTGTTTGCTGATGAGCTTCTGCTATTTATCTCGTCAGAGGGGTCCTCTCTCTCTCTCTCTCTCTCTCTCTCTCTCTCTCTCACACACACACACACAATACTAATGTGTAACACACACTACTTTCAAACAATTGTTTTAAAGGAACGAGAGAGAACATTTATCGCTGATTGCTATCGTCAGGCTGGGGATTATGTCTTGGCAAACCGTGTGGGGAGCTTTCACAGAGATCCTCATTAAAAATCATCTGTAATTCATGGAGACTTAGTCTGGCAGATGACAGCCCCGCAATTCACACTGTCATGGATGGGATGGTGACTGCAGGGATTACAGGGAAGAACAGTTCTTCTTACTAGGAACTGTTGCTTGTGCTCTGCTGACCAGGATGTCGCCTGTGTAGTGGCATTATCTCAAGCATAGGGGACCAGGAAACGCTCTCACCTCCAGCATGCCTCATAGCCAGCCACACACTGTGCCCCAGGGAGTATGTCCAGGCCCTGGAAGAACCGAAAAGGCCTCCCCTCTATGTCAATCAGTTTCTAGGACTGTAGCAGCTTGGAATGGGTTTGCATAGCTTCATGAGCCCGGTGCCCCCCCCCGCCCCCCCACCATTTCTCCTCAAGCTTATTGTTTTCAAGTCTCCTTGCTTAATGCAATCTTTTGGCTTTGATGTGTATTCGTCACATGAGAACAGCCTTTAGAAACAGAGAAGAATTTAGTCACATTTTAACCCAGGGACCAAGACAGTAGAGTACATTTCAAAATAACAAACCCTGGCTAAATTGAAATTGACATGATGCTGTTTTTTTGTTGCAAAAAAGAATCAAAGCTTCCAGCATAATTACTAGCCGCCATGCTGAGGTATGTAGTTCTTGCACAGAGGTTAACATTAACTTGTACAGACACTTTTAGAGAATCGACTATATAGCAGATACTACAGCACTGTCTGAACACGAGGAAGACACTGTCTTGGACTCAAGGGACTCAGTCTGATGAGCAGTTGGTAGAACATAGAAATACTCATTCAACAGAGAAAGACTCTCAGAACTGCTTGCAGCCTGTTGCAGATCCGGCTTGGCTAGGCTTTAGACGCCTTACGGTGAAAAGGCGTAAAGTGTTGGCTAAGTCGGAGAAGGGCTGTCATGAAAAAGACAGGCTTTCCACAATCCACCAGTAAGGCACATAGAACAGTCGTCCCAAGGATCTGGAACATCCACAGATCAAGAGGTCCTGTGTTCTCGGACTGGTTCTCTCAGCAGCTCATGACAAGGCGCCCTGAAGATGAATGACCTTGGTAGGGAGTCTTAGTGTGAGGGATTGAGAGTTGACTTGGAGTCTCCTTTCCGTAGGATTTCTCTCTAGGTCCATCCTGACATCTTCCTATGATGTCATGATGACGCTGTGGGTGATGACGTTCACACTCAGTGTGGCTCAGCACTAACTTCCCCAAAAGCAGCAGAAGGGCGAGGCCTGCACCTGTAGCCAAGAATGTCGTCCAAAGTAGGTTAAGATCTGAATAGCTTTCCGCAGCAGCAAACTCATCCATTGTGTTAAAATGCACACGAGCTAACAATTGTACCAATAACTATAAATCTACATTTTAATAATAAAAGAGCCAAGAAGAAGGCTTGAACATTTGGTTAAAAAACAACAATTTAGAACCAATGAGATGGCTTAGTGGATTAGGCTTGCTGTCAGGCCTGATGATCTTGAGTTTGATTCCGAGAACCGACCTGCTGGAAGAAAAGAATTACTCTTCACCTGTGGTGTGGCATGTACACCATCACCCGATACAATTTGTAAAAACACCCATTTTATCCTCAAGTCACTAGTAAGCCTGGAGTGACTAGTCACTTGTAGATGTCTCAGAGACAAAGACCATGATGAGTTAGTTGTACAGGAAGTGTTGCCAAAGCACTCTGTATAAGGAATTATTATCTATGTGTGTGTCTCTGTGTGTAGTCAACAGGGTATCAATCAGAGCACTAAGGAACAGCCAGCCTCTCTTCAAGTACCACCCCCTATCCGAGTGTACACACACATTTCACCAGCACAGAGACGAAAGCATGCCTGTGGGATTCCAAAGCACTTGACATGTTCTTTCAGATATGCAGACCGTGTGTCCGGAGCTCCAGGCAGTTCAGCTTCAGTGTGACGTCCAAGCCATGGTCAGCATGGTGACATGACCCATGCACAACAGGAATCTGTGTTAATGTGTACAAGACGGGAAGAGCAGGAGAGATGAAATGACTTAGGAAGAATCCCCGGGGCAGCTAAAACAAATCCAGGCAAAACAGTGTCTACAGTAGGTTTAATGAAAAACAATTTTCTCAAAATGACATCCAATATTTAGGGACACATTTCCTGTTCTACAGATGCCATCAAAGTATAAACATAATGCAAAGATAATACTTAAGGGACTCAAAACATCACACCAATTGCTTGATATAAAGTGACAAAATACTCTGTTGTTATTGTGCGTTGCTTGGCAGAGCTCTTCTTTTGTTAAACATTAGAATAAAGTGACATTGGCTTGTCACTTAGCAAACGGTCCTCTGCTTTCTAAACTGTCCAACAGATGGTCTAGGTGATAAAGTGCGGCCCCGGTGCGACTGCGGTTTTTGCAAGCAGTCTTTTGCAACTTCTACCCTGCACAGCTGCCATCGCTCACCTTCTGTCAGGCCACCTCACCACTGTCACTCCTTAGTGTCCCACTTCCCAGACCTCACGTATCACAGTCAAGCCACACAGCTCTAAGGTTAATTCACCCACCTTCTTAACGTCAGCTCCTTTGATGAATTTTCTTCCTCATTCTTCATGTGTTTCCCCACCCCACCCCCAATCTCTGCAAGGTTACTCTCTTAATGTTCCTTCTCCAAACTGAAAACCCCTGGAATTCTCTAAGAAAGGGTGAGATTTTTTCCTTGCATGATGAAACTTCTTCTTTCTCTTTAATGAATACAAAACTGGAGGAATCCAAGCCAAATACCACGCCTCCCAGCTACTGCAAAGGTTAAAAGAAAGAGATTAGCACAGATTCAAGATTAGCATAGATATCAAGGACAGGAACTACCAGAATTCCAAAGATTGAACCTTCTTTCTTTTCTCACTATATAGGATGGAAACCTGGTAAACCAGCAGATAATATACACACTTACAACTGGCTGGGGCAGGAGTAGCCCTGCACCTTTGGTGGATAGTTTCAGGCTAGCTCCTTCTAAAATGAGTTTTTTGTGAATTTAAACTGTTGTTGTCTTTTCATGAATCTACTAAGTATATATTATTTTCCTTGCAGCTAATCTTTCTGATCATCAATCCTGAAAAAGTATCTGGAGTTGGTTATACATCAGAGATCAAAAAAGGGGATGGTCTCCATCAGAAACAAGAGATATAGTGACCTGTGAAAGAGAGCAGGCCTTGAGAAAAGAAGACAGTGTTGTTGACCCATGAGAGACCCATAGATGGTCCAGTCACCTCTACAAAAGGAACTTTATGCATAGAACCACTGTGTCTGTGAATGATTTCTGAATCATAACAAGAAGTATGAATTACCCAGCATATTTAATTATGTTGTTGCACAAAAGTAAAACGTGATTCTGTTATCATTGGTTTCAAAGTATTCCAAGGTAAAGAATGGGATGCTGACACAAAAGTAACCAAGATCTTATCAACATCATATTTCTAACCAAGACCTGATGAATTATTTGTTGGTAGTTTATGTTGCAGGTCTAGAGGAGTGAGCAAGGATATAGAAAGACCAGACCTTCCTAAGAGATACTCAACAGACTCAAGTAATGTTATAATTCAATAACCTGAGGAATGATAGTGCAGATCTGATTTTATTATACTGGTGGCTACAATGATAAGAAGGCTTTGATTCTTGGATTGTGGCTTTAGCCAGGACCAAAGACTCTGAACTTGTTCACTCTCTGTAGGTCTTCAAGCATACTGAAATTGATCTCAAACCACAGCCCTCATAGTTTATCTTCCCTGTCTCTACAGTCAAGAAAAGCAGTCCTCTAGGCTTCTGACTCTAGTCCATCCCACTATAGGTATTACCTTGACTGCAAATGGTTTGCTAGCATCCTGGTTCCCTTGGACAGGAGATCAATATTTACATTAAAACCCCCTAAACCTGACAACACAAATCCCCAAATCCTGCCTCTGAGGATTACTTCAATTTCCTATCTATCAGACACTAATCAAGATGCAGAAGTAATTTGAAAGGCAAAAATTTAATTACAGCAATATACTATTGGCTAATGATAGATATATCTAGCAGCTTCTATGAACTGGGGTGAGATGCTCCAGGAACAGACACCCTTCCTTATAAAGCTGACATGGAGACCTCCTAGAGGCCATTAGGTTTTGTGTGTGTGCGTGTGTGTGTGTGTGTGTGTGTGTGTGTGTTGCTGTTGTTTTTTTACTGTGGCACCACTGCAAAGACAACCTAGAAAGTTCTGGGATCAGATTTCTAAGAGGGAGTGCCTAGACCATAGCCCTCATTGGAAAATTATATATATATGATGGTTGAAGTGAATAGGGCAGTGGTATATATATATATATATATATATATATATACACACACATATATATATACATATATGTATATGTATACACACATACATATATACATATATATGTATATATGTATGTATATATATATATATATATAGTACCTGAGGAAGTTATTAGTTGGGAGAATGCCAGAACTCCCCTTTGGAGCCTGTTAAAGAAGGCTATGTAAGGAAGATGGTGGCTATGGGCCACTGGCTATGGTCTATGCAATGAAGTAGCTAGTGACTCTGCCATTGTACTTGGTGGCCACTGACCTCTTATAATTCGTAAAGAAATGACCACTAGAAAGAAGATCTTGGGAAAGGAGACTTGCAGAAAAAATGCCCAGAGTCAGAATTCCGTTAGTGGTTCTGAGGTTGGAGAAAGACCAGAGCCCCATCCTCCAGTGTTGCTATGTGATCCCCCGTTCACACTGAGTTGACATATATCTTGGCTTGTCAGGCTGAGATTACAGTGGCCTTGAGTGGTCCAGAGGGGATAGATGTCTCTGCCGTTCTAATCTGGGTCTTTTACGATGGCCAGAACTTCACTTGCTGGAAGCAGTCTCCTCTAAAGGAGGTGGGTAATCTTAGAGCTCAGTTATTTCTATGGATAGCGCTCCTTTGTAGCTGTGAATGGAAGTGTGACCTGCGTACTCACGGTGAACTTTGTCACAGGAAGAAAATACAGACACAAGATGGGGATGGCTACCCAGACCCCAGTGGGTGGTGGCACATCATTCCCGTCTATGACATTTTGAGACCATAGAGTTAATCTCAACTTGACAGTTGTGTAGACGTCTATAAACTATTTAAACTGTTTTATAAATCATATTGTTTCCTATAGAGTCTTTAAGTTATTTACCTGGGAAGTTTCTGTGTAGATGCTGTACTCTACCTATTAGGTCTCTATCTCTGAACACTGGGCTAGTAGGAAATGTGGACTCTGTTTTAGCCTTTTGGTATGAAGCTCTGTGACCCTGGACAAGTCCGCTCCATCCTCTGATTTTTTTCATGCTTAAAATTGTAAAGTGGGACTGTGGACCACCCAAGATCCCTGATATGTGTGTGTTTCACTTCTAGCAGACCGGAGACCAGCAGCCCTCGGGTTGTAGCAATTTCTTAGCTCTACACCTTCTTAACACAGAAAGAGCCTCCTGCCCAGTGCAGGTGGGAAGAAGACCCCATCTTTCCATCAAGATAGGAATAAGACTCCTGAATGGTAATAAGGGAAGATAGTCTGGAACATAAGCAGTTAAGGCTAATGTAATGGCTTAGAATGTGGGCTTTGCAACTGTACCATGGCGGTTGGTTACCAGTGGTTACCTGTTACCAGAGGCTTCCAAGTCAGCATTTCAGAGACAGTTGCACAGCATTTATCGAAGCACTGCTCACAATATATAAATTGTGAAGTCAATGTTGGTGTCTAAGAACATAAGAATGGATGAAGAGTATGTGACATATATTACGATATATTTTTTCAAGCATAAAGAATGATGGTATTTTTTTTTTCTTGTAGGAAAGCAGATACTGCTTGGAGTTGACCATACTAAGTAAATTCAGCCAGCCTCAGGAAGACTAATATATTTACTCTTAAAGACCAGCTTAAAACTTGTAGAGATCTTACTGCCTCCCGAGTGCTGAGATTAAAGGTATATACCACTACACTGGATCTTAACAATCTATTCTTCCATTCTTACTATAGTGGCCTCAGCCACAACTTGATGGGATCTTAACCCACAGTGGAGGGTTACTGGGACTGAAGAGGTTGAAGTGAACAAGGCAGTGGTGTGTGTGTGTGTGTGTGTGTATATATATATAATATATATATACACACACACATATATGTATATATATACACATATGTATATATACACACACATACGTATGCATATATATGTATATGTATATATATACATATATATGCATACGTGTGTGTGTGTGTGTGTGTGTGTGTGTGTGTGTGTGTGTGTGTCACTGTTAGCCCAGGGTGCAGAGATAGAGACATAAGAGGTAGAGGATAGGACATAAGAGGTAGAAAAATTTCCCAGGTAAATAACCTAAAGGCTGCATAGTAAACAGTATGATTTATAAAAAGAGTGTAAATATTTTATAGACGTCTGCACAACTGTCAGCTTGAAATTAATTCTATGGCCTCAAAGCCACATGATATGATGGTGTGTATATTCTCATGATGCAGTTGAAGACACAATAGGGTGTTCAGGAACGTCTGTAGGTTAGCTTGTGAGAGGTGAATGTTCAATGTGAACTCCTCTAAAAAAATATTGTAGTGGATGGGCTAACACGACGGCCCAGTGGGTAAAGGTGCTTGCCTGACATCCTGTCCACCTGAGTTCAATCCCTGGAGCACTCATAATGGAAGGAGACTCCTGAGGGTTATTCCCTGACCACCACATAAGAGTCTTGGCATGTGCATGTGTGCACACACATACATTCTCATTCTCTCTTTCTCACTCACACACACACACACACACACACACACACACACACACAGAGAGAGAGAGAGAGAGAGAGAGAGAGAGAGAGAGAGAGAGCTGAAGCAGGAAGATCAAGAATTTGAGGTTAGCCTAGGTTGTATATATAACAAGACCTATCTCAAAACAACAGAAAGTAGACTAGTAATAGTTTAATCCTATTATTCTATGACGTAGGGACCTTACAGTGTTATTGTTTCAGTTTTACGAATCAGTAACATTGGCCAAGGGGACACAGCTTACATGAGTCGGAATCTCAGAGTTGTCAAACCCAGCAGGCTGGTGTTCTCAGCCCACGGACTTGCCACTCCACAGCGAGGTCAGAGAGCTCAGTGCTACCCGAGCCGTGTCAGCTTGCAGAACGTGGCACGGGGACAGCTGTTCTCTCTGAGTTTCCCTTCTCTCTTCAGTTTCCTCCCTTCTCTTCCCATTGGGGGAAGCTCTTGTCTCCTTCATTCATTTAGGGTCATTTCTTGTGCAGTGGCTGGAGAAACACCCCACACGAGTACCTTCTCTTCCCTTTTCCCTCTGTGACGGGCTCGGTGTTGAGGCAATTTTTTAAAAAAAAAAGACCAGGGTAAAGGTAAATGGGTGACTTATTTGGTTAGAGGAAAGGGGGGACTGCAGACAGTCGAGCTGGATATCTAAGAGACAGCAAGGGCTGTGCACGTAGAGTCTAATTTCCAACAAGAGTCATACTGTCACATTCACATGGGGGGGGGCTGAGAAAAAGACTTTCTTAATTCTTTTGCATGTGTAGAATCAGGTGGTCTGTCTTGCACAGTGTCACCCTTGTCCCCAGATGTAACCTAAACAGGTGCACAAACGCTTCCTACAGCTTGCTGAGACTCACTTGTGGATGGGGGAGTCCTGAGCCAAGCCAGATGGGCAGGGAGGGGTCCCCAGCATGGCTGGCAGTGTACTATGAGTTCTGCTTTGGGAAGCACCGGGAGAGTAGGATCCCAGAGGCTGAGGACAGAGTGGCTGTAAGGATATCTTCAGGCTGTCCCAGATAGAGCATACTGTTCTCAGGGAGGGACAGTTGGAGCCTCCCATGGCCACCCATTGTCGGGCTTCCAAGCTGCCCGATGGCCACAATAAGAATGGGGTGGCTTTGTGAGAAATTCTCACACTGGTACTTTAATTAAAAGAAAAATCCTTCTATGCTCTGTAGCATTTTAAAAAACCTCATTGTATTGATGTCTGCAGAAATAAAAGCTTCCTTTGTATGCTTTGCAGCCAAATCTCCATGGCAGTGAGAGTTGCTGGAGAGACAGAGCCTCTTAAATGCACTATGCAAATTTATAGACAACATGCAAATCAGAAGTGTTCTACTGATTCAAAACAAACAAACAAACAAACAAACAAATGAAAGAAAAGAGAGTGATTACTAGGCCTCACGGGGGATTCCTGACTGTGTCTTTAGGGTTGTCCGTGTGTGTGTGTGTGTGTGTGTGTGTGTGTACACAAACCAAAGAGAGGAGATCCTCAGTGCTCCTTTGTTATTTCCCGAGACCCAGGATCCTCCCTTGTCCTGAGTAATAGTTACTGCAGTGAAATAGGGTTATGGGTACTGGATGGTACTACAATGAATGAAAGATACCTACGGCTAGGAATCAGAGCAGGAAGTGAACTCCCTTAAATTCTGGCTCTGAAGCCCATCCTGGCCACAGATCAGAGGCCTCAAATCTGGCACGCTTCTGCCTGTAACGCTACAAGAGAACCTGCACGTATCACTCCAGAACCTGTACCTCATTCTGCAATGCATTCTGGGAACTTGGGGGAATACAAGTTTTCTGACATTGAAGTTATCTAGCTACCTCGTTAGGAAGTTACTCCCCTGGTCTAAGGAGGGTGCTTCCTAGCTCCACTGGTGACATTTCGATGGCTGGTCGGTCCTACGATATGGAGCCTCGCTCAGCCCCTGTATCAACAGCAGGGAAAGGGTCTCGTTCTGGGCAAGCCTTGAGTGCTTTATTATCGTGAAGATTTGTTTTCCGTCAAGTCTTAAATGCCTCCTAAGTCACTCAGGAAGAGGGGGAAGCTGAGTTAGATGAACAGTTAGGGATCTAGAAGATAAGCATCATGGGGAAAAGAGGGAAATTTCAGAAGAATCTCCTGTGCTTGGTGACCTGAAGACTCGGCTGTGCTTGGTGGTCCACAGAATCCATGGCGTGCAAAGGTGGGTGCGTGCTGCTCATTCGATGCAATTTGCATGCCCCCCACTTCTGAATGCTTTGGTAATCTGTTCTATTCTTCAAATACAGTGACATGGCGCATTATATCCCCACACAATTGTAGGGTACTGCGGTAATTATTTTAATAGACTTAATCTTGCTTTCTTGATATTACAGCCTTTTGGACTCATTGAGTATGTATTTCAAAAACAACATGCAAATAAGACTTCAAGTGTTTTAAGCAATCCACTCGAACAGGACTAAGTATCAGAACTTATAATTAGAAGTTGTGTTTAGAATTAGCACCCCAACTAGAGTTCATGTCACAATCGTCAAACTCATTTTATACTAAGGAGTGTAGTAATTTTCATCTATGTATTGTTATTGAACAAGTCACTGGATAATTTACCACCTGGATGAATTCTTGCAAATATTCTGGATGTGTAGGTAGAATGAATCTGAAAGCAAACTGACCCCAAAGTCATCTCATCCCCGACTTGCTCTTCTGTGTCCACCCCTCTCCTGCCCTCATAACCAGCTAGCTGGCATGTCTAGTAGCCGGGAGACTTCACAGTTTGATTTGCTTGAGTTTTGCAGAGAAGTAGCCCAATTATCCCAGTGTGCCCTGAACCCCTCGATTCAGCGTGTCTGGTACCAAAGGTTGTCTTTCCCAGGCTAGTGGGATTGCCTGGTCCTTTGGTTCACCATGGTCGATCAGAGCATGGAGAAACTACTTTGGTTTATCCTACTCCACAGGTTTGCAGACAGGTAGAGCACGGTGACAGCACAGCCTGAGATGCCAGGGGGAGGGACGCCTCACCTCAGACATCCCCCATTGATTCCACAAACCCAGGTTTGATAGTTAAGAGCAGCACCAGTAGCCACAGTGAAAAAGAAACAGGGAAAATCAGCTTTAATAGCACATACTTTGTTAACCCAAAATATCCAAAGTAGTATTATTCCCATTTTTAGTCAATATAAGGCATGAACAAAACACTGAAACTAAGCGTGAGAAACCTAGTGTCTGCTTTGCACTCTGAGCATGGTCCTTTGGGGCTGGCTACCCTTAAAGCGTCCATTTGGCACGTGGGCACTGGTTGTTGGGCCGGATGGCAGAAAAAGAGTCTTCAGCCTTCTGGACATCTTGCTTGGGATCTCAGGAGGCTGCAGATGGGAGATGGGAGAAGCCTGCTTACAAGTGTGTGTACTGTGTGTTCGTGCGAATTGTTTATCCTTGCAGTAATATGAATAACTATTCCACCCTGTATGCTTACTTCCGTAATTAATGAGCATTTATAGAGCAGTTTATGTTTGCAGAGTGCTTTACTGATGTAGTTTCCAGTCTATTTATCTACTTCCATGTTTATACTTTCCCTATATGCCTACCTGTGCTAATTACTGCTATAATTACTGAAGTTATGTAAGACTACAACTCATAGCTACCTTCAAGAGCACCAGCAACTATCTTAATAGCAACAATAAATCTTATCTTCCCTTTCTACAATCTGCCTGTTTCACAAAGAAATGTTATACCCCCATCCTGTATTCTCCAAGTTCTTGCTCTGCCTAAGAGTGAAAAAAATACATTTTAAAAGCAATTTAGTAATTGTCTTTCCCCTTTGTCAGCTTAAATTTCATGTGAATGTGATAGAAATTGAATGTCGTATCTCATAAAAACAGCTTCAAAATACACAGCCTTCCACCATGAAAAGAATAATTACAAATAATGACATCACTGTCAAAGAAGGCTGTCTTGTTATTGAGTGTCATTTCCAAATAATCATCTAAAATTTGTGCTTCATGTGTATGTGCATGCATGTGTGTGTGTGTGTGTGTGTGTGTGTATACATATACATATATTCATGTGCATGTGGCCGTTAGATGTTGATGTCAGGTTTTTTCCTTTATGGTTTTCCACTTACTCCCTAAGACAGGGTCTCTAACTGAACCTGGAGCTCACAATGGCTGTGTTGGCTGACCATCAGGCCCCAGGCATCCTTCTGCCCCTGCCTCCCAGTGCTGAGAGTTCAAGCACACAGCCAGCCCTGTGTTTAGTATAACCGTTGCTGGGCATTCAGACTCGGGGCTTTGTGCCCAAATGGCAAATACTTTATCCACTGACTCATGGTTGTAGTCTTTCATCTAAAACTACAAATTGTAGTATACTTACTACCCTATAAGCAGGAGGGTAGTAAGAATGCATAGGTAGCAGCCAGAGTGCCATGTGCTGGACACTTAGGTCACATGATGCTGCAGCTGACTCTGAAGATGGGAGCTGCCACACAGAGAATGAGAAGCAAAGGGAACTCGGATCAGCAGTCCTGAGGAACAAGAAACGGATTTGTGGTGTAGCTGGGAGATTTCAACTTTACCCATTTTTTTTTCTCCCTGCCACCCCCTCCTCCTCCCAAATCAATAAGGAGGGAAAATTACAGTGTTCCAATTCATTCCGAGGTTCTGCAGCTCGTGGTGATTGGAAATACCAGAGAGGGGAATGCTATAGATTCTACAACAGAAAAAGAGCACAAAAAAATTGGTACAGCTGCAATATGCAACCTGCTCCACGGAGAAACCAGGCAGCTCTCGACTGCAACGGCAGCACCACCCGGGAGATTCGAGACCAACTCCCACGCCGAAGCAATTTTGTGAGCCCAATATTGGGGATTAGAGCTGAACATGAGAGATCTTACTCCACAAATCACCACATACCCACTGCTTCTGTTCCCTGCTCTGCTGTTCCCTGGAGAAAATCATTAAGGCTCTTTCTGTCTCTCTTTAAAATGGGAGCTAAATTAGTAACTTACCACAAAGGAGTGTTTTCTTAATTACTTGCGTACAAATTACTTGACATTATTGAGTGAAAGGTATGAAGGAGAATGCAATGATTGCCATGATTATTTTTGCTCTAATATAAAGTGGTGGGCCAGAAGCCCTTTCTGTCTGTGGATTATCTTTCAGTTCCGTGATGCTTCGGGGACCAACTCCTAAGCCTCTAAACGCCATTAGTACAAGCAGCCTTTCAAGACAGATCAAGGGGCCAGCATTCCAGGCTGGGGCTTGCTGGGTGTGGAGCTGAAAGAGCAGATTCGGGGACGAGAATGGAAGCCTGAGTAGTGGCCTCACCCTGGCCGGCCACCATGTGAAAAGCTTCGGTTTTTTTTTTTTTTTTAATAAATAACCTCCAGTTTCCTCTCATCTTGCTGGTGGGTCTCCCAGACTTAGTGGTATAGCCTCAGGGAGGTAGAGAGGTGGAGCCCCCAGACTTTGTACCCACCCCACCACTACCACCACAGCACTACATTGCCATGTGTTCTGCAAAACCAAATGACAGGGATAAAAAGTAAACATGGAGAGTTCAAGGCTAGCCTCGTCTAAATCTTGAGTGCTAGGCCAGCTAGGGCTAGATATTGATACTTTGTCCCATCCAATTCTACCATCATCACCCCATCGCTGCCTCCGCCGCCTCCACAACCACCACCAAAACCACTGCCAATGATAAAAATAAACATGCACTGGAACAATGTAGCTTTCCTAGAGATGAGGGGACGGACAGCTTTCCCTAAGCTATGGCTAAGCATATGTGGAAAGCAGGACACGAGAGAGAACTTTTCACTTCTACAGGAATTGTGGTTTGCTTGGAAATACCAGAGCCAGGTAACAGCACTGTAAACACCAGTCATGTTAAAGAGTGGATCCTGCTCTGGACGAGGGTTGGGGGGGTGGGGCGGCGCAGGGACAGCTTAATCTGCGTAGGGAATGTGAGCTTCCACTGCTGACCCTGATTGGCTCTGGCATTTCTGAAGAACGCTGTGATGATGTCATGAGGGACACAGGGGCAGGAGAAAGTAACAAAAATCGGGTGGTGATTTTGGAAAATTGGGTGGCTGTAGAACAAGGCCTTGAATGCTTTCTACGGATTTTTTTTCTTACTGTTTTTTTTAATCAAAACATTTATTCTGCCAGAGGGTAAGACTGCAGGATGCTTTTGAATAATTAGACAAGTTTCCCAATCCAGTGAGACGGTAAGAGAGAGGAATTCATACCCACTGGATTTCTCCTTTATAGAGAGTGTTTATTCACATCTCTAAGATATCTTCCTTATGAATTCCAGTGTGTTATGTTTACTATTAATGTCTTAATGATAGTGACAGGAGACTGTTTAAACCTCATTTCATGGCCAACTTTCTATATAGAAAAGCTTTCTCTCCTCCCGTGTGCAATTTTCTGTCCATTCATTAATTGTACTGCTGCTCTCCTAAGTTTATTTACTGCTTCTAAATACGTACCTTAATTTACATGTCAAGTCCCACGGGGTGGCTATAAAATGTAAAATCTTATATAATGGCAGAAGCAGCCGCAAATATTTTATAACCAGGGGCCGCTTCTGAATCCTAATTCCACAGATGGCATGAGGTTCATTTTTATAGAAGCCATTGAAAGCTAATAAATGCCATCCACATCATTCAGCGTTGTCAATAATCTCCCAGTTTGTGTGCCCAGGGGTTCTTGGGAAGCCGTGTGAGAGCCCCGCCCTTCCCTCTACAGCCTCCAGCTGCACAGCCACAGCTGACTTGTCCCGTCAGCCGCCACAGTTCTGAACAGCTAGCTCAGCAACAAGGCCAGGCTTTCTGCATTTCTCATCAGCCAGTGGAGAGACCCTTGCAAGAAGGAAATTGCTGCACAGAGCATGCAGGGGAGAAAGAGGTGAGCCTCTCGTTCCCCGGGCATTTTATATTTGCCTCTCTGAAAAGCAATAGGGAAGCAGAGGAGGACCACCTGGCCTGGTCCAGAACTCACACATTCCTTATTCTACAGTCCTGTTGTAGCCGCTCTCCCTACATTTACGTTTATGTGCACACACACACACACACACACACACACACGCTTGTGTGCACACGTGCCTGTGTCCAGAGGTCAATGTCAAGTGTCTCCTTTGATTGCTTCTCTGCCTAATTTTTTGAGAGAGGGTTTCTCAGTGGCATTAGAAGTCACTGATTGGCTTAGCCAAGCTGGCCAGCAAGCTCCCACATTCTTTCTGACTCAGTTTCCCCAGTTCTGGGATAGCAGGTACTCGTCATCATGCCTGGCATTCCACATGGCTATTGAAGATCCGAACTCAAGCCCTATGCTTGTGTGGCAAGCACTTTACTAGATGAGCTCCATCCCTGTCCAGCCCTTTGACATTATAACACAGAATTATTACATATAGTGTACATGCGCGTGCGCGCGAGCGCGCGCACACACACACACACACACACACACACACACACGGAATGTGTTTTAAGTAGGCTTATGGTTTTGTGTTGAGCTTCATTCAAAGCCATCTTTGTGTTCATGAGCCCCACAGGCCATGGGTTGGACATTCCTGTTTGACATTTTTTTTTCCATTTAAAAGATGCCTTTATTTGTATTTTGTGTACACGAATGATTTTCCTGCATGCATATATGTGCACCACATACATACCCAGGGTCCACAGAGTTCATAAGAGGCATCAGATCTGCTGGAATTGGTGTTATGGATGTTTGTGAGAAGCCGTAAGGGTACTGGGAAGCAAACCCAGGTCTTCTGCAAGAGCAACAAGAGATCGGCACTGCTGAGCCTTTTCTTCAGCCCCCTCTCTACATTTTTATTTTTTTCTTAAATTTTTTTTGTTTGGGGAAAAAAAAAGCCGATATATTAAAAAAAATGGTAAAATGATCAGAATTGGATTTAGTGAACTTGAATTCTTTTTTTTTTTTTTTTTTTGCCACGAGGGTCTCGGTATCCTGCTGTGTCACAGGAACCATGCAATGCAAGGTGAGCACATGTATTTAGAAACTTACATTTGGCTACATAAGTTATATGCTGGAGCTGGAGAGACGGCTCAGTGGTTAAGAGCACCGACTGCTCTTCCAGAGGTCCTGAGTTCAATTCCCAGCAACCACATAGTAGCTAACAACCATCTGTAACGGGATCTGATACCCTCTTCTGGTGTGTCTGAAGACAGCGACAGTGTATGCATATAAATAAGATAAAATAAATTTTAAAAAGGTTTTATGCTGTTTTTCAAGTATCCCTGCCCCAAAAGAACTAACAGTTTAGAAGTGACTGTTCCAATGATAGCAAGTCATATATGTAGAAGTGCTCTAAAGGAAGGGAGAGAGCGCCTTTCCAGCCCGGAGAGCCTGTGGAAGAAGGTACCTATGCATAGAGACCTTATGGAGGAGAGGGGGGATAGCTGGCCACATAGTACCTTGAAGCAAGCTAATGCTTCCTAAAGCAGAAATCAATTCCTTGCCTCTGCCGGCTCCCAGAGGGCCTGCTTGCCTTCTTGCAGACTTCTCTTTGCAGACTTTTCTTTTTCACCACCGTTCCTCTGAGCTGGATTTTGTCTGGATGCAAATGCAAAAGGTCATCTGGTGTGCAGCAACCTCAGGAGATGGTGTGATGAGTGTGGCCTGAGCAGCGGGTGGCGGGCGCATCAGGTAGGCTGCACAAGAGGCACTGGCTTAGAGAAGCCAGAGAGCAGCTGGGTCCAACGCAGCTGCCGTGAAGAGGGACAAATCAATGCCGCAATGACACCTTCCCTTCAGATCCGTCCCGGCCTCCTGATAGGAAGTTATAAGGAGCGAGAGCTTGGCTGCAGATCTTCCTTGCTGGTGTGGTACACCTCTTTTAAATCTTCACAGTCTTTCAGAGATGAGGGTTGGACCTACTGACCATGATGTTCTCCTGTGAGTATTTTTTTTTAAAGGTAGTTGGAGTAAAGACGAGATCCCATGTGTAGGTGATTGCCTGCTACTAATAAAACAAACCCTAGTCTACCATAAGGGTTGCAAGTATAACCAACAAATCCTGGCCATTTTCTTTCTTCTTTTTTGGCAGTTTAGGCCTAATTGCTAAGATTGCAATGGCTGCACAGGAGAGGCAAAGGTAGGAAGATGATGACTTTGAGCCAACTGGGGCTATATAGTGAAACCCTCTCTCAAAAGTAAACAAACACATGGAGAACATTGACAATCGTCTTCCAGGAACAAAATTTGCAGGAAGAAGACCACCTCCTACTTTCCTGCCAAGGGTGTTTGGGGACAGGGAATGCAGTCAATAATGAACGGTCTCATCTTCCAGCACTGGTGGATAGGGTGGGAAACTGTCAAAGTAAGAAGGTCCCACACTGGAAAGCAGTTCCTAGTGCTGCTCTACCACCATGGTAGGAATACGCGAGGAACCAAGAGTCCAGGACACACCAAGAACTCAGAGATCCTTAGGGACTCTGTGCCATCTCAAGGTCTTTTGTCGAAGGAAACCTTGTCAGAGGCTAGCATCAGAAGGCAGCTGACATGCTAGGCATGGGCTCCATGCCAGCGAGGCAGAGCCTTAATGTTGAGCTTACGTAGAAGAAGCAGGGGCCCATGGGAATCCTTGGTGGACCCGAGGCATCAGGAATCTTGAAGTGATGCAGAAGAAGTCATCCAGAGGTACACAGACACGTACTCCCTGCAGCATTATTCCTGGAGGAACAGAAGACTGCAAGATAGAAGACTGACCCAAAAGACACCTCATCTGGGAGAAGGGTGCTGAGGTAAAACACTCAGTCCTGGCTGGCACCTGAGTAGCACATCTAACATTACCGCACGCAGACCGTGTGTGCAATTTGGAGCGGCCAGCTGACATTTGTTGTTGCCGGGTGTTTTTTCAAGGTAGCAACTTTAACTGTATTTAAGGTAGTCATCCTAGATATGTGGCAAGTCAAAAGAGCCCAGTCTGCCTTGCACATGTAGAACTTTGTCTGATGGTTGTCTTGGGGGCTATGGCTTTCCTCTACTAATGAAAAAGCCAATGCCTTGTGAAGTGGGGAGATCGGGCTCTTGGAGTTCAGCAAGGGAGTCTTATTCCACCCACTGCTCTCTCTGCTTCATCAAGGAATATCCCAGAGAAACTACCAAAGAGAAACAGTGCCCTTGACTAGTGGGAAGACCCCAGTTATTTTCCATTTGTGTCACTACAGGACTTTGTTTCTATACACGCATACAAGGTTCCCGTAAAGGGCTACTGGCATACCGTCATAGTGAAGAGCTACCTGGTAAGATGATTGAAAATACATTGAAAAATGGAAATTGTCAAGTAAGGAGAATGTGTGCAGATGGAACTGACAGAAACAAAACCACCCATGACAGGTGAAGGTAGCTGAGGAAAGAGATATCCAACACCATCAACACCATTTGGCACCATTAGCTGGGCATCACCAGGCTTCTGTTGGGCTTATCCATGATACACTATTTTCCTGAGTGCCCACATTTCTTTATCTTTCATTATATGACATTTTTGTCTTTTGTAAGTTGAAGACACTGGAGTGACTCCTGTTTAGCACCAAGAGTCATGACCAAAGGTGCCAACTCAAATCTTTGCTGGGAGCCATGAGATTAGAGGTATGAAGAAATGTTCTAGAACTCAGATGCTTCCTTTCTTTCGCTTTGGAATGTGATTCAGAAGGAGCACGCACTCCTGGAATCATTCCCACCCCGCCATTGTACTGTGAGTCTGCTCAATATGCATTGAACAGGGGCTGTGTACTCTTGCTTAAAACCTTGTGAAATTTAATTATGACATTATACAAGTTCGAAAATGGAAGACAACTGTGATCAATTTCCCTGTCCAAAAATTTGTTGGGATCTGGGTGGTCCACACAGGCAATTGCTTCAGTCTAGGGGCATTTTTAAAAAGCCACACTTGAAGCCTAGGAGAACATGCTTTGACAATTCTAAGACTCACTAAGGGGCTGTTGCTATCTGGTACTATCTCCAGATGCCCAGTGCATACTTACATGTCTGCTCACATTCGTTTCTTCCTTCTTTTAGAAATAAATTCTCCTCGAACTTTACTATGGCACATGACTGTTCATAAAATAAAAAAGCTCATAAGCTCATACTTTATAGGTTATGGAGATAAATATTAACCAGTAGAAGGTAAACAGATAGCTCACATCTTGTAGCTTTATCTTTTATGTCTGAGATGCAGTTGTGAAAACAGGAGATGGAGCAGCTGCTTTATTCCCCTCAAAGAGCTTAGATCAGATTTGCTCAATGTGCAGAAAAGAAAATGGAGATCTGGAGTCAGATTCTGACAAAGGCTCTGGTTATCTTGCTCACTAACAAGGCAGATGATTTGAGAATATCATGCCATTTCTCAAGTCTTTGGACAAATCATACCATCTTTCAAGTCTTTTGGTATCTTTCTCTATTGAAAAGGGGCCTATAGAGAGTGTTCTATCTCACAGGGTTATTATGGAGACACGTCTATAGTAGGAGTTGTTTGAGCAACATACATTGTTTTAAAACTGCTGTAGTTTATAGTCACAACTACAGGCAAAATAAAGTGTGTCTGACTCAATGAGAACAGATTCCTAGAAGCTGATATTTCAGAAGAGAAATTTCTCAGTTTGGTGTTCTAGGGTGTTACTTGTTCAAACGCAATAGGGTCGGGAGGAGAATCCTTTGTTATCTAAGCCCTGAGCCTGCCTAGATTGCTAGGAACCTTCCTACGATGCTGCCATTCGAGTTGCAAAGGAAAATTCTTGCTGTCATCAGCTGCAGACAGATTTCCCATTTGGGTAAATTTGATGGAGGAAATTACCCTGCCAGGAGCAGGGCAGATGTATAACAGTTGTTCTGCCATCTGACAAGTTGATTGTCATGGTGGATGTCTGTAGATCTGCATTTGTGAAGCCAAAATTGGAGACCCTAATATTGTACGGTACCATGTCAGTTGTCTGTGTATCTGTTCACCAGGAGCGTTCTCCATTTCATTTCAGAACCATCCAGTTTATTCTCCACATCACTACCAAGGTACTCACACCCCTGATGCTTGCAGAGGCTTCTCCTGAGCACAGAATCCACAGGCTACGCCTTCTAACCCTTCCGCATGCATTCATGCAACATTGAACATCAATCAATCGGAATTCTCTCCCGCCTTCCAATGCCACTAAAGTGTTGGAAAGCAGAATTTGAACCATTCTTCAAGATTAGCTGTGAGTTTTCTGAAGCACTTTAAGGAAGGATTTTGCATGGTTGATGGCAAACCTTAGCAAGGCCTCTTAAAGTAGTTGATCTCAATGGGAACAGAAAATCACCTCTGACCCCTTATCACATTGGATTTCTTAGTTCCCTCATTCCTAAATGGTTAGACATTGCACTGGTGTTGGCATGGATTGTTCTACTAAGTAACCCTGTTATGGGTGGGAAGAAGATGTGAAAACCTTAAGGATAAGACCTGGAAAGGAACTTTTGAGAGAGTACAAAAAAGCAAGACAAAACTAAAATAAGAATGTGATTGTCACATACAACTGTCACAGCCTCAGCAGTAGACACAGACTTGTAGAATCTGATGACACTGTGCATGTTGCTTTTTAAACATCCACACAGACGCACAGAGGCTGAAACGCCTCATTTACTCACATTAGAAAGATGCTAGGAGTGATATTCTGCAAAAAAGCAGAGCACCTGGCAAACTGCTGACTTGCTCTGTTGATAATTTCATAATTTCCAGGCTCAAGGAAGCCATGGGAGAACTTTGTTTCTGACTCCAAGTTCTGACCAAGCAGGTGGAACTGATTGATCTACTAGTGACAGGACCTTGGACAGACGTAGATTCCATCTTAAAGTAGTCATGAGCTTATCATAAGACTGAGCAAAATATCTATGAATGTTGACAAATAACATTGATGATAAAAGATGCATTTGTGATATCTCCCTCAAAAAACACCTCGGTTTTGACTGTTTAGACTAGCTTAGTTCAGACTAGACTGGCATGTTTATAACTTGTAACCTGAGTCAGGGATGGATCTTACCCAAGACTACCCTGTGACTGAAATGATTGATTGTGTTTAGTTGATACACTCTAAAGCTGAAAGGACAACAAGGGTCTGACACTAAGAGGAGGCCAGAAAAGCCAATTTGTAAAGAGAAAAAATGGAGTAATTGGCAGGTGATAACAGGATGTAGAAATGAGGGTAAGAAAGAGAGAGAGAAGCTAGATTGTGAGTCTCTGAACAACAGAAGAGTTGTATGCTTTGTGTTTTGACTGAGGTATCAATGAATATGTACTGATTGGGAAGGAGGAAGAGAAAGATGCCTTAGGGTTGATAAACTTCAGCCCTGATGAGAACTCCATGTGCTCAGTTGTATGTGTGATGGAAGTCTACAGTTGCTGAGGTTTATCACTAACTGGTATTTATTTTCTTCCTTTATTTGAGCTGGTTAGATTGTGTATTGATCTGTTGTTACCAAATGAGCTGGAATCTTAAATAGTTATGACTAGAGTGTCTAAGCAAGAGTCCGCAGCCCAGATTTTGGTGTGAGGACCTCTTCCTCAAAATCTTAGCTGAGCAAATGGCATTGCCCACACTTCTGATACTTTGTCCTATGTCCAGTGATTTAGAAAGCTCCACTTCCAATAGGAAAACAGTCGTATTCTACCTAACAAGACATTCTGATCATCCTGAAGCCCAAGAATGGATCCTTGAAATGATTTTTTCACACGTGACTTATCAATTGCAGTTCCATTAATCAGAAAAGCACTCATGTACTATCATTCTCCTGGACTTAGACACTGTGTTTATTAAACTGCTTTGTTAAGCCTTTATTTTAAATGGAACAACCCAGAAAGCCACAATTCCTCCAGCAGAAAGTCTTCAAAGTCCAAATAAGTCAGCTTGTCTATATTAGAGACAACAGAGTTGGACAACTCAAAATGTCTAGTTTCTAAGCACAAATAGGTGTGTCGCTGAATGTTTCCTGCCCACCCTCATTCCCAAATAGAGGCAGGGAGACGGTAGTATAATTATACCATCTTTTGGTCTACAAAATTCTTAGATTATGCTATTTATTGATTAGAAGTTTGGGTATATTTCCTCCCCCTCCCTTTTTTAAAAATTTGCCCTCTTTAATGACCATTTGATTTAACCCTTCTTTATTGGCTTATTTAAACTTACATTAATCTTGTTTAACCCTACATTGACTCTTCAAGATGCTAATATGGTATGTCTTGAGAAGCCAACAGAATGGTTAAATGCATAAACTATTGAAATAGTAATAGAGGATAATTCCCAACAAGGAGATATTAATGATTTTGTTCACATTTTTTAATTTCAGGATACATTTTTGAGGCTATTGTGGATGAGAGTTTTTCCCCAACTTCTTAAAAAGAATTTTAATGATAGTAAAGTTCCATTGTTTTCCTCCTTCCCTTTTCTCTCTCCAGATTCTCCCATTCTCCCCCACTAGCTCCGTCTCAAATTTATGACTTCTGTTTCTTGAAATGTTACACACACACACACACACACACACACACACTCAAGAGTCTCTTTAATGTTGCTTGTATGTAACCTCTTGGTATTAGATAACCAATAGGGCAGAACTATCTCTCCCACTTTCAGCATTCCTTAGCTGCTTGTCGTTCCTTGTCCAGGAAGAGCCTGAACTGTCCTTATTCTTGGTGTTGCCCTTATTCAGGTCTTGCTTAGGCAGCCATATTGTTTGGATATCATGGGTACAGTTTCTCTGTCATTTTAGGAGATACAATTTTACAGCAGGTTTCCTGGTCCTCTGGCTCTTAGAATCTTCCACCCCTCTTCTATATTACCTAAGCCTTAGGTGTAGAAGTTGTGTTGTAGATGTATATATTGAGAATTTTGACCAGTTGTGGTTTTATGTTGTGTTCTCCATCTGTTGCAAAAATACCTTCATTTGTTGGTATGAGGCTAAGAATTTAGGATGGAGGGATGGCAGCGGGGGCAGACCAGGAATATTTCCTTATTATGAAAAGTATGAAAGTATCTCACCTTTCCTGTTATGTCTTCTGTTTTAAGAAAAGTTTGGGTTCATCTAGAAAATGTAGATGGGGAAATGGGCCTCAGTTTCCATGTCTGCAAAATGGAGATGTCAGCCTAGCTGACAATATATGTTTCCTTTATTTCTGATTATTATATACAATATGTTAAAACTGAGTAAGAGTAAATAGCAACAGAAAAATGGGGGTAGGAATAGCCCCAGCTAGAGGGCCTGATTAGATCCAGATGGATTTAATTTCTTTAGAAAGCAAAGAGCTTTCTTCAGTGGCTCTTTTTACATAGGTGAAGAAATGGCACAGTGGCTTGCTTAGATCTGATTCAACTGAATCTAAGGTGAACCGTGATATTCACATACTAATTCACACTTGGCTAAGATACACAAGAAAATCAGGAATAAGATCTGACATTTTAGCAGTCTGTGGTTCCTGTTCTTATTTTTGTTTATGATTCTCTTCAGAGTCAACCTAGTGGCCGTTCACCCTCATTTCAGTTTTGATTGGCTTAGCTCATAAACATTTTATAACCGTTAGCTGAAGAGGAACCCAACTCTTACCTTTGGCTGTCATCATACCATCCATACTCCTTTCAAAAGCTCTGCACACACTACAGTTTATTATTGAAACCAATTGTTGGAAAGGTGGCACCCCTTAACCATGCAGTTGTGCACATAGAAGAGAATTATGTCCTGAAGTGGAAGTTCCTGGTTTCTTTGGAGACTCAGTTGTGTCGTGTGATATTTTTCTGGAGACTGCTATATGAGAGGACGTTTTGCTGAAGCTGACACATGTGAGAATGTTTTATTGAGAACAAACATGTGTTTGTCTGAAAGCTGCCTAGGAAAAGAGCATGTGGTATTTTGCTGAAGTGGACACTTGAAAGGACATATGATGTTTGGAAAGGATACAAATATAACTCATTTGATAGTGGGCGACATTCTGGCATTGGTTCACCTTGCTACCCTTTGCTGGTCTTCATTGGGCTTTGCTGATGTGATGTTGTGGTTTACCTTGCCTTCTTCACTGATCATTGTT
This sequence comes from Apodemus agrarius, assembly GCA_964023405.1. Classification (NCBI taxonomy): domain Eukaryota; kingdom Metazoa; phylum Chordata; class Mammalia; order Rodentia; family Muridae; genus Apodemus; species Apodemus agrarius. The sequence goes on along the minus strand of OZ030020.1, from coordinate 49,105,891 downwards.
TGTCATGACTTCATAGAGAAAAACACACCAAAGAGCTCTTCGTGTTATTCTGGGGGCTTCTTGCCACTTCTGTGGACTTGGTCCGATTGGCAGAGCATCATGGTTTCCTCTGGATCAAAGATTCATTGCTGATTCATGAATGGTGTTTGCAAGTAGATCAAGCTACTGCTGCTGATTCCTGTGAACTGAACTGCTGATATCCTGACAATGAAGACTACAATCACCCAAAAGAACTGTTTCTAAACAGGTCCACATCCTCCTATGCTCTATTAACTTTTCCTTTCCACTACCTTTGGTGGGTGGTGGGCTAGAAGGGAGGTTAAAGCAGTTAAGAACCCTTATTAAAGTAGGTTTTGGAAAAATCTAAGCCTACAGAGTCTGCCTCTCTATCTCATTCTTCTCCCTCCTCTATGTACTGTTTTCTTCTGTTTAATCTATGCTCCACCAGCTCACATGGTTGGAATTCCTTACCTTCACTGCAGAGATAATTTCAACCCATTAAAAAGGGTATTTTAAAGGAGAACTTAGACAAGTAAGGACTTACAGATAAACACTTTTTGTCATGTTGAAATGAAATGGATCAACATGTTCTACTTGGCCTAATTACCCATGAGGGAAAGGTGCTTATGGGCTAAACACAGACCCCTGTGTATGATTTTTTTCCTTTGTTTTGTTTTATATCAGTTGAAAAATCCTACGTGCAACTTACACTCTTTTTGGATGCCATAGGCAAGACACCAAGCCTTAGCACAAACTCTCCTCTAACCCAACTTACATGCAATTCATTGTGTCTTTTTCAGTCCCAAAGGCTCTGAGTAGAGAAGGAGCCAATGCCATGGACAGGGTGTTCAACTTGGATCCAAACCCTGGAAGACAATGGAGCCCCACTGTGACTGACACAGTGAGCCACTGGATGGCAGTGTGGGTCCATGCAGATGAAGGTGGGTAGGACATTTGTCTTTCTTTTAAAAGGCCATTTAAGTTTGACAGGTAATTTGGCACATTTTGAGTTTGAGTGTGCCAAATGATTTGGCAAATATTTCACTTTCCTTTGAAAATAGGCACACCTGCTGTTGTGGTCTACAGGAAAGTGGAGGTGGTAGCATCTCCCTCAACTCCCTTGTTAATGCTAATTTCATAATGGAAAAAAATTGAGTAAGAATATGGAGACAACCTATCATAATTTTCAGTGTGGTACCATGCTTTGAGAAATGGCTGGAGGTTTGTGTCTCCTTTGGACCCAACCTCTGCATTCTCGGGGGGGGGGCATCATTTTGTCTTCACAGTTATGCTGTCCCCCTAGTAGGTGTCTCAGCTGGCTCTTGGCCAGGTGGAATGAAAAGTCCTGTCCTCTAGTGGTCCTCCAACCAAGAGCATTAGGAAAATCTGTCTCTAGAGTTTCCTTTTCTCAAGAATTCTCTGCTTTTCCCTTAGTATGTTTAATAACCAGATGACCCAAGCAATATGAGAATGTCTCCCAGGCCTCTTAATCATCCCAAAGGCATTAGTTTGCTGAACATGATGAGGACAGCTAAATGTGGATGTTCCATGCCTGTGGGAGAATATGGATGACAGATTGAAACACAAGGGCATTAGGCCAAGTTCCTAGCCTACCAAATTTAAGTCCATCTCCCATAGTACATGCTACTCTGCAGGTTCCAAATGAATAAAAATGGTGTTATCATTCGTGTAACTTTAAGTGCGATCTAATCTTTAAAAAGGTAAAGCATTTTCAGTCCCAATTACTATAGCTGACATACCTAGAATATGATGTGGAACCGCTTGCCAAATGCCTAGTAACATATCCATAGCAGGTTAGGAAAGGACAGATTAGAGACGAGAGATTAGCAAGTCTTGTCAGTACCATGCATTGACTAGCAAGAGGAACAGTGATTGTGTCAAGTCTTTTAACCTTTTGAGATATACCAAAAAAGCATGCCAAAATGGGATGACTCTGGGTTCAAATTTTGTGGAATGGCTTCTAGTCCCAAGTCCACTTAGCAGCTATGTGTCAGGGCAGACATTATTAACTCTCTAACCTGTCTTCCTATCTGAATATGGAAAAGGCAATTCAGATGAACCCCTGCAGCTAGAAACCACTGCAGTTCCCTTTAGTCTAGGCAGTTTCAAACATTTTCACATACTCTTGGTGTATATTCCAATTATATAGAGCAGTAGTAAAACGGAAGGGTATATTTATTGAAGTAAAATCTAAACGAAGTAATTGCCATTTTTTAAATGCAGCAAATAGCAGTGCCATAAAAAGAGACTTTTGGAACAGTAAGTTACTCCATGAAAAAAAATACATACTTATACTTTTAACATTTAGCTATTGAGTTCCAATAAAGATCTTTCACAAGTATTTATTGCTTTATCTTTAGGTACTCACTAGGTGTTTTATATTTCTCTGTATCCCACCACTCAAGTTTGACTTCTGGAGAGGCCAGATGAAGAACGTTATGGAGGGTCATGGAGAGAGCTTGACAAGAGAGGTTTCTGTGGACCGACAGTGGAAACCTAGTTGGAGCGGATAGAAAAAGAACACCGGGAGACGTGTGGCTGGCGAGATGGCTGAATACATAAAGTGTTTACTGCACAACATGAACACGAGGGTTTGGATCATCAAAGCCTGCATAAAAGCTGTATAGGTCAGGTGTAAAGATCTCTCTCAGAGAGTAAAGGTGCTTGCCACTAAAGCTGAGGACCTGTGTTTGATCCCTGGAATCCACATCTTTGGCTGAAGAAGAGGAACGGGCTTCTGCAGGTCAGCCTATGACTGCCACACCTTCACATGTCACACCTTTCTCAATAAAGATGAATTAAAAAAAAACTGAGCATGCATGGTAATCTGCCTATAATCCCAGTGCTTAGGAGAAGTCTGGGGGTTCCCCAAGATATGGTGGCTAGAGCTGTAGCTAGACCAGTCAATTCTCAAAATCCTGGGTCAGTGAGAGTTTCTGCCTCAGAGAATAAAGGAAAGAACAACTGAGGATACTCAATGTCAACTCTTGGTCTCCACAAGGATGCTACTCTCACACATGTGACACACATCTCTCCCCCCTCTGCCTCTCCCTCTGCCTCTCCCTCTCCCTCTCCCTCTCCCTCTCCCTCTCCCTCTCTCCTCTCTCTCTCTCTCTCTCTCTCTCTCTCTCTCTCTCTCTCTCACACACACACACACACACACACACACACACGCACGCACGCACACTAAGAAATGAAGAAACGGTAGCAGCATGCACACTCTGTCCTCTGTGTTTACAGGTTTTGCACCTGCGTATTCCATCAAGCACAGACTAAAGCCATTGAGAGAAAAAGGCCCATATGGACCGGGTACAGGGCCTTGCTATCATTGTCACTACTTCCTAAACAAAATCATATACCAACTATTTATATTAGCAGCAATCTAGAGATAGTTTTAAGCATATAGGATGACATTTGTGGATTATATGCAGATATATCTTAAGGAACATGTGCATCCATGAGTTTTGGTATTCATGAGCTTCCTGGAACCCATGCCTCAAGATTATTGAGGGAAAAGAGTATTTACAACTCTTAGGAGAATTATTTTTTTTAAAAAAACTGGGCATGATACTACCAGAGGATCCCGCTATACCACTCCTGGGCATATAAACAGAGGATTCCCTGGCATGCAATAGGACACATGCTCTACTATGTTCATAGCAACCTTATTTATAATAGCCAGAAGCTGGAAAGAACCCAGACATCCCTCAACAGAGGAATGGATACAGAAAATGTGATATAGTTACACCATGGAATACTATGCAGCTATTAAAAACAATGAATCCATGAAATTCTTAGGCAAGTGGATGGAACTGGAGAATGTCATCCTGAGTGAGGTGACCCAATCACAAAAAAACACACATGGTATGCACTCACTGATAAGTGGATATTAGCCCAGAAGCTCGGAATACCCAAGAAACAATTCATATATCAAATGATTCCCAAGAAGAAGGAAGGAGAGGCCCCTGGTCCTGGAAAGGCTCAGTGCAGTAGTGTTGGGGACTACCAGGATAGGGAAATGGGATGGGGGTGATTGGGGAACTGGGGGAGGGAAGAGGGCTTATGGGACTTCCGGGGAGGGGGGATCCGGCGAAAGAGGATATCATTTGAAATGTAAATAAAGAATATATTGAATAAAAAAAAATAAAAAATATATAGCTGAGCAAACGAGTGCTGATAAAGTAAAACTTAGGAAAAATTAAAGGTATAAAAAAATAAAAGGCAAAAAAGCCCTGGCCCCAGAAATGCCCACACCAAGAACAACAGCAACAACAACAATAAAACAAAAAAAAAAACAGGAAAAGCAAAAAAGGCAGTAGCTGGTATACGAACTCTAGAGAGGGACTCTTTCCTAAGAAGGGGGACAGTCTAAGACGCACTGTGTCTGAAGGAAATTAGGTATACATTACTATATATCCAGTTTTCACCAAAAGGCTGATATCAGCTTATTGATCTCGGGTTCATTTTTATCAAGAGCAAGAGTATCTTGCCACGCCCCATGTCTTTAAGCAGAGCTGTCAGGGTGGGGACGGTCCAAGAGAATTCCCTTTTTTCTGCAAAGTTAGCATGCTCTGATTTAAGAGACCATCCCATCCCAGAGCTGACCAGCCATGGCATCCAAACCTCTCATTAAACCGACTGTGGAGTCTGAGGCTCAGAAGAGTTAGACTTGAAGCTTTGCTCTCAGAGTACTATGGGGTAAGGATTTAGAACGTGGCTTCGGGACCTAAAAATACCTTTGAGTGGAATTATACCATTGTTGATTAGTTGCATAACCCCTGAAGCAAGTTATCCTTGGTTTTCACATCAGCTGAATGACGGAACTCTATACTATTACAACAAATAAGCATTAGAATGAGACATTTTCTTCTACAATTGTAAAAATAAACCAAGAGAAGACAAGTGCTTAGTCCAATGCTGGGGATTAGTGAGGGTAAGCGCTGATTCCACGTTGGCCATTTGCATGCACAGAAATGAAATGTTATAAACTTACATGTACAGAAAAATTCTAAAAATGTTCTGGATACTTCTACAAATAGGCTATAATAAACACCAGAGAAAACACACAGGCCACAATGTTTAGTCTAAGCCTTGCTAAGTGTGTGACCAGCTGCAGTCACCGTGCTCGGAGGCTCTTACTCATCATGGTTGACTCAAGTCGAGGGCCTTTTCCAAGGCCCCTTTGGCCTGCGCGTGTGCAAGTTACCTTCTCTATAAAAACGTCAGCGTCACCTCCCTATCACGTGGAAGCGGGATACCCCTGTTCTCTCTTGCTCTTTGAGGTCAGCCAGGACTTAAAATCTGCTGGTTGTGGCTACGGGATCCCAGGAACAAAAACCAGTCCTCTTTCATGGGCCCCTGAATTGGCTGACAGAAACGGAAAGAGAGTAATGAAGCTGTGGACCCGAGGCAGAGGCTGAGAGACAGCCCAGAAAAGCCATCTTTCCAAGCTCTTCCTCAGAACTGTAAGTGCACTCATTTTCAGTGGGCCTGCCACACACTGCCCCTGATTCTTTGGGTGGGTGTCCACCTCTGTTGCTGCCCATATTCTGGTTCTTGACGTTATCGCAGATTCTGTTTGTAATAGTCCACGTAGCTTAGGAGGCTCGTCCTCTCTCTTGGGAACCCATCCCCCCCCCCAACTTGGAAAACACAAGTTCCCAGCTGCCATGTCGCTTAACCATGCTTTCAGTGTTAGTTTTCTTCTCGCTGGAGATGAGCCAGGTAGGGTGGAATTAAAACTCATACAACAGCATAAGTTAATTGGAGTCTGAAAAGATCAGGCTACTTGAAGCTCAGCTTGATAAAACCCCACAGGGTTTGGAAATGAGTCTTATGGGAACCAAAAAATAAAATAAATAAAATTTTAAAAACCTGTTTTCTATTGCCCCAGGGATCTACTTATCAACTTTCTATAGTAATCTTTGAACTTCTGAACTACAATCAAATGCTTAGTTTAAATAAATAATATATTTATGCTTCTACTTTACATATACTGCTGAAAAAGTGGCTGAGATGCAAAATAAAAGTTTTATAATCTTCTTAGTTATATAAGCTGTACTACAGTGGAAAATATTATGGTAAGATGGCTGACTTTTTTTGGCTGGTGCTAGCATATACATAATTTTCTCTTTCTCAGTTAAATACACACAGACACACACACACACACACACACACACACACACTGTAATCTAATGCACCTCTGAAGTTGAAACTTAAGGGTTCTTTGGAAAGTCAGTTGTGTAGGATGGTGTTTTGCTGGGGCAAACACATGAAGGCATGTTTTCCTGAAGCAGACACAGGTGAAAGGATGTTCTGCTAAAGCAAGCACATGAAAGAACATATTACGAAGAATTTCTCGCATGTATTAGTCCGCCTTACATTGCACAGTTGAGCTCCATTTGTTGGGACTCCATAGAGAGAAACACACCAAAAACCTGGTGGTATGCTGGCAGCATCTCGCCATTTCCTTGGACTTGGGTCGATTGGCAAAGTGATGTTAGCTGAGACAGACTCGCGTGCAGTTTTGCTGAGACAGACTCATGTGCTGAGGCAAGACATGAGATGAGGTAAGACATGTGGAGGACACATGATATTTGGAGGGATTGTAACTAGGAATCAACAGACTGTGAGGGGCTTGTTAGTAGAGCTTGCTGTGCAATGCTTCTTTGGTCTCTCGTCTTTGCTGACCTTTGCTTCGTTGGGAGAGGCATGTCAGAAAACACACTGAACTGGACTGCTGGTGTATCCATGAAGTGTTTACAAGTGGCTTGAGCTGCCACTGCTGACCTGTGAGCTGAACTTCTGATTTCCTGCCAATGCAGATGGGATCTGCTTCTTCAAAGAACCATTTCTAAACAGGTCCACTTCGCCCATATCCTAATAACTTTCTTTTCCATTACCTCTGCTGGATGATGGGTGAGAAGGGAGGTTAAAGCAATTAAGAACCATCATTAAAAGTAGGCTTTGAAAAATTAAAATTGTAACCCTCTCTATAGTTTTCCTTTTCATTTTCAAAATTTGCTTCTAGGACGAGGAGATAGCTCACTTGGTAAAACACCTTTTTGTACAAGCACAAGGGCCTCAGTTGGGATCCCCAGGACTATCATATAAAAGCCAGTGAATGATGGTGCATGTTTATAACCCTTTTGCAACAGGATGAATTTGTAGAACTCACTGATCAGTCAGGGTAGTCAAACGGTAAACCCTCAGTTCAGTGAGATATCTTGTCTTAAAACATAAGGTGTAGAATGATTGAGAAATCAGCCTATGGCATCCTATGCATGAGCACATATGCATATGCCCCCTCATGTACATGTACATGCATTTAAGTGTACCACAGACATATGTACACAGTTACACACACCTTACTTTGGCTTTAAAAAAAAACTGGCTGGCACTGAGGAAGTCCTCTAAGCTTCAAGAGGTAATAAACTTGATAAAGAACTTATTGGGGGTGATCACAGCACAAATAAGAACTACCATTCTGGGCTTCTGGGTATGGGGAATAGAATAGTTAACTTTTCATCTATCAGCTGGATTTAGGCTCAGAAGCTAATGACAAAAAGCCATTACCCCCTGAAGGTCCACGGTCATTGGGAAATTGAGTATAGTCGTTTCAGCTCCAACCCCAAACAGCCTGGAGTCTCCATCAGAATGGCTGCCATTGCAATCACAGCTAATTGTCACTAGTGCTGTGGAAAACAGGATTGGGTGAGAAGGCAGACTGAATGAAATCACTTTGTGTGCACCATGCAAGATAGCCCATGAGCAGCCAAAGACTGCCCCATGCCAAGGCTTTGACATTTAGAGGAAATGAATGGAAGACCTGAAAATGTCTACTCATAAGCTCAGTTAAAAAGACTTTCTTCCCATAGAAAATAGTGTTTTGTCCCTCGACAGAGTAATGGATACAAAAAATGTGGTATATATACACAATAGAGTACTATTCAGCCATTAGAAACAATGAATTCATGAAATTCTTAGACAAATGGATGGAGCTGGAAAACATCATACTAAGTGAGGTAACCCAGTCTCAAAAGAATACCCATGGTATGTACTCACTGATAAGTGGATATTAGCCTAGAATCTTAGAACACCAAAGATACAATCAACATACCAAATGATGTCCGATAAGAAGGAAGGAGTAGACCCTGGTTCTGGAAAGGCTCAATGCATCAGTGTAGGGGAATACCAGGACAGGGAAATGGGAAGGGGTGGATGGGGGAGCAGGGGGAGGGAAAAGGGCATATGGAACCTTTGGGGTCAGGGAACCAGGAAAAGGGAAATGAAATGTAAATAAAAAATATATCCAATTAAAAAAGAGAAAATAGTGTTTTAATAACAGTTGCCATTCAAACTATATTTTATTAAAGTCCAATTTGCATTGAGGCCATGAGTAAGGTCAAGGTAAAACCTGTCATTCTATTTCCATAATTGATTGAACCCTTCTATTTCCAGTGAGAATCCAGTATCTCTGTGGATAGCTAGTACTAACTTGGATTCTTTCAGAAGAGAAAATATCTTTTAAAAAAATTATATATGTGTGTATATATATATATATAAAATACACACACACACATATATATACATACATACATACATATATATATATATATATATATATATATATACTTATATACTTTTATTGGATATTTTCTTTATTTACATTTGAAATGTCATTCTCTTTCCTGGTTTCCTCCACAGAAACTCCCTATCCCATACCCTCTCTCCATGCTTCTGTGAGGGTGTTCCTCCACCCACCCACAAATTCCCACCTCCCCACCCTCAATTCCCCTACATTGGGGCATCTATCAAGCCTTCGTAAGACCAAGGACCTCTCCTCGCATTGATGCCCGACAAGGCCATCCTCTGCTACATATGAAGCTGGAGCCATGTATACTCCTTGGTTGGTGGCTTAGTCCCTGGGAGCTCTGGAGGGTCTGGTTGGTTGATATGTTGTTCTTCCTACTCATGTTCCCAATGACCGTGGACCTTCAGGGGGTAATGGCGTTTTGTCGTTAGATTCTGGTATCCTATGATCCTGGGCATATTAGAGTGCCTGGGAGTTTATCTTCCTCTGGGTGTTGTTGAACTGGCTGCTGAGTTCATGCTCGAGGTCTGCTCAGGGCACCTGCTCAGGCCAGAAGGAACCTGTGCCACTGGTCAGGCAGGATTCCTGGGTCTCTGAATCCCTCTGGTCCAAGTTACTCCCCATTGCTGGGACAGATGTTGTGTTCCCCTCACCTCTGATCCTATGATCCTGGGTGTGTTAGAGCAAACTGGGAGTGGAGCTTCCTCTGGTTGTTGTGGGACTGGCTGCTGAGAGGATATCTTAACTATTGCTTGTTCTGGCAACAAAAGTCACTCCTGGTTCTTCAAAGAGCATCCTTTGAAGAGCTTTAAAAGTGAATTTAGTTGGGCATCTTAGAGGTATGGTTTGTTCACTTCCTCCTCATTCACTGGAGGCTGTATTTAGGCTCTAAACGGCAACAGCGACACCTTTTTTTTTTAGAATAAAAGAGGCAACTAAATAGAAATGGTGTTGTGAAATAGCCCCAGTGTCTTTTCTTTACATATTTATAAAGAAGTTTCCTACTATCTGTTCCCTATGAAATGCCATAGGGATGTGGGAAACTTCTCTTCCAATTGACATTTCTAAATTGGTGACATGTAATTACCTTCTCCATATTCACACTGCTAAGTAAGTTAAAAATTTAAATTACATACTTGTAGCTCATTGAAGACGTCTCTGAGTATAAAATGGATGTTTAGTGTCTTGAGAGGTCATTTTAAGATGTTAACTTCCCTACTTTCCTGAGCAAAATGGGCCTCCCTGGAAATTTTCTAAAGAAGGCTTACTGCTACGTTACCCTTCTTACTGATCTTCGAACCGTTTCCTGACTGAGTCTCTTGTTCTTGTTCCAGAACTACAGGTGAAGCCCATCCAATGGGAAATTCTGCCTATGGTCACAATCCAAGAACCAGAGACTTTGAATTGGAAAGTGCTTACAAAGTAGGGGGTGGCCTGAGTGGGCTTCTGTGATGGTTGGTCATGATGGATAATTGATTATTTGTATGACAGCCTGGCATAATGGGGTAAATTCCAAAAACATTCTGATACAGTACTTGAGAAAGTTTGGAAACTGAATCATTCTGGTATTTATTTTGAAGCTGGCCAGTTGTAAAAACTGTATTCTTACTTGGAAGGTTTCCTACAAATATTATAAGCTTCTGTATCTTAACCTAACCTGGCCACAGTGTGGGAGTGTCTGGAATTTAAGATACCAGTGGTATTGATGAAAAAGTCATGCTGATCTCAACTATATTAGTCAGGGTTCTTCAGAGGAAGTAGATCAATAGGATAGAGACAATTATGGAAGAGGGGGATTGTTATAGGAACTGGCCTATGTGATTTTGGAGGCTGGCCTGCAAGTTGCTACCTGGAGATCCCTGAGAGCTATGGTCCTACTCAGTCTGATTCTGAGGGTCTAAAGGCCTTAGGTCTAAGTTCCAGAATCATAAGATCCAACATCCAGGAGGACTGCATAGGAGAAAATGGATGTTGCAGCTCAAAAAGAGAGAAAGGGGGCTGTTCATTTTGTTCTGGTTGGTGCCTTGGTAGATTAGGCTGATGTCTACTACATTGGTGAGGGCCTTTACTCAGGCTACTGATCCAAATGTAAATGTCATCCAAAAAAGACCCTCATGGAAAAACATAGAAATTATGTTTTACCCATCATCAAGGTAGCTCATGTCCATTATCCCAATCAGGTTGACACATAAAATTAACTGTCAGACCAAGTTACTCAGAAACATGAGAGGTGGTGAGTCAGGGTTTAGCACTCAAGGCTCAGGCGAAAGAATAAATCTGAGCCTTGGAACCCAGCAAGGACATCCCTGGGGGTGGGGCGGAAGGTAAAGCAGTTGGCTGTAGAGCCCTGAAGCAGAGGAACGGAACGGGGAGGAACAGAGGGATGCATGAAGAGAGCTGAGGACCAGCTCTAAGAAGGCAAAGACTGTAAAGAAATGTGACATCCCTAAGCAAAGACCCAGAGCATTAGCAGGAAGAGAGGCCCATGGGGCCAACACTATGGAAAAGTAAGATATGGATGAAGCCGTGTTCACTAGGTAGGTTAATACTGGGGTCATTATCGACTCTGGAGTTGTGAAATCAGCTTAGTAGATTCCCTGGCAGGAGCTATACTGGGAAGTTACAGAAGAGCAGGGGAGAAAAGGGCAAAATAAAATACTACTTTAAAAAAAAAAAAAAAAGCAAGGTAATCGTGGCAATGTTTGGGACTAAAAATCCTCCCAGTTTTGTGTATATGTCGAAGAATTAAGATGGCGTTTACAGTAAACCCCATGCAAGGAGAAGTTGAATGAGTAGGGAGGCTGGGACGGAAGGAACAGGGCCCCGGAAGTGGTGAGGCTGTGGCCAGTGGGACTGTGAACTCCCAAAGGTGAGAAGGAACTCTTACCACAGTGCCTCACTGGGAGGGAGGAAGAGAGATCTGGATTTAAACATGGTCATGGGGAAGGTGCTGGAGAAAGACTTTTGATGGTGACTTTTATTTCCAAAAAGAAGTTACTGTTTCGTCAGAGAATCAAGAAGAAACTGGAAAGAAAACGTGTTTTTAAGGCGATCACAACCCGTAACTGGTTTAAAATCAAACCGAACAAAACAACTAAACAAACCAATAGGCCGGCGAGGTGGTTCTGTGGGTACAGGCACTTGACCCAAGTTCTATTCTGGGACGCTATCCTAGTTAGGGCTACTAATGCTGTGATAAAACACATGAACAAAAGCAACTTGGGGAAGAAAGGGTTAATTTAGCTGACATTTCCACGCCATAGTCCATTACTGAAGGAAGTTAAGGCAGGAACTTAAGCAGGGCAGGAACCCGGAGGCAGGAACTGAGGCAAGGCCAAGGAGCCTGCAGCTTGCTGGCGTGTTCCGCATGCCTTGCTCAGTCTGCTTTCTTCTAGAACACAGGGCCACCACAACAGGCTTGACCCTCCCCCACCCATCACTAATTAAGGAAATGCCCTACCGGCTTGATGGCTAACAGTATGCTTTACGTTTTAATTACTGTGCTTAAGAGACCTCTTACCGGTAAGTCCCCCTTGCTCAAGGGTAGATAATTCCCCAGAATACTGGAGGTTGTTGTTCACGTAAGATAACAAATCCATGTGCTTTTGCTTTTGGAAGAAGCTTGGAGTACACAGGTTGTGTGATTGATTATACATAGGCAGGAAGTATGTTGGGATGTGTACTTGTCTCTTGATTACATGAGGGTGGGAAACCTTGTGAATTTTGCCTTTATAAGCCCCTCACTAATGTGATTCGGCCCCATACTATAAGCATGAGTCTCAGGTATGGTCCTGGCCAGTATCCACATCCCGGCCATTATTTTATGAAGCCTCTTATTCGTTAAAACATATTTATGGTCAGACTGACGAATTTCTGAATGACCACAGACCCCTAACACAGGCTTGTCTACAGCCCATCTATGGTGATATCTTTCTCAGTTGAGGTTCCCTCATCTCTGATGACTCTAGCTTGTGTGTCAAGTTGACATAAAACTAGCCAGCACAGACTCCTATAGTTGAAGGAGAAAAGAGACTCATCCAAGTTGTACACTGACACACACACACACACACACACACACACACAAGAGGAGGGGGTGAACATAAATACGAAAATAAATGTTACTTAGGTTTGCAGCAGGCACTAGGGGAGTGGAGAAGACACTGTCTGGATAGAAGGGAGAGCTTTACTCGAGCAATGTGTCCGTGGCTCGATAAACTAATTTAATTAGACACACCATAGCCAATTACCTTCACTTATTTTCTGGCATAAAATGTACTCCTAATTTATGTCGTAAATGTGTGCCATGGAACAAGACGGGGAAGCAGATAAGAAACCATAAAAAGGTCTAGGCATTTGTGAGGGGGAAGACGCTTCGGGTAAGGGATGGAGAACAGAGGAACATCCCTTTTCAGTGTGCATACTTCTGGCCAATCGCAAGGTTATCCCACACTCCTGTAGGAGGAAACAGTTTCCTATCGTAGCCACCCCTGTGGCATGACTGTCTGTCCAATTAATAACTGGTCCCACAATTTAACAAAGGAGGATTGTAACATGATTGCAAATTTGCCGTTATTTTGAAGGCCATTTCCTCCTAATCTCCTATTTTAAAAAATTGGCTTGTATCAGTTTTATTTTGGTAACAAAATAAACGACCCTTGGTGACCGCAGCATTGGGAGAGTTCCAAAGATTCTGAATCTGAGCCTTTATAGAATTTCTATCTGTTCCCAGTGGCTAGATTTTATTTATTTTTTAAGTGTGGAATTGTGATGGAGTAACCTCTAATTGTTTCATTTGGGGGAAAGAGTCAATTCCTGCTGAGAACTTAGGTTATTGTCAGGCCGCTAAGGCTATTCAGGGATGGCTTCTGCATGGTCCCTTCTCAAAGAGTCTTTAAAAACAAAGGCGAGTGAAACCATTTTCATCCTTTCTCTTCTTTTACGATCTCTGTGCTGGAGACACATTCATGCCAGTGCTGGATGGAGTTTCCGAACTGTTTTGAGTTCTCGTTCTCGAGATAAAGCAGGGAGAGTGTCATCGAACTAATCCATTCTTGAAAACATCTTAACATTATAAGCAGAACAAAGTGGTACAAAATGTATTCAGCCTCACGGATTTCTCTAGATGGTAACCAGAATAGAAGATGGCAGAATGTATTAATTCCTAAGATAAAATTATAATGAGAACAGGAGCGGGGCGAGATGAATTAATGTGGCAGCAGGCTGCTGTCTGTAGAGCACGGGGCGCTCTAAATACCGCTGCACAGCACTTTGTAGTCAGGGCTCTCTTGTAATCTATATTTTAAAGATGCTCTAAAGATAAAGCCGGGCCATATTCCCATCTCTAGGAGCGCTTCCACCGTGCTCTGGACACAGAATAGCCCTGGGGACGTGATGAATGAACTACCTGGCAGGTGCAGAGGAGACTCAAGTTAGATAGCAGGAAGAATTTTATTACTGAGAACATACACTGAGGCGATCCCTCCTCCACCAGATCCCCTGTAAGCCTGATGCTCTAAGGAAAACTTAGAGAGGTTATGGTTTGAAAAGAATTTGCTCTTTGGGGGGAGAAAATCCTTTATATCTGCAATGTGCAAAGAATTACTCGCCATTGCTTTCTGTTTCTGCCATTGCTACTTAAGCATTTACATTTTTTTTAAAAGGGTCAAACACCCCCCTCCCTTTTTTTCTGCTGTTGTTCAAAGGGGGTAATGGTCAAATTAGGTATCTGAAATGAGATTATTTTTTTCATTCATATTATAAATATAGTTATTAATAGGCCCGGTATGGGACTGAGGAGAGCGTTAATCTGTGCAGTGTGTACCCGCCGCGTCATTCGGGTGCATACTTTTAGAAGCTTTGTGCTGTTCCATAAGGGCAGATACGCCAAATAATGACCAAGGGGACTGCATGGCTGCAGATTCGTCAAAACGACTGTGAATCCTGAAGCCCTGCAGGAAGGCCTCAAGTGGCTATAACACATGGAAATGTTTAATAATGCTCGGCCCACCTAGCTTTGAATCTTCCAAAATCTGATCTGATTGCAAATTTTTAGTCAGGAAATCTGGTCTCTCAATCCCGTTGGCTTTGCAGGCTTGATTGGCAGCAATATCGCTCTTGTTTTGAATGTTTCTGATGCAAGAAATTTGGGCCCAAGTTTCTCTCTCTCTGCCGCTCGGGGCATGGCTAGGTTATCCGCGTTATGAATCGGAGTTTTTAATAACATCGGCGTGTGGCATTAGCAGCGTGTGTTATTGTGGCTGCCTGTGAGTTCAGATGCAATCTGCTAACTCTATGATAAAAAGCAAGAGTGAATTGTGAGTTATCAGGATGTGTTAACTCCAAAAGACACCGTAGCCCAGGCTTAAGCATTGGTCCTCCGCCTCTGCTTGCTTAGGTGATCAGCTATGACTGCTCTTTGATGTAACGTCTGTAAAGCAAACCTGACGGCGTGTGGCCGGATGCTTGCAGTACTTCCCACAAGGTCAGCGTTTTCATTTCAGAAGTGCTTTGGAAATGAAGATATTTGTGCCTCCTCGCTTCTCAGATTTAACCAGTAGTAACGCAGTGTCATTAGAAAAGATCAGAAAAGATCGGCACTCAGAGGGTGGAAACTCACAATTGCCCTATAGGCTGTGCTGAGAAGCCGAAATCTGTAAGGAAGCGGGGCTTTTGAGCTGCTCCTAGGAAATCTAAGCAAAACCAAAGGGCCTCCCTTTCAGGAGAAATTTAACCTGAAAGATCTCTTTCCTGCTGTTTGCAGGCCAGCACAGGCAACATTTGCATTTTTCCTTTTAAAACATAATAAGGAGAATTAAAGCCCTATGATTAAGCACTTAACATAAAATTAAAGGGCCATGGTTATTCATTAGAAAGGCACCTCGTAACTAGAATTCAATCAGATTTCAGACAGACTCCTTTCTTCCCATACACAATCGCATGTCATGGATTTGACATTTCTGTCTATCCCTTTGTCTTTCAGGCTCAGTTTATAATATTTTATTCATATCTGCGGCGTTGTAGGAACGGGGAGAACAAATTCTGGTGGGTTTAGCATGGGCTGGCTTCCTGCTTCCCAGGGAGTGAGGCCTGCTCGCTTTCACCTCCCTGGGTTTCGGTAGGTTGAAGAGAGAGTGGCATGTGATAGGCCAATAGAGCCAGGGTCTGGGTTGCCTGCTAGGAGAAACTCAGCTCAGAAGGGAAGGCACCCTCAGAAAGCCACCTTTGCATAGGAAACAACTATGAAACAATGCCCCGTGAGGATCCAGAGTGAATCCCCACCTTCCCTCTGTTCCACAGTCCGGAAGAGTGAAATAAAAACCACAAAGGGAAAATGATGTCCTGGTCTCTATGCACTTGAAAACAATAGAGAAATAACATGAGGGCAGAAAATAAGTTTAAATAATACCTTTAAATCAAATTTAAAACTACATAAAACTGAAGGACGAACACAAAACAAGAAAAAATAGTTTTCCCTAATAATGAAAAACAAAACAAAACAAAACAAAACCCAAGCTGCTTATAATGTACAGAGCCCCGCCCCCCATAAATACAAACAAGATAACAGCAAAGAAAACAGACGAGCTTCGAGGAGGAAACGGTCCAAAGAGAAGCAGCATCGAATGTCACAAGACAGAACTACCTGCAAAGCAAAGCTGTGCATGTCTCAATTAAATAGCAAAGACTATGTAGTAAAGGCAGTGGTGGGGGCATGAGTGGTGGTGCCTCCCAACCTATCGAGAGGACTGGCCTTTCTGGGAATCAATTTGACCTAACTGCACCGTCATCCTTAAAATTGTTATGTCTGCCACGCCCACCGTGCATTTCTAGCTACAAAAGGCAAATGGCCAACTAGGGCTTTTTTTGTTGTTGGCTTGTTTTTTTGTGATGGATTCCATTCTTTTTTTTTTTTTTTCCTGGACCGAAGGGAAGGAAAGAATGATGCAAGAAAACAGAAGAAAAGTTAATTGTTCGTGTGCACAAAGACAAAGAGCGGTGGTTTGTTTCATTCGCTAAATGTCTTGGTAGTTTGTTTACAGAGCTCCTAATCTTGCTATCAGGGAAGGTAATACTTTTATCTTTAAAAAAAAAAAAAGAGAGAGAGAGAGAAAGAAACTTGTAAAAGTTTGTTCATATCCTTTGACCCGCTGGTTCCCTGTTTAGAAAAATCTCTCAAGAGGGAAAAGAAAACACGTTGACACGTCATGGTTAAAACCGACCACGGGCATCAGAGGATTGTTTAAATACATTCTGGACCGTACGAGAGATAGACTGGGATGCAGCTGCTGTGAGTCATATGTCAGAAGGACTTTTGATGACATGCTAAAATATATCTGACGAATTCTAAGCAGACAGTTAAACAAAACAGGGTGCAAAATGTATAAGAGGAACAATCCTGACCTCAAAACCCGCAGCAGTCACTAGAAGAAGGAAACAGCAAATGCTGATGATTGCTGTCCTGTGTAGATTAATTGTGAAGGCGGTTTGTTTCTTCCTCTGTCATGGGTTAGTTTTGCTGTTGTTTAAGACAATTGCTGCTATGTTGCTTTTGGAAATGTGTTTGGGGTACTGTGGATCATTTAACTGCTCAGATTGAGCTCTTTTTTTTTTTTTTTTTTTTTTTTTTTTTTTTTTTTAACCACATAGAGGAACAATGGTTTTCCTCAGTAAGAACTTTCACTACCTTACCTTAAACTAGAACAAAGTATCGGAAAAGGGCCTTAAAATCTGCACACCAATAGAAAAAAATCAGCATCTGCCAATAACCAATACAGTGATATCCTTTGCTTGCTGTGACTGACACCATACCAGCCAGCTTTTGGGCATTAACCTACAATGACAAACTATACAATGAGCCAGATGCAACCAACATTCTGTCCTCCTGGGATGGCCTTTCTAGAAACAGACTCCAGAAAGTCTGCCTTTCATCAACGGCATGCTAATGCTTCTCCGAGCAGCAAGAATGCGTGGCCTTGCCATGTGCCATCCCTCGGATGGCTGCATTGCTGGGTGCCTTGGGTAATTGCTAGGTAAACATCCAAAATGCAGAATGCAAAAAGATACTCCTGTGGGTAGTAAAAATGCTGTCTGTTTGCAGGTTGAGGCTTACCCCTGTGTTTCGGAGATACCTGAATTGGTTTGGCTCTTTTCCAATTACAATCTGTTCGTAATCACCCAGGGTCTGTAACATCAAGCGGCGTTATGAGGGAATTAATTCTTCCTATGTGACAGTTGTTAGTGTAATTCATGTCCTTGTTTTTAATTGCTGGATCAAATTACTTTGTAGATTATTTCATATTTCATCCCAAGAGAAAGGAATAGAAAAAAATGCTCAGTGCCTGTGGTGACTTATTTGTTTAGTCTACACAGGAAAAAAAAAAAGAGGCAGAATTAAAAAGATTGGCTTTCTAAGCAAAATGACTCTTCTGTATCCTTGGAGTATTTTTGCATGATTTTAGATGGAAAGTTAGCCCAAGTACATTCTTTTTGTTTAAACACTCCAGGAACTAAGTTTATTTTTATAATGGTTCTGCCAAAATAATAGCCACAAAGGTCACAGGCAATGTCTACTAATAAATGCCTTAAAAAGGATTTACTATTCAATGTTCTTTCGTTAAAAAGAAGCACCTTGAAGATAAGAAATTAATGAGATTTCGAATAATTTATTAAGGAATACCTAATAGACTCTCATGAGATTCAAATGTCAAGACGTTTAAAAACATACACATACACACACAAACTTAGTAAATGCAAATTATATTTGGGGGGGAAGACAGTATTTGAAAAATCTTATAAATGTTTATTTTTACAACACTGAAATTTGCACTTTGTATTTGAATATGTCCCCAGTAGACATTTCATCCATCTTAGGAGCCCTAGTCCCCAAAATGCTTTTCATTCTGTTGTTTGGACTCAGAAAGAATTAGCAATTGCTGCCTAGGTGACTTAGAAGTTGAGAGTTTGCCTGTGATCTGATAGGTGGGGGAAAGCCCGGCTAAAATCAGCTCCCAGAACTGAGAAGCAACAGATCAAAAAAATCCATTCTTCTGTTTCTTTCACTTCCCGATGACTTGTGTTGAAAGGGATGTGGTAACGAAGGGGCACTTGGAGCCAGCTGTCACACTGTCCGTCACTATCTGAGACCAGCCGACATGCATGTTACCTCATAAATAGTCATCTCCTAAGGTAGATCTGAGTGGTCAGTGGGAGGAGTTAGAGCCTAAACACAAGCACAACCACCACCACCACCACAACAACAAACACTACCTGGCAAATAAAGAAGTCATTATTAGAACAGGGGCTAGAACTCGAAGATTGTTTGGAAATTACAGTAGAATACAAATGAGCAGATCCACCAACTTAGGGCAAAGGTACCATGTAGTTCAGGTAACAAAGTACCGTCAGCATAGAAAGGTCCTGAAATGGGAGCTGAACTCGCTGTCCTAGAGACAGACGATGCAGACACAGTCACAGCTGACAAGCTGGCGGCACCTGAGTCGGGTTTTCTCTGCCACAACATCGAATTGTCACCTTCAAGGAGAGAAAAGAGATACCTATAAAGATGGGTTTCTTGCCCCATCAGATGATTATGCAGAATTTCTGGAGTCACAGATTTTTCACATAAACCCAGTTCGATTTATTTTTAAAATCGGCAGTGCTACTTACTGTGTTCTGTTCCTTTGCCTTTGGGTTGATCAAAAGAAGCGAGTTACCTCTTCTCTGATAACCTGTTTCACGGCTGTGGGCTTCTTAGCCACATTTGGTCCTTTGTAAAAGCAAGTATTGATTGTGAATTGTCTGTGACTGTGTGTAAGTAAGATTCCTCAAGAAGAGAAGGGGAAGGGTGGACCGCCAGCACTATGGGTATGCCCTGGGGAGAGTGCCGGGTCACCATTGTCTCAGTAACTTCATTCTGATTGGGGTAGAGAGCCAGCTGAGCATTCTAGAGATGCCCCTTTGTAATAATAATGTCCCAGGATCAAATACTCATAAGAAAGGCCAACTGATACCCTCCGGACGGCTCTGAAATGAATTGGAAAAGGCCTTACTTGTATCTGTTAGCCACACAGGTGATCTGGGCTAAAACAATAACAGTCTCCTGGCATCACATTCAATACAGACTATATACAAAATTCAGTAGCAGGCATGTTATTGTCTCTGTGGGTGTCTTCATCACAGACATTGGTGGTTCAAATAAACAAGAGAACTGCTTAGGACTGAGCTAGTGGTGATCTTAGAAAGATAGCACCTGCATAGCTGAGGTAGATCATCCTTCTACACTTAGAGTGGTATAGAGCCTGAATTGTTAAAGTTGAAAGTGTTAAGGAGAATGGTATCGTGGTGCTCCTGAGAACACCATCTCCTAGTAAAGTGTGGAATGATTAACATTGTTGGCCGTGGACTCATATATGGATGTCAGGGTTTTAATTTTTTGTATACTTACTTCAAAATAAGGGTTTTTTTTTAAATTTCCATTGTGATGATTAGTTTGTTTTTTTAAAGAATTGTCATGACAGTTATAAGATTCCTTTTCTCTAGGATTTTGCATAAACACAGGTTGCTCTCTATTGGTTATTATTAATTTTGTGTAATGTAGAGTGTTCAAAACGTAGTCATTTACAACCACCTCCATTTTACCCTGCTCCATTCCAGGCTGGGTAAGGTAGCTAGGATGTCTGCAGTGGCTCTGTCGGTTAAGAGCAGCTGGCCTGGAGCCAGTCTGGAATGACTGTCTTTGTGGGTCTCAGTTTGATGGCCAGTCTTGACTCTCTACACTCTCCAATCCTTTAGTCAGGCAGAATGGGTTTCTCCTCCCATTAGTCACAGAGTTTCAAATCGCAAGGAAAAGAGAAGACAAACAACCTTGGTATGAAGTGCCTTCCAAGCCTCATTCTGCATCAGCCATGCGAGGGGACATGGGAGGTGTGTTCAGTTCCTGCTAAGACAGGCCGATGAGGAGGCATGAGAATGAGGTGGATGAACAGGAGTTTGGCTCAATGGGAAACCAAATGGTTGTCGGCTATGGAGTTCCAAGGAGCCAAAGGGAGTGTTTCTGTTTGGTTGATGAGCTGAAACATAAGGAGGGGGCTGGCAAGGAGCCGTAGGCATGAAGTAGAGAGAAAGAGAAAAAGGTAGATTAAGGTAGGCAAGGGCTGAGGTCAGTCAGCGAGGGTAATGGCAAACTACTGAGAGATTCACATATATGTGTCTATGTGTATATGTATACATATGTATACAAATATTCCAAGTTGAAAACCTGTACTGTAATCTTCTTCCTTTCCTTCCTCCCTCCCTTCCTCTTTCCTTCCTTCCTTCCTTCCTTCCTTCCTCCCTCCCTCCCTCCCTCTCCCTTCCTGCTTCCCTCCCTCCCTCCCTCCCTCCCTCCCTCCCTCCCTCCCTCTCCCTTCCT
The DNA here is from genome assembly GCA_964023405.1 of Apodemus agrarius. Lineage (NCBI taxonomy): Eukaryota > Metazoa > Chordata > Mammalia > Rodentia > Muridae > Apodemus > Apodemus agrarius. The sequence goes on along the minus strand of OZ030020.1, from coordinate 49,084,871 downwards.
GCTTCCCTCCCTCCCTTCCTTCTTTCCTTCCTTCCTTCCTCCCTCCCTCTCCCTTCCTGCTTTCCTCTCTCTCTCCCTCCCTCCTTCCCTCCCTCTCTTCCTTCCTTTTCCCCTTACTTTCTTTCTGAGATACACTGTCATTCAGCCCAGGCTTCCAACGCACTGTGTAAGCAAGGACAGCCATGGGCATATAACTACTCAGCAAAGTGCTGAGAATATAGATATATGTTACCTGATTGTGTGGTACTCAAGATTGAACCCAGAGTTTCATGCATGTCATGTGAGGCTATTACCAACTGAGTTACATCTTCAGTCTGCACTCTGTGAATCTGGTTTCTTTGGCTTAATGTGACGATCCAGTTTCATCCATTTCCTTTGCAAAATATGTAATTTAATTTTCTTTGTAGTTGAGCTAGATATTCCATTATTCATACACTCTATTTTATTTATCCATTCATGGGCACATCTAGACTAGTTCCATAATATAATACTTATTTTTTATTTGAATGTTTAATCGTTCACATTTAATTTATCTTGATATACTTGGCTTAAATTTACCATTTTCCTATTCTGTTCCATCTGTTTTCAGGTCTTTTCAGTTCCCTTTGTTGACATATCAATCAGGACTAATCAGATAGCTTTTAATCCATCCTCCCCTCTTCAATTATACATGTTTTATTATTCTCTTAACAGTTATCCAAAGATCCTGAATGAGCATCCTTGACTTTTTAAAAATTCTCTTGAAATTAGTACATTTCCAACAAGTGACAGTTGGAAGACTTTACAAAACTTTTACTCCTGAGTATTTTTATCACATGAGACAGTTTTAGTCTTGCTCAGTCAACGTTCATCTGACTCAGTCTTATTGTTACCATTTCTGGTCCTTAGTCCCTCCTTTATTTCAGTGCATGCCTTCATTTGAGGTCAAGAAGAAATCCCTTCAGTGTTTCTTTTAGCACATGTCTGATGATAATGTCTGCAAAGGTTTTGTTGTTTGTTTGGTTTTTCATTTGTTTGTTTTTGTTTTGGGTTTGAACATATATTTTTGATCTTCATTTCTATGGCTATCTATGTTGGATATTTCATTCTAGTTCATTCCTTCCTTCCTTTTAACATTTTAAAGGTCCAATTTTTATTTCTTTATTTTAAAAGACTTATTTTATTTTTATTCATTCGCGCATTTGTGTCTGCCTCTCTGGCCTATGTGTGCAGGTACCCATGGGTGCCAGAGAGGATGCCAGCTCCAGATCCCCTGGAGCTGAAGTTATAGACGGTTATGAACCTCCTTACACAGGTGCTGGGAACCAAACGTGGGTGCTCTGGAAAAGCAGGATGTACTCTTAACCTTGAACTGTCTCGCCAGCCTTCTGTTTCCTTTTTTGAAGACAGGGTATATTGTGTAGCCCAGGCTGGTCTCAAACTTGCAACTCTCTTCTTATCTTACCCTCCCGAGCTGTGGTTATAAGCATGCCCCACCTCTCTATCTACAAGTCCACTTTCTGCTAGGGGTTTCTACCAATATACAAAGGAGGAAGGAAGCATCCTGGCTCCTCACTTCATGCCCATCTCCTGTATCTCCTCTTACTGGCTGACAGCTGTAATCCAGGAGCCCTAGAGACAGCCCGTCCTTTTGTGATGCCCCTCAGAATTAGAGAAGTATTGGAAGAGCTCTGAAGACAAGCAGGTCATAGACCTCCACAATAGCTGATGTTCCCAACTATTTCTTTTTCTGTGCTCGTGTGCTACATGGTATAGTTATGAAGGAAAAAAAAAGGCTATGTTGTGCTGTAATTTTATAAGTTCCCAGTGATTTAAGGGACACCAACGTTTATTTTTCATTTATATTATATACCCAAACAGGCTCAGAACTGCCTCTGGGACTCAGGCACGTGTCAGTTCTTCAATGGTTTGCCTATATCTTCTGGAATATGTCACCTTTTAGATTGCCACAGTGAGAGAGGAGCACAAAATGGTGTAGGCGTTCTTTGTACCCTCTCCTGTACCCTCCTCCATAGCATTAGGTATAAGATGCTAGGAAATGTGGAGGGATACATGGGGTAGATGATAAGGGTGAATATTTCTAATACCTAAAGATGAACTAATTTAACACATAGATAACAGGACCGAGGGCATAGCACTCGGTGCTCAATCATTTTGGTACCACGCACCAGGTCCAAGGTTCTTGAAATGATAAGCTCTCTACTCATACTCAACAGAATTCTGCTGGAATTTCATTTTCCTACTGTGCCTTCCAAGTAGTAATTTCTGAGAATTTCCCAGTTATTCAGTCATGATCATATGATCACACCAATCTTTCTTTGAGGTCACTGGTCACCTCTACCAGATGCCCTTTGTTAGATGGAGTCCTGAGAGGTACACAGACAATTCAGCAGGTAGTTTAACAATGCTAAAGGGGAACCACCAATCAGGAGAGAAGCACTTGAATGTCAGCCCTGTTTCTGCTTCAGGATCGTATCCCTTCTGGCAATTTCCTTCTGGTTGTGGTCTTGCTCTCAGTCCCCTCAGCCTGCTGCCCCACCCATAGTGACCAGCTCTCATCCCAGTGCCTTTCCAGGTCCTCTTCTCCAGAGGTTGGATATGCGACAGCCATTCAGAGATAAGGTTGATTTCTCTCCCTTAGCTTCAGAGGCATTTTCTTCAGGGGCCAGCAACCCTCACCGCACTGTGTGGTCTGGCTCTTAGTGCCCAGACAGGGCAGTCACATAATTTGACAGTGGACTTCCCAAAGTCTGGATTATACCACCTGAAATAACATCACATGTGGGTTTTCAAACCAGGTTAAACTTTAGTGCCTGCCATCTGGTTCCTTTTCCACCCACCCCCCACCCCTCCACGCCCCCCGTAAAGAGCCAAGCTATGCCTCCCTCTCCCTCCCCTCTTTCTCTGGTTGGTTCTGGCTGCAGATCTCTGATGGCTAATTTTAAGATGGAACCCACATGTGTGTGCACATCCACATGTGCACACATACATACCATGGAAAAAGAATAATGCACAAGGTTTTTAAAATTCAAAACTGGCTTCAGATATATTTCCAAGGACACACACTTGCTAAAAATACATGCATTTGGAATGGCAAATAAAATCTGTAGCATGTCAGTTTGAAGTACTTGCATCTAGGTTATTGGGTGACAATCTACTTCAAAAATAATGAGCATACATTTGCTTTACTTTTGGGTTAAAGAAAGGATCTTCTTCCAATTATTTTCCAGAAACAAAGGAAGTTTTTCTGAAAGATGAATTGATGTGTACAACAGTAAGGATAGAAAATTGCTTACAACTTTTAAAGGATACCTTTAAAGTTTTAAAATAGCTGTCTTCCCTACCATGTATCTGGTTGCATTAGTGCCGGTACCTAAGAGAGAGATAATGATGTATATTTGCTTATCATATTACAAGAATATTATAGAGAGTGGGACGTCTGTCTTCCAGTCCAGACGTGTGTGGTGCTAACCAACCTGGAGAGAATTAAAAATGGGTGATGTTAAAAAGGGCAAGAAGCCTTTTGTTCAGAAGTGTGTCCAGTGCCACACTGTGGGAAAGGGACCAAGTATAAGACTGGCCCAGATCTCCAGGATCTGTTTGGGAGGATGACAGGGCAGGCTGCTGGATTCCCTTACACAGATGCCAACAAGAACAAAGGCATCCTGGGGAGAGGATGCCCTGAGGGAGTATTTGGAGAATCCCAAAAAGTACATCCCTGAAACAAAAATGGTCTTCACTGCAATTAAGAAGAAGGGAGAAAGGGCAGACCTAATAGCTTATCTTAAAAAGGCTCCTAATGAGTAATTCCACTGCCTTATTTATTACAAAACACATGTCCCGTGGCTTTTAATATATACCATAATTAATTCAAACACCAAATTCAGATCATGAATGGCTAACAATGTTTTTGTCGGACAGTCTCAATTTAAGTAAAACTGACTTGTCGCAAAGCGGAAACGATCATTTTTAAAGCGGCAATTCCAGTTGTATCCCTGTTATCACTGCTCTCCCTTTGTCAAGATAAGATTGGGCGTAATTAGGAATGTTTTACTTTCCGTAGATTTGAGGGTGTCACCTCAAACCGATGAACTGGTTTTATACTTAGATTTATATCACTGGGTATATGGATATGTTTAAATACTGGGGAAATTCTATCACTGTCTCAGGAATAAGAAGACTCCCCTGTGTTTCAGTTTGTGTTCACTGGCCTCTGACAGGAAATGGCTGAATACCAGGAGGCAACTGTCTACTCTTGACAATGTTGTTTTAATTAGAATTCCCCACATTGGTTGCAAGCTGGTACAACCACTCTGGAAATCAGTCTGGCAGTTCCTCAGAAAACTGGACACAATACGTCCGGAGGACCCAGCCATACCACTCCTGGGCATATACCCAGAAGATCCCCCAGAATGCAATAAGGATACATGCTCCACTATGTTCATAGCAGCCTTATTTATTATAGCCAGAATCTGGAAAGAACCAGCTTCCGTTGATGTCCCTCAACGGAAGAATGGATACAAAAAATGTGGTATATACACACAATGGAGTACTATTCAGCCATTAGAAACAATGAATTCATGAAATTCTTAGACAAATGGATGGAGCTGGAGAACATCATACTAAGTGAGGTAACCCAGTCTCAAAAGAATACACATGGTATGCAGTCACTGATAAGTGGAAATTAACCTAGAATCTTGGGACACCAAAGACACAATCCACATACCAAATGATGTCTGACAAGAAGGAAGGAATGGATCCTGGTTCTGGAAAAACTCAAAGCATCAGTGTAAGGGAATACCAGAACAGGGAAGTGGGAAAGGGTGGATGGGGGAACACGGGGAGGGAAAAAGGCATGTGGGACCTTTGGGGGGCAGGGAACCAGAAAATGGGAAATGAAATATAAATAAAGAATATATCCAATAAAAATATTAAAAAAAATTCCCCACATCAAGGATGCTGCCTTTTACCACCAAAAGGCGTTTTCTGTGGTTTATGTATGATATCACATAAAGAGTATTTAATACCTAAAGAAAAAGAATGTTATAGCTGCGGGCAGTTGTTTACCTTTGTTTACAGCTGTTACATGTGGGCTTAAAGCCCCCCTTCCCTACCCTACTAAGTTGTGTAATAGAAAGTCCAGAGGAGTATAGTCCAATAAAAATATGCAGATAATGACTTTTAGATTTCTGGTCACGTTAAATAAGTTAAAAAGATGAAACTGCTTTTAGCAATAACAGTTTATTTACCTCGATGCATGCGATCTATTTTACCTGCTGTTCACGCTTATGCTCTGCTTCTTTAAGTTCTTTGTTATTAGTGTGTGCACGATGTGAAGAGGGGAGAGAGGGTACATGTGTGCTAGACACTCGTGTGGGGACCAGTGGAGTTGCAGAGACGGTTTTCTCCCTCTGCCTTTCTGTGGGTCCCAGGGGTTGAACTCAGGGCAGACTTTAAAGGGAACTGCCTTTATTTACTGAACCACCTCATTGGCCTGTTTGGCATACATACATACATATATATATATATATATATATATGTATATATATATATACATATATATATATATATATATATGTGTGTGTGTGTGTGTGTGTGTGTGTGTGTATAAGGTATTCACTGTAACATGGCTAGTGACTCCTAGACGAGTGTGCAAGTGGAAGGCATGGATAAACAGAGATTCCGATGAGGCCTAACGGTCTCCTTTTCTCCTGGTTCCTCTTTCCTTTGTTGGCTCCACTTGCTCCTCGTGGTGGGAGAATGTAGTAAATCCAAGTATTTTCTGATCCGGGTCACACAACAAAAGGAGATCCCGTCTCTTCAACCTTGGAGTAAAAAGACCCGAAGCAGCCAGCCTTGTGTGCATTCCTGGTGCCATTCCTGGGGTGAGGCGAGCACATCGATATGAGTAGAACGGTGTAGGCCAGCATCACGTGGTACCCGTTTCTCCGAGTGAGTTAATCTCATCACTTTGCTGAGGCTAAGGGCTGCGGACGTGCCTCACAAGAGAAGCATGTGCTGTTACCGGAAGAAGCGTGGTTGGTATTAGGCAGAGAGCGCTGCAGTAGGAAAGCCAGTTCCACACACGGTCCCCGAAGCCCAGGGGCGCACAGACTCCCTCTTGTGAAGAGAAGCTAAGGAAAGCAGGTCTTCTGAACGTCCAACCCAAGCAGGTGGCAGAGAGAGAGGAGAAAGACGCGCCATACAATCAGGTGAAAGCAAGTCGGAGACCTCAATGACGCGAAATCAGATAAGAGCCAGAAGATGTTCAATATGCCACGTGGGACACAGGCTGTTCCTGCCGAGGCCAGGATAGCTCTGAGGGTGCGGTGGGCAGAAGCTAAGATGACAAAAGGCCGAAGGGACGCGAAAGCAGAAAGGGGCGGAAGGAAATGGAATCTGTGTCAGAGCTCTCGCGACAAGTTTGGATGTCAAAAGGAAAGCCTAGAATTGGTCATTGCCATGCCGAGGAGAGGCTTATTAAATATACGAGATGGATTCAAGCATAAGTGTTTTACTTGCAGACTCAACAAGTAGGGTGTGGAAGTGGGTGTGGATTCGAGCTCAGTGGAACTCTAGTAGCAAGCGACTGGCTCCCTGTCTTCATTCTCTCTTTGCAAATGGGGATAATTATGGCTGATTCCACAGGTATACGAGTTATGTGGGAAGAACGTGAAAGAAAGAACTGAATAAATGGAGTAGCCGTCTTCATCTGTGGTCACGGATGGATGAGCCAGCCTGTTTCTTTTTTTCTTTCTTTCCCCTATTTCTAGTGCAGTGCTTCCTCCCTTCTCCCGCAGCCTGGTGAACGCCTCCCTGCTTGTGCTCCAGGATCTAAGGAAGAATGAAGTTCCACCTGATGCTGCTGTCCCGATGTCCTCAAACTTTCAAACTCCTTCATCTGCTTGGGTCTCTACCGCCCTAGAATCCACTGTGCCCGCTGGCCCCACACGAGGTCCCTCACGAAATGCCACTTCCTCTACTAAGGAAGATGCACAGTCCTAAGCAGTTTGCAGCTCTGTGCGTGTAATTCCAGAAATTGAGTCTTGGCATAAATAGTTCGCTTCAGCCGTGTGCCGACAGACTCCTTCCTTTGAATTTTCCCTTCTGGCTTCTTCTGTTCCTTTGGTGACTGCACAAGGCTTTCCGACAGCGCAAAGCTGCGAGCACAGTTCTCCACATGCTGCTTTCGGATGACAAATGGATTCTGCCGATTCCTGGGGCAAAATACTTCTTCCAAAATGTCACTGTCTGTGAGCACTTTCTCCTTCAGCGCTCTGGACACAGAGCAGAATGAAGAATTTTACGGACATGCAAAGTTGCGTTTCTCCCTTCCGGATTATGTAAAGCACTCTTGTCTGCAGCTGACTCCTACAACGCAGTCTGAGTCCTGCATGCTCCAGTCTCCCTTGGCTTCTGCATCTACCCTTGAATGTGAACCATTTTCTGCCTTTGCAGGCTGTTGTTATTTAACCCTTTCCTATAATCAAGAATAGAATGGCAGTGTCTTGTCTTTGTTATAAGAGAAGCATTTGCTGTATTACCAGGAGAGTGGTTGGTATTAATCAGTTGGCACTGAAACAGCAACGTCAGAGCTGAGGCTGTGTATTGTCTTTGGGTATTCTTTCCCTTAGTATATTCTGTCAGTATGGCCAAAGAACAGGGGGCAGAAAGACTGTGAGAGCCAGAGGTCAGGGAATCCTGGTCAGTGAAATAACGTCTTTCGGACATGACAGAACTGATTGTACTTATGAACTCCCAGCAGCTGTGGCTGCTGTCACAAGAGCGACATAAGAGCAAACCAATCAACAGACCAGTATGATGGGGATAGGTCATATGAGTTCTCTTCCTAGTTGAAGAGTTATTGATCATTGTCGTTGGCTGCTATGAGAGACTGGGTTTTCTTTAGGGGTGTTGTTAGATTTCAGAGGCAGCTTTAAAAGGACAGAAGGCAAAAAAGGAGACAGGAGGCTGACCTTCTACAGATGGGACCCTGTTTGTTGGCATACATACAGAGGGCGCTCAGTCTCTCCTGCCCAGGAACTGTCTGCTTAAGAAAAAAGATGGCTGTGAGGGTGAGGGGTGGAAATTCTTGCTGCAGAGAGCCCATGTAGGCCATACAGCACATAGCCCAAGTTTCCCTCCAACAGCCTCTTTCTCTCAGTATCTCCATAGCCTTGCCTAGCTGCAAGAGAAGCCATGAAGTGTAGTCTTTTAGCAAGGTACTCTCAGGTATCATCCCTGATAAGTTGATCATGCTCCAGTGAATGGTGTCACACCCATGTGTATATGGACAGTGCTAATTGGACACTCTCTCTTTCTATGTGTGTGTGTGTGTGTGTGTGTGTGTGTGTGTGTGTGAGAGAGAGAGAGAGAGAGAGAGAGAGAGAGAGAGAGACTTGAAATAGCAAGAACTTTGGAGGAATCTTGGGAGGAAATCTGAAGTTGCAAGGAGAACTTGAGAGGGTTATGAGAGGAGTTATGGAAGAGTGTGGAGGTGTCCATGATCAAAATACATGGCATACATGCATGGAACCCTCAAAAAATAAATAAAATATATTATCCATTTAAATATAAGAATAAAAATTGGACCTGTCCAAATACTTGGACGTTCTCCAGGCATCCTTTCCATTTGGGACATAAGTATCCCAAGTATTTCTGAGCTCCAGGTCTTTATTTTTTCTTTTCTTTTTATTAGATATTTTCTCTATTTATATTTCACATGCTATCCCCTTTTCTCGTTTCCACTCTGAAAATCTCCTATCCCATCCCCCTCCCCATGCTCACTCTCCCACCCACTCCCACTTCCCTGTCCTGGCATTCCCCTACACTGGGGTGTCAAGCCTTCACAAGACCAAGGGCCTCTCCTCTCATTGATGTCCAACAAGGCCATCCTCTACAACATATGCGGTAGTGTGGATACTTTGGTCCTTCTTAGAAGGGGGATCAAAATACACATGGGAGGAGATACAAAGTGAAGGAAAGGCCATCCAGAGACTGGCCCACCTGGGGATCCATCCCATATACAGTTACAAAACCCAAATACTCTTGTGGATGCCAACAAGTGCTTGCTGACAGGAGCCTGATATGGCTGCCTCCTGAGAAGCTCTGCCAGTGTCTGACAAATACAGAAGTGGATACTCACAGCCATCCATTGGACTGAGCACAGGGTCCCCAATGGAGGAGATAAAGAAAGGACCCAAGGAGCTGAAGGAGTTTGCAACCCCATAGAAGGAACAACAATATGAACCAACCAGTACCCCCAGAGCTCCCAGGGACTAATCCACCAACCAAGCTCCAGGTCTTTAAAAGCTAGACTGTAGTTGGGGACCAAAGGCCAAACTCTCACTTTTAAATGATGTCTGCTCTTCAGTGACTTGCTCCATAACTGTAGGTTTTAGAAAAGTAACTCAAGAGAAATTGGACTTTAGATGTTAACATTTTACTGATTATTCTAAAATACCAACATCAAAGTATCAGTAATCAGGAACTGTTTTGAGAAATGGGTGGATGGATGGATGGATGGATATATAAATGAAACATATTTTGGATGTAAATAGAGTGAATTCTAATAGTATTTTGTTGTTTAGAGATATTCATTTCCTGATGAAATTTTCTTCGGTTTCTAGAATTCCAGGGGACCAGAAGAGTTCCTTTCAGCTGCTGAGGACTGGTTCTGCAGGCACACAGCACAGTGAGGGGGAGCTGAGGAGAGGTGGGTTGAACACTTATCAAGGAAGCCAGGTCTGCATTTTTTCCTGCTCACCTCGAAGCCAGCTCCTCTGTGCTCAGATCTGTCAACAGACTCTCCCAGTCTCTGCCACAGAGGCAAGGCAAAGCAGGCTGATGGATTTTGCCCAAAGTTGTTAATCTGTTAACAATTGGCTGTAAAAGTATGCATATGGAGACAAATAGGGAAGCTAAAAAACCAGCTTCTACAGTATAAAGACATAATTGCCAGGCATAAGCAAAAAAGAAATCCCCCTCGCAGATTGCAAATGTTATTTTAACACACTGGGCTTAATGAATTTCCTTTGACCATTAGCAAAATGGAGGTTCAGATTTGAATCTCTGAATCTAGTTTTTGCTTGTTTGCTGTTTCCCCCATTCAATCGCTTGAATAAAACGAATCCCTGACAAACTCATCAGGCAATTGTGCCATTTATCCAACATATGACCTTGGGTAATTTACTTAACTCTCTGAGTTTTCAGCTCTTCATTTTAAAAATGGATCTAACTGTCTCTTAGTGAGATGACTGGGTGGGACGATGTGTATAAAACACCCCACAGAGTGCCAGGGTCACAGTGGAGCAGAGCGGCTCCTTCACAGACTAGCTTATGGTTGTAGGGTGGCACACCCCTCATCCTCAGAGCAGGTCAGCAGAGTGGAGACTCAAACCTCGGTTGCAATCTAAGTTTAGAGACCATCTGCTGCACAATTCACTCTTGCTTGTGGTCTTTTGTGATACCCAGGCTTTCAGCTGATTGGATGGAGGCCACCCACACTGGGGAAGGCAATCTGCTTTACTCAGAGCCCATCGATTTAGATGTTGATCTCCTCCGTGACCACCCTCGCAGAAACATCCATAATAATGTCAGTCACATGACTAGGCACTAAGGCTCTGAGGCCCCGATAGGTAGATATATAAAGTTGTAAATGAGAAAATTGTCTACAAAGGCCAGTTAAAACTTCAATGAAGGTAGAATTGGGAATGTTACTGCTTTAGAGACTAATTACAGTTTATCGTGGATGACCTTTGGCTTCCTAAAGAGTCATTTCTTGCCTTCCTCTGTGGAACCTAACATCCTGATTACAGGTGAAAACCTTTTGGAATGTATTAACTTAACAAACTCCTATTCTGCACCAATTAAAAAGCTAAAATGCTCTCAAGTAACATGTAAGACCTATAGCTGAGTCTGGTAAGCCTGACTCTCTGATGTTTCCACCATGCCTTTGATTTGTAGCTTTCTCTGTTCTGTTAGCATGAAAACTGCTTCCAGGGTGTAATGCGGATTTGGGATAACCTAAATCCATGTTTTTGGACCACACAGATTTGGCTCCAGAATAAGCTATTTCTTATTGTCTTTGAGGTGAGAGTTTTGGTTTTGTGTTGAGAAAGTTAACACTCTCACTTGTGTCTTCTTTATTCCACAGCATTCCACTAGGAGACAATTGCCTCTCTGCCTCCACACATTTCTTCTTTCTGATGCATTATAAGCGGCAGAGAGAATGACTGCAAAATGAAACTTGGGTTCACACTCTCTGCTGCTTAACTCTCCCCCAGCCACGAGTAAGCACCATGAAAGGAGGGCTCTGGTGGAGAGAGAGAGAACTCCCATGGCCAAGCTTCCTTTCCCTGGGCTTTATGAGCATGGCACATACAATCCTTCCTTGGGGGAGGGGCTCCTTTTCCTTTTGTATGAAGTGCTTGCTCTGCACAATAAGCCCCTTCCCATCTTACACATCTCAATCTAAATGACGTCACTCCCATCCTTTGAGCAAAACTTAATGACTGTGCCTGTACAAACTGAGAGAGACCACATGCTCTGTTCCAGACTGGAGAAAGAAGGAAAAATAAAGAAGGGGAAAGAGAGAGGAGACCAAAAGGCCAGGGAGGGCTCAGGAACATGAATGCTTCTTGGAAGTGTCGCAGAGGAAGTTTCAGGAGAGAGGATTAGTGTGGATTGGAGTTGTTTGCTTTGTGCTTTGCGAGTAAACCATAAATCCCCAGATCTATAAGCTTCGGTACGATCTGCTTTACCCGCATGAACTTCGTAGGACTTTGTGGGTGTGAGGACAGAGTCACCTAATGCTGTGCACAAGCTGCCTTTTGTATTTGCACCTACTCACGGCAGAGTGGAGCTGACAGGCAGGCATGGGGCTCTGAAAACTGGGTCATTTCCAGAATTAAACTCTTCAGGCGTTCACAGGAGTTTGGTTAGATTTTTGTGTCCCCATGGGTAGGAACTAGTTTTGCACGCACACACACACACACACACACACACAGAGAGAGAGAGAGAGAGAGAGAGAGAGAGAGAGAGAGAGAGTTGTAAATGTCTCTGGAATGTTACTTGATGCTCCCTCTAACCATTTGACTTTATTGCTGCATTCCTCAGAATTAACTAGGGCAGACATTTCCCAGCCCTGATGGAATATAGGTATGATCATGCAGCTGTCTGGCCAGTGGCACATAACTGGAAACAACACATTCCTTGACAAAGTAAAAAGTCTTCCCCTGTGTCCTTCTACCTTCTTATTCACTTACCAACTACTGTTAATCACAAGGAGCTATCAGACAGGCTGACATGAAGACGTCTGTATCTATGGAGACCAGGACTTGTAGATGCCGCCACGCTTCAGGGAATTTTGGATATAAATCAGAAAATCTCTCTGTATTAGTTATTTTTCCTGTGGCTGTGATAAAATGCCATGATCAAAAGCAACCTTAAAAAGAGTTTACTTTGCCTTATGATTCCAGAGGGCTACATGTCCTTAAAGGTAGGAAGGGTGCAAGGGCGGGTAGATTATGAAGACTCGCCGAGTCTTCACACAGGAAGCAGAGAGAGCGAGGACCGGAAGTGGGGGAGTTATCAGCCCTCTAGTCCCACCCACAGTGCCGACTTCCTTTAAGAAGCCTTAACTTTCTAAAACACCACCAAATGGGAAATGAAAGCTCAAAGATGTGAGCCCTTGGGGGATATTTCCCTTTCAAACCATAAGAGTGGCCATCAAATAGTCATCACCATGGTTCTTGCCTGCATTTCCTTATGTGCTTAAGGAAGGTAGACTAGATACATAATTGTGGAAAATACATACCCACAAGTCATGTGTTTGACAAATGGTGCTTCCAAGAACCTTGGGAATCAGTGGGCTTCCCTGCTGCCTTGTTGCCAACAGACCCACTCATTGTAAATAGGCTGTTTCTGGTGGTCTTTTAGAAACCATCCCATAGGTAGGAAGTCTCTCGGCTCTGGAAATCCTGTATCTTCAGTCTATAAAGGATGATCCTGTCCTTTACGGAGAGCAGTGAGCCCAGGAAATGAAGTGATCCCTTTTCACATGTTATGAGGATAAACTTCTTGCATAACTCTGGGATGAGGAGAAGATGGGGTAATTTCTTAGTCTTCATCTCTTTTAACTTACGTTGAGGTGTTGAGTATCTTTTCAGAAAGTAGGGAAGTCTGACAGATTGACTAACTCCCAGAACGTGGAAGGTTTGGGTAGGGAAACGCCACACTCTTCTAGGGTGGAGGAAGAAAAGACCACAATAGCATCTTCATGACTGGTGCAGGAGCACCCAGCCACTGGGTCTCATGTGAATCTCAAAGGAAACATCCTGAAAGCTTAGGGATTCCATATGCTATGCCTTCTAGAGAAAATGTGCAAATCTGTGGAGAACACACCCTGCTTAATCTTCTCTCTTGAAATGTCCATCTTGTGGATTGTTCCAATGACACCTTCTCCTCATTAAGGAAAACACTTTGGAGGATGCTTAGCAGAGTCCTGGGCTGAGAACATCTTTTTGGAAGCCATCATTGAGATGTAAAGTGTAAGAGAAGAAACAGTGCCTTTCCAAATTCAATTTTTGAAAAGGATTTGTCTTCATCACTTTCACCCGGACTAATGGTTTGTGCTTAGGAAAGACAGATTCGTCCCGGAGGTCCTACTGCCTGCACACAATGAAGCCGGCAGTGCATCGGACCTGGCTTGTGGACAAACAGAGAATAGCAACTTCCATTTCACAAATACATCCATTCAGGGAAGAGCTTTCCCCCTCCAGCTGAGGGAGCAAAGTGCCCGTTCCCGAGCATTCTGCAAGTCCCTAGGCTTTAATATAGCTCACGGCAGCTCTCCTCAGCATTCTGCATGATAAAATCAATCTCTATTTAAGTAAGAGGGGGATATTTATTTCTTAATTTTTTAATAATGTATTTTTGTGATTTGTTATAGCTTCAGTGTTGTATTATTTATTTATTGTGCCTATGGGGTGCACTGCCACTTGGTAATAGAGCAGCTATGGAAACTTGAGACCTAAGCAGAAATGAGTTCAATAATATCGCTACACTCAAAGACTTTATCCCCGAAGAACAAAAGTGCAAGGCCATGATAACCCAATGACAGTACTTAGGGAGTATTTAGAAAGAAATAGTGATGGAGTTTTTTTTTTTAATGGCAAGCAGGGGCAACTGACAAATGGGTGGGCTGTTTGAAAACTGAAAACCATTTCATAATTTCCTAAGCCTCATAAAACTAGATTTACTATATTCTTGATGTATGTGTTTGTACGTGTGTGTTCATTTGATATTTTGCTAAGGTAAAAGCTGCCCAAAGGCCTGATAGAAGGTAAATATATTTCTCCCCCATCTTCTTACAAATCATTCTTATAGGCAAGAATACTGATGTGTGCTGGGAGGGAGAGGGGATGGGAAGAGGAGAAGCATGATCCGATATTGGGGTGGGGGGTAGGGGAGCAGGATCGAAGCCCCGAGGACCAGCAAAATGAAAAGAAACAGGCAACCTTGGAAGGTGGGAGGTGGGGGGAGCCCTCTAGAATGTACCAGAGACTTGGGAGGTGAGTAAATCTCAGGACTCAAAGGCAGGGACCTTAGATGAAATGCCCAATAGTGGGGAGAGGGAACTTGTAAAGCCCACATCCAGTAGAAAGGCAGGGCATCAAGTAGAGGGATGGGATTGCCATCCCATAGTCAAAAACTGTGACCTAGAATCATTCCTGTCAAAAAGAACCACAGGGACAAAAATGGCAAAGAGACTGAGGGAAAGGAGGTCCAGTGATCGGTCCAAGTTGGGATCCATCTCAAGGGGAGGCTCCAAGGCCTAACAATATTACTGATGCTATGGTGTGCTTACAGACAGGAGTCTAGTATGGCTGCCCTCCAAGAGGCCCAACAAGCAGCTGACCGAGACAGATGCAGATATTTACACCCAACCAATGATCTGAAGTTGGAGACCCCTGTGGTTGAATTAGAAAAAGACTTGAAGAAGTTGAAGAGGAGGGAGACTCCATAGGAAGACCAGCAGTCGACTAACCTGGAGCTCTGGGATCTCTCAGATACTGAGCCACCAACCAGGCAGCATAGACCAGCTAATATGGGGCCTCCGGCACATATATATCAGAAGATTGCCTGGTCTGGCCCTAGTGAGAGAAGATGCCCCTAACCATAGAGAGACTTGAAACCCAGGGAATGGAGAAGTCTGGTAGGGTGGGGTGAGGTGGGAGGGTGGAGACATCCTCTTGGAGACTGGGGAGGAGGAATGGGATGAGGAACTGTTGGAGGGTGGATGGAGAGGGGGCTAATGACTGGATTGTAAAAAGAGAAAATAAATAAAAAGAATAGTGGTGTATGTAGCTTGGGATAGAGAAGCCTTCATTTTGATTCCAAGGCTTATTAACCATTTGACAAAAAGAAAGCATATATTCACATGGGGTGGGGATACGCTTTGGTTGGTTTATTCTCATCGTTTATTAAAAAGCATAAAATTGGCTCATAAATCTACCTTTTGACTTTTTGCATTAAAGTAACAGAAGCCACCCCGAAGTCTTGCAAATTCCTCCGTATGCATGTAAATGTCATTATAAAGACCGAGGACAGATAGGTGAAACCAGGGTTAGATTTGCATGATTAAGCTCGAAGGTTTCTGCACCTATGAGGCATAATTCAAGCCCTGGTGCTGGTGATAAGATAGTAACAATTGCTAATATTCTCTAATAATTCTGACTTCTTTAACTCTCATTAATCCTGGTATGCATTTCAGGAAAATTACATCACGCTGGCAGCACCATTTGACATTAAGCAATAAATAAAGGCACTGGAGGACACTCGCCCTTGTTGCAAAGATGCCATCTCAGCCTGTTGGGCAGCCTGCCAGTCTGTCAACATTGATTGAGAGAAGGTGCCCTGAGACAAGAGACGTGGCCCAGGACTTGAGGGCAGTCAGGGCAGTGACGAAGGCAGGATAAGGCAGGAGGGGTGTCTACAGAATTCCAGAGAGGCAGTGTGTGTCAACGTGGGCAGCTTGACGGATGGGCTGTCTCGTGTTTATTGAGCACCCCTGAGTCAACTCAGGTCAGAGGAGTTTTAATGAGGCTACAGCAACCCTGGGAGGGGCGAGGCCTCAGTTTCCTCAAGTGTGAAAGGAACTACAGTAAATGGTCAAGAGGGAGAAAGGCCAATGTCTAACTAACTGGGGCCTCGGGCCTACCTGGAGGCTGGTGGGTGTGGAAAACTGGTGTGTGGAGGAGATGAGAAGAGGCATGAGGTTTCTTCAGACCTCTCTTTCAAGCGTATTGAGGACAGAGGAGGTTTCAAACTCAAAGCTATGCATTTCTTATTTTAAGATTTGGCTTGAGAAGGTTACAAAAGAGTCACAAGGGCACGTTTGGCAGCCACATGAGCTCAGCTCTGTCGTATCCGTGGGATTTATGCCAGAGAGAGCAAATTAATAGCTGAACACTCGTGTAATCTAGGAACGCCTCAAGACTAGACGGCGGGGTACAGTCTGCTGACTCTGGTCAGTTAATTAAGGTGTTTTTCTTTAGTGGGTAGTTAGTAGCTCTCATTCTTTTCCTATATGTCCTGAAGGGGAAAAAAATAACCCACACAGAGTGGAGAACTTTCCTCCCCATTGTGAGGTTGTTGAGAAAGCTCTTCCCTCCCAGGTGCCCCGAGTCAACTTAACAGAGGGAAAATTAATTGGCGTTTGTGACCAAACAAGGGCCATACCAGCTTCATCTGTATCTGCCTGAAGCGATTGAAAGGGTTGAAAATAGAAATCCTTCATCAGTGAGTTAGTTGTTTGAGTTTTTGTCAAGTACTAAGAAAGAGTTTGACTTCTTTCGCTCCCTCTCTCTTTTTCACTGAAGTGACTGATTCAGAGTGATTTTACTGAAGTGGGAGTTGGGGCAGAATGACCATGTTCTCATCAAACTGTTCAGCCTCGAGAACGTTGGGTCAGGGCTCCCATGTGAGAGGCCGAAGCTAACCAAGCATGGGTAGAATGCAGCCCGAGAGCGGGCTGCAGGGCCTGAGTACGCACCATATCACCATATTTATTCTTTATCTTGAAATATAACATTTCTAAATGAATTCCTTCTAGGTTAGGGACATGGATGTAACGTTTAACAGGAGGAAACTCCTCATTTACATAAACATATGTGGATCCCCTACCACAGATCAGCAGAACCACAAAGTACCAGGGGGGTTAGAAAAGGCCATCTTGGCCTATTCTTAGGGAATCATTTCTATGGCAAGGTGCATGAATAGATGAATTTTCAGAGCATGTAATACCCATGGGTGGCAGATGTGTGAGCAAGGCTCCATGCCACCCAGCAGAGGTCATGTTCGAGGTCGTGTTTCTTGGCAAACATGTAAACTGTGCCTTAAGGACTCAGCTTCAGGTAGATGGTTAGAAATAAGGCAAACAGTGTCTAGACAACAAGGCTAATATCTCATGTACCAGTAAACAGAGACCTAGGGATTCAATGATTATTCAGGCTACCACATGAAACGGGGTGGGAGAGCCTGGGAGGTACAGTGCTTGAAGTTGCTCAGATGCTAAATATCCATTTTCTTTTACCCATATTGAAGTATTTCAATCCTAAGTAGAGAAATACTCTCTTGTTCTACAAAGCACTGGTCTCACTGAATGCTGGGGGCTTGCCCCAGGAGGAAGGGAAAGAAAGCCTATTGTTAGACTTTTATGGCGATGGGTTGAAAGGGGGATGGGTGGGTACTTTGCATAATACTCTAACCCCTGAACAAAGTGAACTTTGGTCAGTCAAATTACAGTTCCAAGAGACCCATAACTTTTGGTGGTTAAAATAGCCTATGAACCAAGCCACAGCATGATGCCTTTTTTTTAAAATTTTATTATTTATTTATTATTTTTATTTTTACTTATTCACTTTACATCCCATTCCTGGTCACCTCCTCCCAAATCCTTCCCCATCTGCCTCCCCTTCTCCTCTGAGGGGGTGGGCCTCCCTGGGTATCCCCCACCCTGGCACTTCAAGTCTCTGCAAGGCTAGACTCTTCCTCTCCCACTGAAGCTAGACAAGGCAGCCCAGCTAGAAGAACACATCCCATGTACAGGCAACAGCTTTGGGATAGCCCACGCTCCAGTTGTTCAGGACCCACATGAAGACCAAGCTGCACATCTGTTACATATGAGCGGGGAGGCCTAGGTCCAGCCTGTATGTTCTTTGGCTGGTGGTTCACTCTGAGAGCCCCAAGGGTTCAGGTTGATTGACTCTATTGGCCTTGCTGTGGACTTCCTATCCTTGTCAGAGCCTGCAAACCTTCCTCCTGTTCTTCTGTAAGAATCCCCAAGCTCCATCCACTGTCTGGCTGTGGGTGTCTGTATCTGAGTCAGCTGCTGGGTGGAGCCTCTCGGAGGACAGCCGAAAGCATGGTGCCTTTAAGTCAAAAAGGAGAAACTATGAACCAATGATAGGCAAAATGAAAGACAATCAGGAAGGACAGCTCTTGTGCTGGAGTCCCATTCATTTAAGAATGTCGTCACTCCACATCCCCTCCCTTTACCTTTTCACGGTGTCTTCTAGTCTCCGCATCTGTACCATTTCCAAGATGTGGTTCCCTCAGAGCCCTGGGCCTGGATGGGTAGGTGTGGGACCACTCCTGTCCACCCAGCTTCCTGTACCATCCCACCAGAGCACTTCCTCTACGCCTTAACTATCTCCCTGCATAATCGTATGCCCTTGTCAATAGACTGGGAAGGAGAAATCCAATAGAATAGGAACAATGGCTACTGTGCTGTTGTATGCTCGGTGTACACCAAGTGCCAGCATACACAGATGCTAAATGTAACTTTGAGTGAACAGCATAAATGTAACAATATGTAACAATGCTTATGGAAGAATTGCAGAACGGCCAAGACCATCTAAATCATCTAAAGAAGCAATGGTTACTTCTTTTGAGCCAGTGCTCCCAGCACACTATGTGTGGGCTAGATTTCATCTCTTATTGGCCTCTTTGCTTAGGTGTTCTTATGTGGTGAACCACTTAACAACTCCCAGAAAATCTGGAAGGATTCTTGTATACTCTGGGTCTCAACTCTAGCAACACAGTAGTAAAACTTCGATTTCTGTTTATTCATTTTTTTAAAGCAATATCCTTATCTAAGCTGTAATCTCAGACATTTAATTGGCCTTGGGCCACTGGCTAGGTATTTAGCTTGGATAGAGAGCCAGAGCTCAGGTTTTAGTGCCTTAATCATTACGCTGGAGGCCCTACCACACAGGTGTGCTGACATTTTGCAGACTTGCATTGATGTGCTGAACCACATTTCCCCTGAAAGGCTAACACCAGAGCCAAACAGCAGCACTTCTAGAGTTACTACCAGGAAGCTTTGCCTCTGTTGACTTCTCTGATTTCCATCTCCCTTCTTGGGACCAGTGCCTCAATGAGAGGATGTAACGAAGACCCAACTGGAAGCCCTACTAATTAAGACTCTAGCTCAGGACTATGGGAACAGAAATTCTGAAGAAGGCCTTACCCAGCTCACATCTGGCTTTGTGACCTCGGGAAAGTTAGTTAACAACACTCTGCTCCAGTTACTTTGGCTAAATCTACATTAACTAATGATATTGACCTACATGCCAGGAGTGACCTGAAATTTTGCAAGCAAATAATTGTAAAGTGTTTCATCAATATAAACTGTGGTACAATTCATGAAAATAACTTTATTGCTAAAACTCCATAGAAATCTATGCTGTTCCTTTGGGTGTTTTCAATCACTATTTATTTGATTTATGCATAGGGGATAACATTTGCCTAAAACCCCTTTCTTATGTGGGTACTGCCTTTGATTTATTCTCTTTCACTCTGCTGGTACACAGCTTGACATACATATAAAGGATTTTCAGGGAAAAATCACTTAATGCATAGCATTTCCTTTGTTGTGACTGTCTTGTCACGAACTGTTATAGTTGTCAGTTATACTCAGAAATTTGCTAGTTTCTGTTCGTGCTTATAAATACTCACCTTGGACATGGTTTATAGATGGAGTAGGGAAAACAAATACATATGCCAGAATAGTCAACTTAGATTTATTCTCACTTAAGAGAAAAAAAGCTTAAAGGTTTAATGTGTGCTTGATAAGCCATGATTCAGCCTGCAAGAGGCAGGCAGTTTATATTGACTCTCTTGGGTAGGATCAACATTTATGGTTTCAGCCTTTCTCAGTACCTCTTCAGCAGGTTGTGCCTTTCCCTGAAGGACTGATCTCAAAGTACAATTTCTACACACGTTATTCTCTGAGGAATAGGGACGTTAAGCCAACTCTATTTATGGAGAGCAGAGCAGGGAGGCTTGGGCACATGAGTGTTTATTAAAGAGCCTGGAGTGGCCTGGCTACCGATGCACTGGAGTCTGCTCACAGCCCCAGCCCGCTGGAAACTTATGAAATAGAAAATTTGCCCTCAAATCTCTTGACAATGAGCTCTGCTCCTAGAACATTGCCTCTCCTATAAAGAAGGAAGCCATTCATATTCTGGTCAGAGAACAGCACTCTAAAGGGGCTTGCTCCCCAAGGAAGGCCTAGAGTCTGGTGCTAACATCTCCCTTTGGGAGGGCCTCACAAGGTCCTGCTCCTCTCTGGGGACTTATAAGCCGTTAGTTGATGGTTACTTGGGAAGGGAGAGACATCGTCAGTGATGCAGTCCTGGTAATGTGCCCCTGGTTCTGTAAATAACCCTTAACTTATGCTCTTTTAAGCCGCCCTAGTCAAGTTCACACGATATCACATACTCACACATAGCACACACACACACACACACACACACACACACACACACAATATGGAAGTCTAAGTAAGACTCATCAGGAAGACTAAGGGGATGAATGGGTGTGGAAATAGGACAAAAGATGGTAAAAAAAGAGGTTTAAAAAAAAACAAACAACAAACCCCAAAACAAAACCTCCCCTTTGCCAGAGCTGAGACCTGTAAAATAATTGCTAAGTCCCAGTAGTCAGCTTGCTCTGTACTGAGGCTTTGGGCAAGACTCTTCATTTCCTGGGCTTCAGTTTTCTACTTTGTACAATGAAGATAAAAATGTCCAGGAGGTTTATTTCACAGGACAAAAATTCTAACCTACAGAAGGTCCTAGCTCAGTGTTGAGAGAACAGAAGACAGTTTTTTTAATCTTCAACCTTCCTAATGCTGTGACCCTTTAATACAGTTTCTCATGTTGTGGTGACCCCCAACCATAAAATTATTTTTCTTGCTACTTCATAACTATACTTTTGTTACTATTATGAATCATAGTGTAAATACCTGATTTTTCTGGTGGTCTTAGGTGACTCCTATGAGAGGGTTGTTCGATGCCCCTAAGCAGGTCATGACCCACAGGTTAGGAATCCTGATTGAAGCAACCCAATCACAAAAGAACATACATGGTATGCACTCACTAATAAGCGGATGTTATCCCAAAAGCTCAAAATAAACAAGTTACAACTCACCAAGCTCAAGAAGGAGGAGGGCTTAAGTGAGGGCGCTTCGGTTCCTCGAAGAGAGGGAACAAATTAGCTACAGGAGCCATAAGGGAGAAAAATGTGTGGAGCAGAGACTGAAGTAAAGGTCACCCAGAGACTGCTCTACCTGGGGATTCATCCTATAAACAGTCAACAAACTCTGACACTACTATGGATGACAAGAATTGTATACCAAAAGGAGCATGCCATGGTTGTCTTCGGAGGGGCCCTGCCAGAGCCTTACAAATACAGAGGCAGATGCTAACAACCAACTATTGGAGTGGGCATGGGGTCCCCAATGGAGGAGCTGGAGGATGGTCCAGAGGAGCTGAAGGGGTTTACAGCCCCATGAGAAGAATGATTTCAGCCACCCAGATGCCCCAAGACTCCCAGGGACTGAACCATCAATCAAGGGGCACACATGGTTCTAGCCAAAAATGTGGCAGAGGAAGGCCTTGTTGGGCATCAGTGGGAGGAATGGTCCTTGGTCAGGTAAAGGCTCAACAGAGGCCCGAACAAAGGGAAACCGAGGTGGGGGGAGGTGGGAGTGTGTTGGGTGGAGAGGCATATATGTGGAGGCATAGGGAAGGAGAAAGGGGAAGGGTTGGGGTCTTGGGGGAGGGAAGATATCAGGTAAGGTTTTACCATTGGCAATGTAAATGAAGATAATATTCAATAAAAAATAAATAAATAAAACATTGCTCTAACTTCTCCCAATCATATCCCTGAGCTGAAAAATTGGGATAACTATGTCTGCCACAAAGGGCTCCCAGAAAGATTAGATAAAATAATAAGAGCAAATCCCCAGAGAAACAGAGGACTGTCGATGGCTTGCATTGCTTAATTTTTAGTAAGTAACTCTTCAATGGTCCTTCAATTACTGATGGATTAGAGACATTAAACAAATCAGTGTACCACGATAAACCAATAGAAACTTTTTGTTGACTATGCACAGAAAAGTCTGTTTCTGTAATCATATGATATATAAATCGACACTTTATAGAAGGCTGGTATTTCTTTGGCAGAGATAACACAAACCAATAGTGATACTGCTGGAGCTACTTGTAAGCCTTTCCATCCCATAGAATGTTAATAGGTTAAGTTTCCTTCATGATTGCTAATTTTGCATGACTTCATGGAATGATTACATATTTATGTATTATTTATTATGTAAATATAGCATTATAAATTATTTAAAGTCATATTAATAGTATGTATTATTTATGATGGAATTATATTAATAAATATTATTTCAAGTAGCTTTGGCTTGAGCTTTTGTCCCTGTGGATCATGGTCACAGGAAGTTAGTATTCTTCTTAAGAACAATGCAGTCCTCTCTTTCTGAGGACCCTGACATCAGGCTCTCGAAGAGTACGTCTTTATCATAGCCTTGCTCTGTTAATGATCACTAACAGAGAAGGCAAAACATCTTGATTTCTCTGCCTGCAATCATGGCTAGATAGTGATGTTCCTTTGAAAAATCATGGCATACCCAATTTGAGATTCTATTTCCTCTGATGGCAATTCTCACTTTCAGAACATTATCTTTGCTGCTCTAGAAGGGTGCAAACAGGCAAACTTAAGAAAATGAAACCCGCAGTGGTTAAGAGCACTGCCTCACTTCCCAGAACTCACATAATGGCTCACACTGTCAGTAACTTAGTCCCATGCCCTCTTCTGGTGTGCAAACAAAACACCTAAACACAATGAACAGATGAATGAAAGAATGGATAAAATTTTAAAAAGAAGAAGAAAATGGTGCCATCAAAGAAGCAGATATTAGACAACTGTATTTGACTATAAGTCACTGAAAAGCTGTGAGTTAAATACTGAATATATATATATGTGTGCGTGTATAATGTGATATATGATATACATATATCATATAATTTATGAAAAGAAGGTGAGCCCCAAATGGCTCTCAATATGAGAATCAGCTTTTGATTTTTTTGCTTGTATTAGGCATTAGATACTATTCTTGATTGTTACCACAGAGATGCAAGCTTCTTGATACAGATGTTGGCCTTAAATCCTCTCTTAAATATAACCCAGAAGAAATAGTTGAAACAATTATTTTTAAAGATATTGGACAGCAAGGGGAAAAGTCTGGTGATTTCTGAGCAATGAGAGCAAATAAGATGGGACCTTGAAGATGCCATCCTGAAGATTCACTATGCCAAATCAAATAGAATGTAAAAGATGGGGGAGGGGCAGGAATGACAACACAAAGCCCTGCACCGTCTCCAGCTCTTTGTTTTATCTGGGAGAACCTATTTTCTCTAAGTACCCAAACATATTGTGTTACAGGTCTGTACCTTGATAGTACCGACTTTTCCAATAGCTTAGAGGAAACTATCATATTCCTGAGGCTCAGGATATTCATATTCTAACAGCAGCAAGGCTATGTATCAGGGGAAAATGATAATATCTAATTATATGTGGGTAACCATAAATATTTGTTTTAAGGTGCCAACGATTTAATGGGTTATACTTTTCCACAAAATTTACATTTATAGAAGACTGGAGTTTTAAAAGAAATCCAGTTGGGATTCTAGCTCATTGCCAAGAAATATAACAAGGACTAGACTTGCTGTCTTAATGAAAAAAATTAAGACAACCAAGAAGAAACAGTTCAAGCCATTGTTAAAGATATTGGGCATCCAGGGCTAAAGGCTGGTGATGACAGAGCAGCAAGTGCAGATGAGATAGGACCTAGAAGATGCCAGAGTAAAGACTGACTGTGCCAATAGAGAAGACTATGCCAATAGAGATGTCAAAGATAAAGAGATGCAAACAATACCTCTAGAGCGGTAGAGACGAAGACTTCAGGGTACATTGACATCCCAATAGGAGATAGAAAGGTATATGGAAACAATTTTCAACAACTGCCAATAAAATTTACAAATTTGATGTATAAGACCACAGATACATGAATCTAACAGACTCCAATCAAACTAACAACAGCACAAACAAAACACAAAGAGAAATTCTCTAGGGCACCTTATAATCAGGTTGGTTGAAAGTAGTGATTAAGGAAATTGTTTAATTAATTAATTTTATTTTGATAAGAACATTGTTAAAATTTAAAACAAATACTCAGGGAGATGTATAATAATTTTCTCCATAATAAGTACGTATGGTGTTCTGCAAGAGGCCTAGGATAGAAGAATCGTTCATACTATCTTTATTTCCTGTGACCCCTGAATTATCAACACACAAAAATTACACTGTGTTTTTTAACTCTGGCATAACGTTTGTTATGCTGCCTCTTCTTAGCTCCAGTTTATCTTTCTGGACTGTGGTCCTCACTGTGTCACCATACTATGAGTGGGAACTCTGCTCAGCTGTGGGCTAATCTCCTTCATGGAGCTGATATGCATGGCTTCGTCCCCTGAGAAGTCAGCACAGATGAGCATGGATACTTCTGGGAAATGTGAGAATATCCAGAATTTTCCAGATAGCCAGAGGACCTACCATAAATATAGTGACTTCTAGAAAGATAGATAAAAGATGAGAAAAATTTAAAAGCAGACGGTGGGAAAAAAGACACATACAGAGGAACAAAGACATGTGGGACAGCAAATTCCTCGATGGAAACAATGCCAACAAGAAGACAATGGAGCAACATTTTAACCACATTAAAATGGGGGAGGGGCAAACCTTAACCACTTTAAATCTGGAATCCATGACTCAACCAAAATATCTTTCAAATAATGGCGAAGTAAAAATTAGGTAGATGAACAAAAGCTGAAGTCATTCATCCCAGCAGACCTGCCTTAGTGGAAATGTAAAGAGGTTAAGGCAAAAGTAAAACCATATTAGAGAGCCGGATGTGGTGGCACATGCCTGTAATCCCAGCACTTGGGAGGCAGAGGCAGGCAGATTTCTGAGTTCGAGGCCAGCCTGGTCTACAGAGTGAGTTCCAGGACAGCCAGGACTACACAGAGAAACCCTGTCTCGAAAAAACAAAACAAAACAAAAACAAACAAAAAACCATATTAGAGAGCATTTTCCTAAATTTGGTAGGAAATTTGAAAATTTGTGTGTGTGTGTGTGTGTGTGTGTGTGTGTGTGTGTTTGTGTTAAGTGTATAACAACAATAGTACAAGCACAAAGAAGGAAAAAAGAAAGCATATTGTGGTCAGACATTTGTAGAAGGCAGGGGTAGTATGCTATTGCTTGAAGGGCAGGCTGGAGTATTTAAAGATAGTGCTATAAATCCCCAGTTCGCTGCAATGAAGAAACTGACCAGCTGTGCATTACAGTTGATTATGTTGGTCCCCTTCTGTCCTGAAAGTGCCAGGTGTTTGTCAATAAAGAGTGGCATGCTTTCTGCGGATGGGCTGTGTTACAGTGTCTTATTTACAAACAGAGGATTGCACTCCTTTCTTACAGAAGAGGGGCAGCAGTGTACAGATGAATATATATGATTAGAGCCCAGGATAACAGAAAGGGAACCAAAGGAAATAAAAGAAATTTTAAGGAAGAGGTGGACAAGGTAAAAGAACACAAGTGACAGGAAGGAAGGATACTTGGTTCGAAGGATGAAAGTAGAGACTGGAATCAGGCAAGGAGATGTGGGAAGGGCAGAAGAGGAGGATCAACCACCCCCAAACAAAGGATTATGAAAATTCATAAAGAGATCAGTTACTTTGTAACAATCAAATTAAGACAATAGAAGTTTTTCTTCGGGGAAAGAAGGCAGTCAAAACCTGAACACCTGGAAGAGTTGGAAAATGGTGGGGACCCATGGCACATCCTTCCAGCTGCCTGGCTTTGGTTATTAATCACTCCACCTGGTTGTTAATCCTTCCCCAGCAGTGTTTATCTGCTTAACAGCTGCTTGATTAAGTTTACTTTCTGCCCAGCATACATCCACTGAGTGAGTAGTCGTGGAGGTAGAACCCAATTATGTCTCCTTAACCTAGTTGTACAGAGCCACCTCAGCTCCAGCATGGCCTGCAGGAGTCTGAGGTCTCTGTTGCAACTGTGTTACAGTTTGACTTCTTACCCTAATTTACACTTGTCTCACCACCCAGGTTAATCCCAAGAGCACTTGCCCAGAACATTTTCAGATACAAGCCTGAGAGCCTCTTAGTCTGTTTCTAGGGAATCCAGCGTGTGGTACCTGCTGTGCTCATACTGTGACACATAGGGGAAATGATAGAAGCTAGCGAGAGATGTGCCAAGGATGTCCTAGCATCCCATCAATCTAGAAGATATCCAGAATGGTCTTTCAGGCCACCATCTGCATGTTCTTCAAAGGAAGTCACGAAGAGGCATCACGCTTTGAAAAGGGGTGAGAAGGCTCCTAGCCTTTCCTACACTAATGGCACAAACTGCAAGCATATCATTTTCAATAAACAAGAGTCAATTTTTATAATAGCAAAGCATTACTCTTAGAGAAGAGGATAAATAAAATGTAAGCATCATTAACCTATTTTAAAATCTTCCCCCCAACTTAAGATTACTTACTCCTTAATGGATGCATTCGCAATCTCCCAAGACCTCAAACTTTTGAGGATAGTCTCCAGTATCCCCACAGACTTGTCTCTCCCTGTGGGAAAGTATCTATGATCTCGCTGACCCACACAGCTGACCGGAAGAGGAAGATCCTTTGAGGAATGCCACGTCTCTCCTCCAGTTCCATGTTTCTCTGCTTATTTAATCTATGTGGTTAATCAGATCTCTTGCAGTTCTCTTTGTGCTTTGGAGTCTCAGTTATTTTTGAAAAGCTTGTTTTTTCTTTTCTTTCAATTTAACTTTACAGAAAAATTGCGAAATTAGAACTAAATGTTTGCGTAGAGTCTTCATCCAGCTTTCCTGAACATTACCGTCTTACATAACCAGAGCGTACTTGCCAAAATGAGGGAGTGAACATTGTTAAAGTAATCTAACTCAAGTGCGGATTTTATTTGATGTCTCTAGTCTTTCTACCCAATGTCTTGTTCCGTTCCAGTCCAGAAAAGCACATGTTTAGTCATTATGACTCCTTGGTCTCCTCCAAGGAGAAACTGTGACAGTTTCTTATTCTTGTCCTGTTTTTCATAACCTTCATATGTGTCAGCAACTTTGTCAAATGCCTCTTGATTCATGCTTGTATGTTAAGCTTACAAGAGTTATGGGATTCAAGAAATAAAACACAGAGTAAAGGGGCTAGCTCGTCACCTCTTACCAAAGTTCTCTCTGTTCATTAAAACTCATAATTGCTGATGTGAACTACATTTCCCAGGATCCCTTTCTTCCCCACTGTGTTGTGACAAAGTGAAATAAGCCCTGCCCACATAAGAGTACATTGATCTACATTCATTACTTACTGCCCTGCCGGACTTGTTACTTGTCTTCCATTCGTTCGTCAGTCATTTGTTCCAATAGGGACTTGGTGTAGCAGCTTGTGTATTCCCGTTAATTATGTTACCCAAAATCCTGTTTGCAGTGTCTCACACATAGGACTAAAGGGAGCCTGTTTCCAGTTGGTTTTTTACTAGTCAATAAAGTTTTTGGTGACCAACAGCTGGCAGGGAGACCGATGCAGGACTTTTAGCATTCCTGGGAACAGACCAAGGGAAAAGGAAGAGGGGATTCCTCCATGATGAAGGCATAGGAAATAGACCATGCTGGAAAGGTGCAGGAGGGAAACACAGCAGAAATGTGAGGGGGGTAGGGGGCTGTAAATATTGACTCAGGAATATCAGAGGGGAATGAGTGTTAGCCATGTGGAATTAGGGAGTGGTGAAGTCACTGAGCTGTTAAAGCATATTAAAAGTAAGGCTGTGTGTGTGTGTGTGTGTGTGTGTGTGTGTGTGTGTGTGTTTCATTCGTGAACCCCAAACAACTGGGTGGGTGAAGAGGAGGCATTGTACACCTGCCAGGGAGTTTAGAGCGGTTTAACAATTTACCTCTATAACATAGGCATAATTATTTAATGCTTTATGTTCTAATGTTCTTGGAGAGATAGTGTTGTTGCTCCAATCATTGCAGATTTGGTTCCTAGGAGGTCTTTGAGACTTTGCGCTGTGTCTTTTTTGGCATTCGGGTCTCATTTCGCTCCCTCCCTTCCTGTCTCTTCCCACCCCTGTTCCATCTTTCCTACTTAATTTCTGTTATTATCAGATGTTGCAGGCATGCCTAGCATTTTCCTTTTTTAAGCCTGTGATGGTTTGTGTATGATTGGTTCAGGGAGAAATCCTATTAGGAGGTGTGACCTTGTTGGAGTAGGTGTGTCACTGTGGGTGTGGCCTTAAGACCCTCACCCTAGTTGCCTGGAAATCAGTCTTCCACTAGCAGCCTTCAGATGAAGATGTAGAATTCTCAGCTTGCTATGTTTGTTCAAAATTCTCTTCATCAGACTTAACCAGAGAACAAAGTCTTTGTTGAACTTTTCTGAGACTTTCTTTGCAGATGCAATTAATATAAATCTCTTTACCTTAGCCCTAGGCAGTGTCTTCAGACAATGGCAAAAAACAGCCATGTTCTTCACAAAAACAGTCTCTCAGCCATGTGTTAAAGTTCTTCTCCATTGAAACCTCTTGGGCCATCATTTCTACACAGTTCAAATGACCCTCAGCACCACTGTCTTCCATATTCCTACTACAAAAGCCTATACTCAACACAACTGTAAAATCTGGATGAAATGGACAATTTCCTAGACAGATACCAAATACCAAAATTAAATCAGGATCAGATAGACCATCTAAATAGTCCCCTAACTCCAAAAGAAATAGAAGTGGTCATTGAAAGTCTCCCAACCACAAAAAAGCACAGGACCAGATGGTTTTAGTGCAGAATTCTATCAGACCTTCAAAGAAGAACTAACACCAATACTCTTCAAACTATTCCACAAAATAGAAACAGAAGGAACACTACCCAACTCATTCTATGAAGCCACAATTACACTGATCCAAAATCACACAAAGATCCAACAAAGAAAAAGAACTTCAGACCAGTTTTCCTTATGAATAATCGATGCAAAAATACTCAATAAAATTCTTGCCAACCGAATCTAAGAACACATCTGTATTAGTCTGGGTTCTCTAGAGTCACAGAACATATGGGCAGTCTCTATGTAGTTAGGGAATTTGTCAATGATTTACAGTCTGTAGTCCAACTCTCCAACAATAGCCAGCAGCAGCTGTGGATGAAAGTCCAAGGATCTAGCAGTTGCTCGGTCTCACGAGGCAAGCCTGCAAGGAAGAATCAGTCTTCCTTCTTCTAATGTCCTTATATAGGTCTCCAGCAGAGGGTGTAGCCCAGATTAAAGGCTGTAGGTCTCTAGCAGAGGGTGAGGGTCTTAAGGCCACACCCACAGTGACACACCTACTCCAACAAGGCCACACCTCCTCATAGGATTTCTCCCTGAACAAATCATATACAAACCATCACAAAGCCCTACTATGATCAACTAATTTTACAAGGTCCCTGGTTCATTATATAGGACAATAGCAAAGAAACCAAAGATTGAGGTGCTGAATTTACTTGTTGCTAATGACTACCTCTAGATCAATAGTTAGAACTATGCAATACACGTATGCATACTCTCCCATATATACATATATTCATATATACATACATATATGTCTATATGCATGTATGCGCATGTGTCTATATGAATGTATGTATATGTGTGCATACACTCGTACTGACATATATGACTCTATCCAGGATTCATCCTGGCTGTCCTCTTCCATCCTGACTTCCTTCTCTGACTTTGAGAACCTGTCTCCCATTGACTAGAATTCACCAAGTTATTTGTTCACCTATAGCAGACACGTAGAGTAGCTTTGGAATTGCTAGCTTGACATCCTTGTGAGAAAATCTACCATCTGCAATTCGTTATCTCTTTGCAGTGATTTTGTCTTTGGTCATCAGTGTTCAGTCAAAACAGCATTTTACAAAGTTACCTAAGTGAGCTCCTTTTGGCCCAACCTCTTTGTGAGCTTGTGGCATACCTAACTTCAGTTGTAGTAGTTTTAATTTCATCTGGTAACCCCTGATAGCCTGGTTCATCTTCAGAAATACATGTAAAGTTTCCCTCCTTCTCCTATACAATGCTGTGTGGCTTGCAAGATGTTATACAAAAGCTGAAAGGGTGCTATAGAAGAAGACATAGCCCCATGTCCTAGATCCGCTGCTCTGTGGTCTGGCCGAACCTTATGACCTCAATTCTTGTTTATTTATTTTTGTAGCAAACTAGAGGTGACTTGTGAGTCTTAGACTACTGTAACTACATATGACTTACAAGTTTCCTGGACTAGCATTTCTTAACATTTGAGCCAGTCAATATTTGTGCACCATCTGTCTTCCTCTGCTTTCATTCTTCCCCACTGTGGTCCTATCTTCCAGATTACTTGTAGATGAAGAACGTTGTGTCAGTCCCCACTCTCAGCCACTGAGAATAGCTCTCAGAGATCTCCCATACATCTCTCTGTCAGTAGTTTATGTGGCTGGACTAGGAATTGGCCAGGGATTCTCCAACGTCATCGCCTTTATGTGCTCCCTTTTTTCCCTCCATAGACTTTGATACGAAATACTTTTTTTCAATATGAAATACTTTACCATGCACCGCTCAGGAGAACAGGGCAAGACAATGGTAATGAGGGGCTATCGCCCCCTAGACACACCTACACAGTTTCAGTTGGAGCTGAACTCAGCAAGGGTCAGCCTACAAAAAAAAATGCAATGCCATAAAAGCATTTTGTTTGAATTTCAAAGCTTAAGTTTATTATCATTATTATTTCATCCACGCTAATGGGTGAGCTACATTCAGGAAGCTAGGTACATTATTTCCACAGAGTAAAGTGCAGGGGGGCCTTGAATCACATCCCACAGACACCTGCTCATCAGAACTCTCTCGTCCTTCGTGTGGTTCTGCCACCCTGTCATCTCCTTAAGCAACAACCTCGTGCTTCAGAACACATGACTTGATTCCTGCTAGAGGCGATGACTATCTAGTGGATCGTGCACAACCAGCCAGACACAGAGCCCAGCAGCAGCCGGAAGCCTTTTCAAACTGTTTGAAAGTGTACTTAAAATAAAAACGCAGGCAAGATAGAAGAACCGGCTTCCCATCCCTTCCTGAGCCCTAAGGGAGAACCTCTGATGGCCGCTCTCAGGGAGCACAGAGCACCGTTGACAGATGTGCCTGCGGTGTACAAGGTGCACAAGAAGAACCACCTCGTATCGATTTCTGAAACAGAGACGGGAACTAATGACAGAATTTGCTTGACTGTGGGTCTCCTGTGGCTAGTGGCAGAATGACAGCACAGAGGGAAAGCATTTGCCCAATCTCCTTCTCTTGTCCTCCCTAGCCTCCTCCTCCTGCTTTCAGCTTTCTGGGTGGACACTTACAGTCTTTTACGGAGGAGAGTTGTGGAAGCATCCATCTGGGCTTGTCTGATGGGTGGGGGAGAGAGAACAGGTGGTGTGGTTCCCCTTCAGAGAGCAAAGGGAAGAAAACAAGCGACGGACACAACACTCTCACTGCCTCATCCCTCCACTGCTTAAAACAGACTGTTGCAAGGTTGTTTCTAGTCCCTCTGGGCGATGGTGGCCCTGACCCGTGTCCCCTGCAAGAACATGCTCTTCTCCCTACTGCTGCTTCTCGACACATTTAAGGCAGATGACTGTGTCTCCAGCTCCACCCCACACTCAGCTATTCATGCCCAGCCACTGGAGTGGGGGTGTGCATGAGTGTTTTCCATAAAGACAACAAGTAAGGAGGTTGTGGTCCAAACAGCATTGTCCACTCATTGCCTACGGCACAGTTGGCCTGTTGCAACCTTACAATGGCGTTGAGAGGTTTTTGGTGGGGATTGGGGGTAAAGAGAAACTACCAGAAGCAATCAGTAATTCTACCTTGGAGACAGGACACTTGGTGAAGACTTCTGTGATGATTAAATTCTAGTTGTCAGCCTGACTGGATTGAGGGACATATAGAAAACTAGTCAAGCATACTTCTGAGCGTAGCCATTTATACAGAAACATTGTTAATGTATTAGTAAATGGAGTTGGGAAGACACAACTTGAATGGGGAAAGCCCCAGCAAGTAGACAGATGACCTAGAAGGAATGGAAAGGAAGGTGGAGGAGATTCACACATGTGCTTACATCTTCTTGAACGGATACATCTTTTGCTGTTGCTATGGTGAACAGATACCTAGCTCAGCCTCTGAAGGTAGACTTGCACCAGTAATCCTCCTATAGACCTCTAGGTCTTCCATCTTGGATGAGGTTTTCTCATCTCTACCTTCTGTTCTGAGGCATCTAGCTTCTTAGAGTAGCAATAGGTTTTTCAGCTCCCCAGCTTGCAGATGACCACTATGGGATGATGCAGCTTTCAGTTGTGTAGAGTGACCTAAGAAGTCTCCTCTTAAACTTAGGCATGTATTCCAGGGAATATTGGGAGGGATACCTAACACTAAAGTCCTTTGAGAAGGCCATATAGCAACCTACTATGATAAATGCTTTCTATAATATACATGTATATATGTATATGTAAAAATGCACATGAACATGTATATGTATACACATACATGTACATGTACACATACATATACATATGAAGTTTAAATGGTGTTACCCTACAGTAGGGGACGCAATGTTTTTAACAGACAATGTACCGATCAAAGTTCAATGTCAGATATGGGTTACCTCTTTTGAATTGCTGATCCATGGGATCTCATAGCTCCCACCCCAAACATGACAGACTGTTGCCTCTGCTCTTGGTTACTCTTGAGAACTTGATGGTGAGGCCCTGTTTCTGAGGGTAACCACATACTTGGGTCATGGGACCTGGAGAAATCAAGGGGGTACTGACCTGGAGCCTCCATTACTACTGGCTAGCTTTCACAGTGCTGGGAAGTTCTGTTTGCACTACTAGGGTAGAAAAGTAATCAATAGCATTACCCAGTTGAGAACCCCGTGAGTTATAATAATGACTGGTCTGGGAAAACAGGCCTATTTGTATACTATAGGCATAAATGTTATGGGAATAGCCAACCATTTCTGACTGGATTTAAAGCCTACTCTACTTACAGAACTCATGCTTGCTACTGCTTACTTGACTCAAAACTTGCTACTGGTTAGGTCATAGGCTTTAAGGGAAAACACAATGCGATTATTCTGTTAAAATGAACATAGTAGTAAACTGGCCCCTAAATTCTTATCTTTATACCCGTAGATTAGTTCATTTCTCAGGGTTCAGTTGAGAAGCTTCATTTTGCCATAGGTGGTGATTAATACCGAGAACTGGGAAACGTGCTGAGAATATGAGACTACTGACTTCACAGCTTAAATGGGACATCTATAGCACAACTCTTCCCCCGCAAGACTTGGGAATCATTGCAGAATAAGGGGCAGAAAGATCATAAGAGCCCAAGGTAGTAGATGCCTGTAACAAACATTATTTACTGGCCATGGCAAGACTGTTAAACAAATAAGCTCACAGTGCTCGTGACTGCGTGCATGCACAAGACATTCAGAGGATGGAGCCAACCAAAGCCCAGCATGGACACTTGAGCTGAGAGCTATTGACAACTGATGACTTCTGGAATATAGGTGTAGAGGGAGTAAGTTTTCTTCAGGGATGTAGTGCACAAATGGCTATCCATGTTTTAGTAAGTGGCCCTACACCTATGTATATACCTGCACTCAGTGGGCTTTTTGAGGGGAGAATAGGCAGACAGACAGGTAGACAGACATCTTAGGAGGGGAGGGGAAAGTGTTTAGGGAGATAGGGAGGAATTGGAGAGGAGGATTGGGAGTGGCTTTTGATGAAAATACATTGTATTTATACACAAAGTTCTCAAAAAATAAAATGAAATAAATAAAAATAATTGCCCCCTTACACACACACACACACACACACACACACACACACACTCTAATGGTTCTACTCCTTTGGAAAACGATGACAATTCAGTCTCTATCTGGGGTTATGAC
This sequence comes from Apodemus agrarius, assembly GCA_964023405.1. Lineage (NCBI taxonomy): Eukaryota > Metazoa > Chordata > Mammalia > Rodentia > Muridae > Apodemus > Apodemus agrarius. The sequence goes on along the minus strand of OZ030020.1, from coordinate 49,050,423 downwards.
TTTTTCTGTTTCATGGCTGCCAAGAGAATCCACAAGAACACCAGGAAGTCCTCATCCTATAGGAGTGCCTGTACCTCTCTTTGGAAAGGACGCCCTGAGAGGAGCTAACAGTAATGGCCCATGACTGTTATCCCAACACTTAATAGGCTGGGGCATGATGATTTCCATAAACTTGAGGCCAGCTTGAACTCTAGGTATGGCCAACTTTGGCTACAGAGTAAACCTCTCTCTTAAAACCAGAAAACAACAACAAAAACAGAAGAGGTAGACTGGTCTATGGTCCTTGGTTCTCTGTCCATGCGGTGAAGCACCGTGGTGTGGCAGGCACAGTTACTGTGAACATAGAAACTCTCTCCTACTCAGGAGAGCCAATGGATAAGAAAAGAGAGCGCTAATACTTAGGTTCAACTTTGAGTCAATTCTCATGTACTGAAGTTACATTATTCCCAACTGTGGTATTTGCCTTCTACAGAAGGCATGTGAGACAATGTTTGAGGTGGGTTATGAGTATGAATAAGAAAACTATCTCGGAGTGAGTAACAGGCCAGGGGCAAATGGGAGAGTTAGATGTGTAAAAAGCCTGTGAACTAGAACTTGTGTTTTTTTCCTTTCCACTCTCACCCATAGTCTTTGATCTGTAACTGCTCTTCTAGAGGAGCCAGAGAAAGAAAGAAAACCAAAGTGCTTTTTTTTTTCTTTCAATTCAGTAAATAGAACTCCATGGTGTCTTAAGAGTCTAGAAAAAAAGATGTTGAAGAAAACAATGAGCCTTAAGTGTGTCGTTGCCCAGAACGGTATGTCCTATAATCTAACTGCAATATTTTTGGAGTCTTTGGAGAGGGTGGAGAAAGGAATGTTGACATTCTCGTTGTGAGGTTTCACAACAACTTCCCTCTACGCTAATCACAATAGTTGCTCTAGATTGTATCACGAGAAGATGTTATTCTAAACCAACTAGGGACTATAGTAACAGTATAGGTTAGATTTTAAAATGTAAACCCTAGATGAAGATTGCAATGTATTTGAGTAGTTTTACTATTTGGTGATAGAATGATTCAGGCTCAATCCAGATAAAAATTAAATAAAGAAATATAGTTGGACATCATAGAAGAAGTGACTGGTAGTCGTTTCTAAGTTCTTCCTGCTATCTCCCGAGGAAAAAGTATATGTGTGTGGTTATCTGAGAGTTCTGTGAATTAAAATTTAAAAAGTTCTGAGGTCTGTTCTTCAAGCAGAGCAGGAAGGAAGTAGCTGGTTATACATTGTCCCCAATCTGACCCCATTCAAGGCAGGGGGGGAGGAAGCTGTCCCTGTCACTCACAGTGATGGAGGTATAGACAGGTGGGAGTAATGGCCAGGAAGAAAACGATCTCTAGAGACACAGGAAGGGCAGGGCCTGGCCGGGCACCTGGATGCTGAGAGTTTGAAGCAGGGGATGGTCTAATGTAAAGTGAGGAGTCTGGCAGCAGAGGCATAGGGGGCATAGGTACCAATGGAGTTAAAGAGTAAGCAGAGACACAAGTTATTCTCCATTGCACGCTCTCTCTTTCTCTCAATCTCTCTCTCTCCCTCTCTCTCTTTCTCTTTCTCCCCCATCTCCCTCCTTCTCCCTCTTCCCTTCCCCTCTTCCTCTCCCCATCTCTCCTCTCTCTCTCTCTCTCTCTCTCTCTCTCTCTCTCTCTCTCTCTCTCTCTCTCTCTCTCTCACTCACACACACACACACACACACACACACACACACACAAAAGCACACAAGCATGCACACACTTACATAACTAAATTCTGTCAGGAAATGACAGTAAGTGCTTTTGAAGTTGAAGAAATCAGCCGAATGGTGACCTGGACTGCACTTGTGAAGTCAGGCATGACATTGGTCAGTTTGGTCTGGCTTGGGGGCCAAGCAAGGAATCAGTGGATTGGAGCTGTTGGGAAGAATTTCCTGGCATTCGAAAGCTGCAACTGGTTGAGGCTGATTCAAATGGGGCTCACCAGCACGGTGCTCAATGTAGAAGAATATATTTTTTCTTAATTTATTCACTTTACATCCTGATCATAGCCCCCCTCCTGCTTTTCCTCCCGGTCCCTCCTTTACAAATCCTTCTCACCATCACCTCCTCCCCCTTTCCTCAGAAAAAGGGAAGGCCTTCTTGGGTACCAGCACATCCTGGGACATCCAGTTGCAGCAGGACTAAGCACACCCTCTCCAGCTGAGGCCCGACCAGGAGTCCAGGTAGGGGAAGGGATCCAATGGCAGGCAACAGAGTCAGAGACCCCGCTCCAATTGTTAGGACACCCCCCCCCAAAACCAAACTGCACTTCTGCTGGAAATGGGTAGGGGCCTAGGTCTAGCCCCTGCTTGCTCTTTGGTTGGTAGTTCAGAGGCCTTTGTAAAGCTAATGACACCATCGATAAGACAAAATGGCAGCCTACAGAATGGAAAAAGATCCTCACCAACCCTAAATCTGACAAATAAACATGCTAATATCCAAAACATGTTAAAAACTTAAGAAATTAAACACCAACAAACCAAAAAACCCAATTTAAAAAGAAATGAGGCACAGAGCTAAGCAGAGAAATTTTTTGAGAAATTAGTCTTTAAATTTTCATTTATGTCTTAACAAATTATAAAACCACTTTCATAATATGGATTTATTTTTAAAGTACTTGTTTACTTTACATCCCAATCGTGGTGCCTCATCCTTCTCTTTCTCCCAGCCCCACCCTTACAAATCCCTCCTCCTATTACCCCTTACTGTTCTCTTCAGAGAAAGTCCCCCCTTGGGTATCACCCTACCCTGGGACATCTATTCACCATAGCCTTAAGCAATCCTCTCCCACTGAAGCCCACCTAGCTAGTCCAGTAAAGAGAAAGGGTTCCAAACAGCAGGCAATCAAGTCAGAGGCGGCCTCTGCTCGAATTGTTAGGGAACCCACATGAAGACCAAGATGCATATCTGATACAAATGTGTAAGGAGCTTAGGTCTTGCCCCGGCATGCTCTTTGATTGATGGTTCACTCAACAGAGGACTATCTAATGGCCAAGAAACACTTAAAGACATGTTCAACATCCTTAGTCATCAAGGAAATGCACACCACACTCAAAATGACTCTGAGATACCATCTTACACCCATCAGATCAAAACCTCAAGTGATAGCACATGCTGGCAAGGATGTAGAGCCAGGGTAACACTCTTCCAGTGCTGGTGGGACTGCAAACTGATCCAACCACTCTTAAAATCATTTTGGCAGTTTCCTAGAAAATTGAGAATAGTTCTACCCCCACGCTACACCACTCCTGGGCATATATCCAAAAGATGCTCCAACATCTCACAGCTTGCTCAACTTATGTTCACAGCAGCTTTATTCATAATAGTGAGAAACTGGAAACATCCTAGAAGTCCCTCAGCTGAAGGATGGATAAGGAAAATGTGGTGCGTCCACACAATGGAGTATTACTCAGCCATTAAAAGCAGTGACATGACATTTGCAGGCAGTCAACCCCTGATCATTGTTGGCATCCTTGAAGTTAATGCTCCTGCTACTTCCTAACTGTGAAGCTGGCCACTCACTGATTCTCTCAATGCCTATTTCCTTATTTGAACAGTTTGAATAATATTAGTACTTAGCACAAATTTTGTGAGAACTGAATGAGTTCTACGTGTTCGGTGTTAGCAGGGAAGGCGGCACATACCTATAACCCTAGCACTTTGGAAGTTGAGGTGGAAGATGTTGACTTTGAGGCCAGACGGGGCATGGCAAAACCATCTCAAAACCAGACCGTATTAAGTGTTTAAAGAACTAGCTAGAGTATAACAAGTGTCCAATAAATATTGGCTTGTAATGTGATTTCCCTTCTTCATTTAGAGAGTCTCTATGTGCAAGGGTAGAATGAATCTCAGGACTGAGTATGCCCCAGGCTTCACTGAGAATGTAAGCCCTGGCCCCAGGCATCTGTTCAGCACTGTCGTTCCCATAGTTGAAAGCAGTCACCCTCCTCTTTGCTACCTCCTCTCTACCTTGTCACCACCGCACAGAGCTCCACAGAAGCCTTTCTTGTCTTACCCTGACTTTTAGTTTTCTCTTTTACCAAGACAAATGTTACCATTCTAAAATGAATATCTAATCAGACATTTTGACCTAATATCCTTCATGGCATCCCTTTATCCTCAAGGTTCTTTTCATTTTTTATCCTAAAGTAGCTGGGAGATCTTGCAGAAACAGCTGGCTCTAGGACGGGGACGATGCATAGGGCGAACCTGGAATGTCTTGTAGTAGCAAAAAGTAAGGAAATACAAAAAACGTATATATTATATATGCATAAATACATATATATTAAATATGTACTATATAATATCTACGAATATATATAACACATACTTTATTTATAGTTACATAATTTATATAAATTCAAATCAAATTTACATAAATATAATAAAAATATATAAATACATATTTATATATAAGCTCATTTATATATGCTATATAAAATATATTTATATATAAATAAATATATATAATTTATATATAATGTACTTATGTATACACACACACACACATATATAATTGAACCTGTGTTGATGTGGGAAATGTCAAAGTGATTCAGGAACCAACTTGTACTGGCTCCTACAGCCAAAGCTGGAGTCATTTGAAACACAACAGCCACACGGAAGTGCTATGTTATAACTCAAAGCAAAGAAATGACCTTGGTTTTCATTGTGAGTTTACAAATGAACGGAGAAAAGCCAAATCTCCCCTTCAGAGGAATGTGGAGTGACCTGTGTAGACAGTACAGTTCTTACAGGTCTGGGCTGTAAGGAGTCCATTCTCTCCAGGTGACATGAAGGGGAAATGGAATATGTTCACGGTGAAGTCGCTTGCCAAACACTACCTCTACCAGGTGGCCGAGGCCAGTGTAGCACCATAACTAAAGATCAACAAGAGGCACCGAGCACATGTGACTTGGAACAATAGAATGAAAATAAGGTCTTTCTCCCAAACTTCATAAGATCAACCTCATATGAGGAAAAGGACAGACAGACTAACATCCTGCAAATATCTAAGTTGGTCAAAACGGTCAAGGAAATCAATAGGAAAAAAAAGTATGAGAAACAGTTTTAGGTATGTTTTAATGCAACGTGTTACCCTCTAACAGGAAAAACAAACAAGAAAATTGAAATGAAGCATTAAGCCCAATTAAGAAAATATATCACTGTTGGTTCATCAACAGAGACTGTGGGTTTGTAGTGTGAATAGTAGAAGAAGACTTTTGGGAGCTATAGCTTTTATAATATTTATGTAACTCCAAAGCTATTATGGAAGATTAAAGTTGATTAACATGGGGAAAAGGAGTCAGAGAAATTTTATACCAGTTTCAGAATTCTGGCAGCCTAGCCACCACTAGACTAAGCTCATTCTCAACTTAACAACAGCATCTCCCTGGCTCTTAGTACCCCCCAAGCTTCCTGGGAAGGTAACGGCAGCCATGACCCACATTGTCCATTCAGAACCCGGGTCATAGTCAGATTCATCCTCCCATCGTACACAGTCACCAGAGCACATGATCGATGAACACCTTGGGCAGCTTGGTTCTGGTGGCAGACTCGTGTAAATTTCTGAGTCTGTTTCCTCATCTAAAACAATAAAATAATAATACAGTGTACACACATGAAGTTATCTGATGAGAGAATGAGGTGCTTAACACAGTGCTTATTAGACAAATCCCATCAGTGTGTGGACTGTGCATGTAGGTAAAACAGAAATGGCATCTGCTCCCTAAAAGCTTCTCATTAAAACCAAGGGACAGTTATCTGGATTGTTGGTGGTCTCGGTGCTTCTCCAGAGCAGGTTCAGGACCCCAAGCCAGTTGCTTTCAGAGCACTATATATTTGGAAGGGAAGCCACAGTGAGACCCACTGTTACCCTGAGTCAACCCTCGGTCATTCTCTGACTTCATTTGTTTTCCACAAAACCAGGAAGCTCTGTTTAACGTTCCAGCCAGGATTCAGCCTACCCAATGATTACAATCAGATACAAACCAGCTCAAGCAGAATTTGCCAGTAAAATGTCATGAGACTGCACAGCTAGTTCTCCTTACTTCAATAAGTCAAAACATTCAACTTCTACAGTTTTAATCCAAAAGCAAATTGTGTGTGCTTTTTTTTTTTTTTAATTCTGACACAGCAGTTGAGTGTCTGGCACGGTGTGTTCTTGCTGCCGGGAAGGCCTCTGTGGTGAGGGAACCCCATTCTATCCTCCCTTCCTGGCATTTACCAAAATCCTTTTCACATTTGGCTCCTTGGTCAGGTAGAGATGTTGGTGACAGCCATGGCTGGCACCACCCACCTTTCTTTCCTCTGAGGACTGGCCAAGCAACTTCCTGGCTGTCTCCACCCAGCTGGGCAATTTCCTGGCAGAGTCGATCAGGGCAGTGCCAGCTCTTGGGGTCAAGTTTCCAGCCTCACAAGCCTCAGCTGAGGCTTCTGCCCTCTACACTGCACCTGCCTTACAGGCACAGCATGGAAGAGTTCCCAGGATGCCTCAGTCAAAGGCCACACCATCTTTCAGGATGGCCAGCCATCCTGGGTTTTTGAAGTCCTCCTCCCTCTCCTCCTCCTCTCCCTTCTCTTTCTTTTTAGTATACTACAGTTATCTACAATTTAAAATGACTGGCATGTTCAGCAGGTACTTTGACTTCAGTGTGATACTGGTCCATTATCACATGGTTATTGTGTGCATAGTATTCATGATCAGAATGCTTCACATTATCCACAGAAGCAAGTTACTGATCATTTGGTTTTTCTTTTAGCCTTATCTTTACTATTAGGTGTTTTACTATTTCCACAATATTCAACATTGATTTTTCTTTCTCTGTGTGTATAACTGTCCATGTGCATATACCTGTCTGTCTCTGTGTGTGTGTGTGTGTGTGTGTGTGTGTGTGTGTGTGTGCGCGCATATGTGTAGGCCAGAGGTTGACATGGAGTATCATCTTTGATTGGTTTCCCATATTACACAATAAGGCAGTCACTTGGTAAACCAGAATCTTGCCTTTTGCTGATCATGCTACCCAGCATGATGCAGAGAAGTGTCCTGTCTTGCCCAGGAGCTGGGATTACAAGCATGTGCATGTTAATTACATGATTGCTAGGGATCCAAACTCCAGTTCTTTGGGGGAGGCGGGCATTGCATGTGCCTTGGCCACTAAGCCATCTCCCTCGTCTCTGACACTGAATATTGTGCTGGTTTGAAGGAGAATGGCCCACATAGGCTTATATATTTGAACGCTTGGTCCCCAGTTGGTAGAAATACTTGGAAAGCCCACCTGCAGTGACACAGCTCTCCTAATCCTTCCCAAACAGCTTCCCAAATAGAAGGCGTGGCCTTGTTGGAAGAGATGTGTCACCGGTGAGTCTGGAGGCTTGAAAAGCCTATGCCATTCCCAGTGAGTGCCTTTTTCTCTGCCTCGTGTGCTTATGGGTCAGATGTAAGCTCTCTCAGCTACTGCTCCAATGCCATGCCCACCTGCCTGCTGCCGTGCTCCGTGCAATGATAGTCATAGACTAACCATCCAGAGCCATGAGCCCCAAATTAAATGTTTTCTTTTATGAGTTACCTTGGTCATGGCATTTTGTCATGGTAATAGAGAAGTAAGACAGAAGTTTACCAACTAGGAGGTAGACTAGTAACAGGCCTCATCAGTGTTTTTTTTTGAGGAATGTAGAAGATTGTAGGATTTTGGACCAGTTGATCACTCTAAGGGGGTGGGGCTTATGGGGCAAGCTAGTAGTATCTGGGAAGACAATAGTGCAGAGGCCATGTGGACTATGGATGTCCAGACGAAGAGAATTCAGAGGGGAACAATATTGGCGACTGAGCTAGAGACTGTTCTTGTGATATTTTGGCAAAAGAATGTGGCTACCTTTTGCCTTTGTCCTAAGAATCTGTTTGATACTAAATCAAACTGTTTTGGACAAATTTCTTTGGGAGAGAAGATTTCAAGACAGCCTAAAATTAACTATGCCATGTGGTTATTAGTGATGATTCTTTTTCAGGTCTACAGTGAAAAGACCAAGCCAGGCAAAATGAAATACAAAGCATACCGTTTGATGAGAAAAAGAGCACCAGAAAATTTAATGGTGGAACCATGGTTTGTGTTGAAAGAGGTAAGAAAAAAATAGAAGGGAGAGAATGGTGTCTTCAGGGCACGATCCCACCCAGTTCATCTTGCAAAAAGGCCTAAGAAATTCTTGGGTTCCAAAGAGCCAAACAAATCAAGACTTGTGCAAATGTAATTCTAGGAGGTGGCCAGGCTCCATTCCGAGGGAGCAGCAGAGCGTGCAGCACCAGCCGCGTGGCTCCTGCTTTAGAGTCAAGAAGGATACAGGAACAAAGGGGTTCTGGAATTTTCCTCTGTAATCAAGTCAAGCCACTGATGCAGGTGTGAGGCAGGGGAGTCCCTGCATAGAGGCCCACAATGGCCACTTCAGGAAGCTGTGAAGTGAAGCCTCGATTGTGTTCAAGATCCTAAACTGTAAGAGATGCCAGAACCATGGGATAATGGCCAAGGAGAACGGCAGAGAGGAAGCAGAACCAGCCTGTGAGAGGAGCGTGCTGAGGTCAGAGAAGCTGAAAGGGCAGGGCCATCTAAGCCCTTTGATATCAGACAAAGAGTTACAAGATTTTGGAGGCTGCTCTGCTGGGTTTCAGTCTTGCTTTGGTCCAGTATTCCTTCACTGTGCCTCCTTTGCTCCCTTTTGAAATGGTAGTGTGTAACCTGTGCTGTTGTATGTTGAAAATATCTAATTTCCTTTCTGATTTTACAGAGGGTTACAATTAAAAGGTTGCCTGGAGTCTCAGAAAAGATCTTGAACTTTTAAACAGTATTGACACTGTGAAAGACTATGGGAACTTTCGAAGTTGGACTAACTACACTTTGCATTATGATATAGGTGCAAGTCTACGGGAGCCAGGGAGTAGAATATGGTTGGTTGAATGAGAACAGCCTCCCTAGGCTCATATATTTAAATGGGTAGTCTCCCTTCGGCGTGGCCTTGTTGAAAGAGATGTGTCACTACAAGTGGGCCCATGCCATTTGTAGTGGGCACATTTTAGCCCCCTGCTTGTGGATCCGATGTGAGTTCACAGTTACTGCTCTAGTCTGCCTGCCTGCTTACCTACTGGCACGAACCCTTCCATGATGGTCATAGACTAACCCTCTGGAACTATGAACCCTGAATGAAAATTTTCTTTTACAAGTTGCCTTAAGTGTTTTGCCCTGGGAAAAGATAGGCAACTAGGGCAAATACCTTAATGTGATTTTTCTTTTCCTTTACCTTGTATATTTTGTTCTGTGGGTACCACAGGAAAGTAATTGTAAATGGCCTTTTGATAAATTTAATTAAAACACAATAACAATTTTGGACTTTTTAGGTAAATTCTTACGAAAGTTTCAGTACACGTTTTTCACCCATTTCACTCCATTATGAAAAGCTAGTTAGTCCTAGTCTTAACCCTTAGGAAAAGGGTAACTAATGTTTACTGTGCACCTAAAGTCCTGGTCAGATTTTAAAGTGCTCTCCAGACATTATGTTCTCTGTAGTGGCCAATTAGCTACAGTCAATCTTAAACATGAAATTTCTTTGTTTAAGGAAGGGGTCACACCTTCTGGTTATTTGACATTATATTGCATCTGTAGAAGAAAATGCAGCCTTCAGCCATTCGGCAAAAGTGAATTGGCAGAGCACCCACTGCCTATCTACCAGCATAATATGGGAGCACCAGTGACAAGAAAGACAGTTTCTCTATTTTTGCAGAGGTAAGACTACCATGGTTAAAACATATAAGAAAGGACAGAAATTGAGGTCTCATTCAAATTAAAAATGTTTCTGTATACATGAATGAAGACAATTACAAACACAATTCAGCAAATAGCTTTTGACAATGGCCCAGCTTAGGTAGGCCAGCCAGCGTAGCCAAGATGGCGAGCCTGGAATTTAGCAAGAGACAGAGGGAGTAAGACAGAGAGTGATAGGGCCAGATCCTTGACACCCTTGGTTGCTAAATAACCCACAGTAAAATAATAAACTGTGAATGAATGAATGAATGAATGAATGAATGAATGATGGATGGATGGATGGATGGGTGAATTTTATTGTGTATAAAAGTTTATAAAGGGACTTATGGGTAGGACAAGTCTATATAGACACACTATCAGGTATAAAATGGCCACATGTGGGGCAGAGAAGATATTGCAAGATCTCTCAAGGGACACATACAGGAACAGAGTCGACAGGGAGCTGACAGAAGGGGGTGGGCTTCCTTAAGCATTGGGAGCCTCAAAGGACTTTTGAAGCACAGACAACTTTCTGATTCAGAATAAACTGCAATGTATGTTAAGCAGACTGGAAGAAGAAAGTGGAGCTAGGAATATTAATTAAGGAGGGTGTTGATTGAAAAAGAACAATGGGACAGTAGACAAAGGGAACTTCTCAAATACATAACCAGAGTACATTTTGGAGGTAGGATATCAATGAGGGCACAGCAAATATGAACAAAATATAATATTTGTCTATCTATATCTATATTTATAGAGATATGCACATATATGAAAATGTTATGCTAAGAATATATAAAATAGGTATTAAAGTATTCTAGTTTTTATAATTTTTTGAAATACAAACTCTGCTTGAGTATTGAACACACACATATCTTATATATATATAAAGTATCAGTGTAAGAGAAATGGCACAAAAATCTAAAATTGAGACTAACAACAAGTAATTTGTTAGGGAATGTGTGTGTGTGTGTCTCTGTGTGTGTAGGCATGTGTGTCTGTGTGTATAGGTGTGTGTGTGTGTGTGTGTGTGTGTGTGTGTGTGTGTATGCAGGTGTGGAGGCCAGAGGATAACTCCAGGTTACCTCTATTGCCCCTCTGCCTTACTCCTTTGTGTCAGGTTCCCCCTGAACCTGATGCTCCATGTCTTGCCAGGCTCAGTGGTCAGGGCGCTCATGGGATCCACTTACCTCTGCCCCTGGCTTGTAGGCACATGAGGCCATACCTAGCTTTTACATGGATGCAAGGGATTCCAAGTCAGGTGCTTGTTTTTGTGCAGCAAGTGCTTTTGCACACTGAACTATCTCCCCAGACCAAAGGAATGTTTAAGAAAGTGACATGTGGAGTTAAGGAGCAGCAGAGGGAAACCTTCTGCATTCTCCCTTATAGTAACTATTGAGACGTTTATAGTAACTTACCTGAGGTGGGTATTGTTTTGAGCAAGGATGACAGGAATGTAGGACAAGAGAGGAGTTAGATAGAAATGCAGGATCCGAACACCATTGCTGAGAACAGCGAGCACAGGAAAATTAATCACACTCTGCTGTTAGCCTTACTATTAACAGCAGTTATTTCACCCTCCACTACTGCACCCATTAAAGCAATTATTTAGATGTTAGGATTATACAATGGTAAACACTGAGTATTTTGTAATAACCCAATAAATTACAAGTTTTTTTTTTAATTTGAAGTCTGAGATCCTATAATAACAGCTTCAGTATATGGCTTGTTTCTCATATTAAGATTCTCAATCTCCACCCAAGAACGAGAGAATATTAAGCGCCATCAATTTATCCAGGATCTCCAAGGCAGATGATAAATTAGCTAAGGCTATGGATTTTGGAAAATTTTATTTTCTAATAAAATTTTTTGTTTAAGGCTAGGGCTAGGAAAATTAAGATCGCTTGGAAAATAGAAGGTGGAAAACATTTTTGTTTATTTTCAAGTGACTTCACAACATTCGAAAGTGTTTCTAGTGAGGAGGAAAATCTTTACAAAGCAGGGAAAGTGAATGGAAGAACAACGAGGAAGGGTAAATGAGTGGCCCTTTCTGCTTTGTTCTGACATAGAAAGTTGAAACCAGACTATATGAACAGGACCAGCTGTGACAAACGTCATCCTTGGAGTCAGTAGTGACATGTATGGCTGACTGTAAAATCACATTTTATTTAAATCTATAGAGAAAATTATATTGCTTTAAAGATCTCTTTGAAGATCTAATGAACATCATGTATACTATTAGAGAGAGAGAGAGAGTTCATGTAAACACTTCCGTCCCCTACTCTTGTAGCAACTCAAGCAAACTTAACTCAGTCAGTGAAGTGAGTACAGACATGGCCATTAAGACTGTATCAATCCAGTGTTATTTTGTTCTTAGTTAAGCCTGACATTATGATAATAATAATTCTTCTAGCACTGCAGGCTCATTAAAGAAATTTGTCTTCTAGCCACGAGTAGTGGCAAACATCTACAGTCCCAGCATTTGGAAGACTGAAACAAATTGTGTGCCTGTGTCCAATCTGGGTACATAGTGAGGCCTGGCCTTAAAAACAAAACAAATAAGAGGAGAAAGAAAGGAATTTGTATTCTTTATAAATACTCTCTGCTGGCTTCAATGGTAATATGACTCTCTGGTGATCTGTATGTGCAATTAGACCTAAGTCAATTCAGGGAGGCTCCATGTGCGGTGAGCATTGTGCCCGGTTCTAGAATCACAGCTCCCAAACTGTGCTGAGATGGCCCAAGATCATAATGAGAACCCACAGGGACACCGCAGGACACTTAAATTCTTTGGGAAAGCACAGTGACAGATGTCAGACCCCATGAGACCTGCAGTTCACAGTAGTTTGGAAAGCTGGGTTTTGGCATTTGCTCTAACAATAGGAAGTACTGTTAGGAAATCAGCTGGATCAGGAAATGATGTGAAGACTTCGGATCTAAGTAGTGTGGTGTCTAACAAGCACACAGGGCCCATTGCTAAGTTAGTGAGGCTAAAAATACAACGAATATATTATTTACTCTTTAATTTGTATGCTTTTAAGTAAAACTATGAACTTGCTAGGGCATATTATTGATTGAGGCAAATTATTATATTAATCGAACCAGCAGGTGATTTTTCTAAATCTACAGGCACAAAATAAAAAGATTGGCTAGCATGTTAAGAGAATGAGCCAAGAGTGAAAATGCCTGGAAATGAATAGTCTAGTGAGGAAGTAACTTTAGTAGGACTCAATCCCCCACCTCTGAATTGCTCAGAGAGTCAGTGGGACATTTGGACATACACGAATAAAAGGAATTCAAATATCTAGAACATTTTGAGAACCAGAAAACAGAAAAGTTAAGATACTGTTGATTTTAGTCTTCTAAAAAGGCTAAGTGTTATGCCAGGAGTGGTGGCACACACTGTTAACACCAGCACTCAAGAAGCAGAAGGAGGCAGATCTCTTCGAGCTTGAAGCCTGTCTAGGCCACATAGTGAATTCTAAGCCAACCAGGGTTACTCAGTGAGACCCCCTCCCCCATCTTGAGGGAAGTAAGAATTCAATAAGTGGAAAAGGAAGAACATTTTTTTTGTTGTTGTTGGGAAAACACACGGACGGTGGTTCAGCAGCATGCAAACGTACCCTTGTGTTCTGGGAAGAAATCTCATTGTCTGGAAAAGAGGAAAGGCAAATTGTGCCATGAGATGACCATATTGCTGGTGCGGCAGCTTTTTTACCATACACAATGAGAAGACCAGAACCTTCTGGGAAGGAAGCAGTATGATTTAAAAAAAAAAAAAAAAAAAAAGCTTCAGGAATGTCATGTGACAGTGACGCGCAGCATGGGTAGTCACCTGGGAGGAGGCAGAGGAAGAAAGGCACCGTGTCTCCGTGGCTTCCAGCTTGGACGATTACCCACCCCCAACCCACGGTCCCTTTGTACAAAGTTTGCTTCATTGTTCTATATATTGGCAGCATCTAACAGAAGCTGTAATTCGAGGCACTGAATAAAATTTGAACTTGTGGTACCTGTGGAGACAGGGAACTAGGTTGTGCTAACCCTGGAGAACTCTTACAGCCAGAAGAGGGGTCAAACTTATGACACCCATCCCTGGGAGCAGAGTTTGAGCTTCTGGTTGAAGCGGTAAGGAAAGACAAAGGATGAAGAAAGGAGGCGGAGGGACGGCTCAGGGGTTAAGAGCACTGGTTTCTTCCAGAGGACCTGGGTTCAATTCCCAGCACCCTCATGGCAGCTCAAATTGTCTGAACTCATACCCTCATATTGACACACATGCAGGATGGACACCAGGGCACATGAAATAAATATTTTACAAAGGAAAGAAAGTGGGTGGCAGTCCGAGGGAGCCCCCACCCAGGGAACAACTGAAAGCTTCCTGAGTGGAGACATTATCTATAGTATCTAACAGAGGAGGCACATTCCACACAGTAGCCACAAGGTGTAACCTTTCACAGGCCCCGGAGTCTTTGGGGAGGACACTGTGAGCAGGTGTTAGAGGCAGATGCCAAATGGCTCTAGAAAGGACAAGAGAGGTTCAGCCTCTTCTGAGAACTTCGATGATGAAACGCCCTGGAGTGAGAGCACTGGGAGAAAGCCGTCTGAGGGAATGTGATTCTAAGAAGCAAGAAAGGTGAAGAGATAAGGCACAGAAGAGCAGTTCCGAGGGCCTTCTGTCCTGGAGAAGGGGGCAGTGCTTCAGCTTAGTATTAAAACTAAGAATACAGTCTGTTTCCTCCGCCATCTTGTCTTCTCTCCATTCCACTCACCGCATCAGGCCGGGACAGCTGTCCATGATGTAAGGAGGGCAGATGCAATTAGATAGCTAGTCACGGCCTGGGGACATCACTTTGTTCCCACTGGGGAGCTGGCTCGAGTTAGAAAATGCACTAAGTTGAAGGGAGCTGCTTCACTCACTGCTGGCAGGGGGTGTTCTGGCTAGTTTTGTGTGTCAACTTGACACAGGCTGGAGTTATCATAGGAAAAGGAGCTTCAGTTGGGGAAGTGCCTCCATGAGATCCAGCTGTGGGGCATTTTCTCAATTAGTGATCAAGTGGGGGAGAGCCCCTTGTGGGTGGTACCATCTCTGGGCTGATATTCTTGGGTTCTATAAGAGAGCGGGCTGAGCAAGCCAGTAAGTAACATCCCTCCATGGCCTCTGCATCGGCTCCTGCTTCTGACCTGCTTGAGTTCCAGTCCTGACTTCCTTTGGTGATGAACAACTGTGTGGAAGTGTAAGCTCAATAAACCCTTTCCTCCTCAACTTGCTTCTTGGTCATGATGTTTGTGCAGGAATAGAAACCCTGACTAAGACAAATTGGTACCAGCATAGTGGGGTATTCCTGTGACAACCTGACCATGTTTTGGGGAGGACTGTGGAAGGACTTTGGAACTTTGGGCTAGATGGTCCATTCAGTGATGAGACCTCTGTGAGATGTGGAGGAGCTTGGAAGATTATGTTAAGGACAGTGGAGAAGATGGAGGCCTGTCTTGTGAAGTTTCAGAGGGAAAATTAAAGACTCTTATCAGGGCCATGAAGATTCTGTGGTTTTGGTTAGCTGGGGCTGAAGAATCAGCTGTGAGTAACAAGATACCAAAACTATTAAAGTCAACCTTTGTGTTACTGGGACTATTGATGCTGGTTAGCTGGAGCTAAGAAATTAGCGGTGATTAAGAAGAAACCAGCATCACTGAGATAAAATCTTCTGGGAACTGTTTTCTGAGAGCACAGAGAGTGTGTTCCAGATAGCCAAGGTTGTGCCTCGTGCTGTAGCAGGACTTGGTACTGTGTAAGAGTCACCCAGGTGGTACTGCTTTTGAAGGCATGAAGGCATCATGAAGAACAGCTGAGGCTTGGTACTGTGAGAGGCCATGGAAGGCCATTGGTGAAAGTGTACCCTCAGTTGTAATTGATGGCCCAGGACTGAAGGGGTCATGCAAAAGAGTTGAGGCTTGGAGATGCCAGTACTATGTGATGACCACCAAGGACAGCAGCAGCAGTGGAGTACAGGCAGCTGGAGCCTAGAAGACAAGGTGTGTGCTACAATGGGAAGAGCTGGAGAAGTGACCCAAGCCCTTGGAGGAGCCCAGAAGATCGTGAGTTGGATCCCAGACATTGAACCATTGGAGTTTGAGTTTTGCTTTTTTGATTGTGACTGTGCCCTGATATTTTTCCCTCTTGAAAGAAGGTATTTTAGTGGAGCCCACAGTTAAGAGACTTTGAATTTTTAAAAAACTTGGAATTTTAAGATATTTGACATTTTAAAGGGGTTGAACTTTTAATATGTAAAGACTGTGGGACTTTTTACCTTATTTACATCTTGGGGATGAATAAGAAAGTAAGGGTTGAGGCTTAATAGTGATATGTTGGTGTGTCAAGTTGACAAGGGGTCAATTGTACTGGCTAGTTTTGTGTGTCAACTTGACACAGGCTGGAGTTATCATAGGAAAAGGAGCTTCACTTGGGGAAGTGCCTTCATGAGATCCAGCTGTGGGGCATTTTCTCAATTAGTGATCAAGTGGGGGAGAGCCCCTTGTGGGTGGTACCATCTCTGGGCTGGTATTCTTGGGTTCTATAAGAGAGCAGGCTGAGCAAGCCAGTAAGTAACATCCCTCCATGGCCTCTGCATCAGCTCCTGCTTTCTGACCTGCTTGAGTTCCAGTCCTGACTTCCTTTTGGTAATGAACAGCTGTGTGGAAGTGTAAGCTCAATAAACCCTTTCCTCCTCAACTTGCTTCTTGGTCATGATGTTTGTGCAGGAATAGAAACCCTGACTAAGACAGGAGGTTTCACAAATAAAGGAACATTAGAATAAGATTTCTGATTTGGGAATAAAATTAAAGATGTGAATGTGATGATGTGGATATCAATACATATGAGACGATATCAAACGTCTAGAGAGAGAGACGTGATAGATGATAGATGATAGATGGGTAGGTAGATAGGCAGGTAGATAGAAAGAAAGAAAGGAAGGAAGGAAGGAAGGAAGGAAGGAAGGAAGGAAGGAAGATGGAATACATAATTCCATACATGTATTATCTGCCTCTGTCTCCTAAAAGGAGAAATACACAACAATCCTTCACTGTAGTGTGCACCTCTAGTACAAAGTTGACTCTAAAATCACACAATTTATGAAAAGAGACCCAGGACTAAAGATAGAGAAACAGCTCACAGGCATCTGTTATTGTGCCAGAGGTGGAAGAAATGTTCAAAGGACTCATGTTAAAAGACCAGAGGCCACCCGGAAGTACCTTCTACTGGGAAAAAAATGACGACAAATTTAGATCAATATAATGCTAATAAAAGATTATACCTATTGAAAAATTAGAAATCATAGAAAGAGATAAGTTGATAGCTGTGAGTGAAGAGGAAAGTATTGTATCATCCCATGGCCACTCCCACAGGATATTTATTGTCTTCAATGGAATAAAGAGAAACTTTTCCAAAAGGAGCCTGGGGGTGACGCCGCTTCAATCAAGTAATCTAAGAGAACATCAACAGCGGCACGTCAAGTGGAGATTGTGGGCCACCCGACATGTCTTAATATCCAAGGCTCACTCTCCAAAAGTCCCACAGAAGGTGCTGAGCTGTCGTCTAACCATTCAACACAAACATCAATATGGACAAGGACTCTACCAAATATTCTGCCTGAAACGTAATCAGTCCTAAGCCTTCAAACAAGTCACAAAATCTGAGAAAGATGAAGGAATTAGCCCAGACCAAGGGATTAAATAGACACTGCAATGTGGCCGTGCCCCTGCCTGTAGAATTAACAATATATTAAATCAGGGGAGCAGAAATGTTCAATGCATGTGTGTGTGGCAACAATCTCATACAGTAAAAGGAAAAAAATCAGTTCTGAGTTGAATTGTAACTATTTTGTATGTGTGAGATTCTGTCAAAAATGTTTTTTGAAAGTATAATTTATATAATGTGTTAGATACTTTAGTAGCTAACCAGGAGCAATGACAATCGCCTATACTGTTTGGGGGGTGGGAGGTCTCTTAGATGCCTCTGATCAACAACTCCTTGGGGGATATTCTGTATCTGGCACGAATCCTAGTGTTTGAAGATACCACACCCTTGGATGACAGGAAACGGAGAGATCAAGCTGGGACCGACCTGGAAGCCACCTGCCGCCTATCATGCCTAGTGATTCAAGGTGTTTTCTACACTACTTGGGGTCAGGGAAGAGCCAGGACTTGTTTTGGAGACATACATATCCTATGGGGCCAGTCATTGTTATAGCTTGTAATGGTCACAGCACATGGAGGAAATGGAAGAGGATATGATCTAAATACATGGTATTATGTATGAAGTTATCAAAGAATAATTGATTTAAGAAGTATTCAGTACTTTACCCATTCTCCCAAAGACTTTCAGTGGAAAACTGCTTGGCAGAAAGAGGTCACCAAGAGAACTTCAGTTTCTGAAGGAGAGAGAATCAGCTTCAGGGGTGTCCTCAATCCGGTCATTGCTCCTGGTGCTGCTGGTGCTGGTGCTGGTGCTGCTGGTGCTGCTGGTGCTGGTGCTGGTGCTGCTGGTGCTGGTGCTGGTGCTGCTGGTGCTGCTGGTGCTGGTGCTGGTGCTGCTGGTGCTGCTGGTGCTGGTGCTGCTGGTGCTGCTGGTGCTGCTGGTACTGGTGCTAGTGCTGTTGGTGCTGCAGGTGCTGGTGCTGGTGCTGCTGCTGTTGCTGGTGCTGCTGGTGCTGCTGGTGCTGCTGGTGCTGGTGGTGCTGGTGCTGCTGGTGCTGCTGGTGCTGCTGGTGCTGCTGCTGGTGGTGGTGCTGCTGGTGCTGCTGCTGCTGGTGGTGGTGGTGGTACTGCTGCTATAGCTGTAGCTGCCACTACCTCCAGCACTACCACCTCCGGAGAGCCATGCAGCTTCTGCCGTGACTAAGAGCTTTTGCATGTTCTTTTCTGTCATATCTTCCAGATAGTCTTAGACATGGAGCTCTCAATCCCTGCCACTAAAAGAGCTGTTGTCCTCCCTGCTATTTGACCATAGACACAATGGGACATCGGCTATCTAAGTCCTGCTTCCCAAGCCTCATATAAGTGACACAGCCAGGCCTAGACTGCGCCTGCTTCACTACCTCCAAGCAGTCTTTAAGTGCAGGTTTTAGTCTTCAAACGTTATTACAGGAAAGATGGTAGAATAAAAATGGGATAGGAGTGAGCTACCAAACCACCAAGTTCATCAAACAAAGCGGAGAGAGTTGGAAGGAGGAAGTAAAGAAGTCTACTTTATTGGACAGTAGTGAGCACCATAATAAAATTCAACATAGTTAGGAAAATCTGTATATATTTCATTATAATAAAGTGTAAAGGGGAATTCCTAAAATAATAATGCACCATTTATATAAGATTTAAAATGTTGTTCCAAAAATAATACTATATATTATTAAAAGAAAAAATCTAAAGCATGTATCAGAAGAATTGATTACATTGGAATGTTTTAGTTTTTGATGACTGCATAGCAGACCTCATCAAACCTAGTGGCTTTATTGCCACAGCTATTCATTTGCTTATGGTTCTGTGGCTACATTTGAGCAGGGCTCTCGTTGGTTAACTCATCTCTGGCCCAGCTGTGGGCTGTGCTCATGCATCTTTTTGGCCAGTTGGTTTTCAGCTGGGCTTGCTGGTTTCAGCGATCCCCACTCATGGGTCCAGGGCCTCAGCTTTGATGTATGAACCTCTGCCTTTCTCTAAGGTCTTTCCCACGAACTCTCCTACCCACAAGGAAGACAGAATGGCCTTGTTCACAAAGCAACATCACTCCAGGAGACTGAGAGAGGATATTGGGAAGCCCATCTCAGAAGACTAAAGGTAGGAGTCATGTAATAGCATTTGCCACATCTTGTGCAGAACAGTTATAACCAGCCTAGAGTTAAGGTATGCCAAAAAAAAACTTGATGTGAAAAGCTGCAAAGAATTTGCATCCACATTTGATGTGCCATACAAGGGTTTCACTGTATCAGTCAGTATTCCGCTACCATGACAGAATAAACCTCCAAAATAGCTTATTGAAAGAAAAGTTATTTTGGCTCTCAGTTTCAGGGTTTTGTTGAGGCAGTTCGTCACCATAGGAGAATATGATAGAACACATGTGACTGACCTTGTGACCAGGAAGGAAAAGGAGATTAGGCTGCCAACTCTGTAGCCCCATTTCAAGGGCCTGGCCTCCATATCCCAAGACTTCTGATGAGGACTTCTTTCTTAATGGTTCCACAGCCTCCCAATGGTACCACCCTGGGAACCAAGACTTCAACACAAGCGTTCAGAGTCTGAACTCTGGCAGGTATATAGCAATACTTGAGCAAGCCTAGCATCATTTCTATGGTGTGAGAATAGCCGGTAATGGTTAACGTTGCTCATCACAGTATTTCTTGTCCCTGGCCATTGTGTTTGAAACGTGGCTATTTCTTCCTTATCCTACTCAGAACCGGAGAGATGTTCAGGTTCTCACGTTTGTCAGGGAAAAAAGTTACTCGGTTATAGAATATAGTCCACAGATTTAATAAAACTTTCTGATAAAACATCAATAGTATTTGGATCTGATCTCTCTCTGAATAATATGTTCATGGCTACATAAGAGGAAACCCAGTGCTTCTGGCACACGTGTAAGGCATCTGCTCACGGCCACTCATATTCACAAACAGCAAAGTGAGTCTTTGAGCAAACTCTGCCCGTAATTATCGTTCAAGGATATATAGATAAAAGGTGGACTGAAATAGCCCCATTGGGACAGGGATTTCAGAATGGAGGCGACGGACTCAGGATGAACGGGACTGAAGATGTGACCCAGACCATCAGCTTGACAGTAGGAGCCAACCCATAGCTAGCAGTAGATCTCTGCGAAAGTGGTGTGTACCAGCCCTGTGCCAGAGAGAAGAGACCTCACAGACAGTTCCTAGGATGCTCAAGCAGTTGTGTGAGGGAGTCCCCGAGTGACGGAAATGGTTTTCTTCTTAATTTTAAAGAACTACAAGGGAACGTTGACTTCAAAGCATACTAATGCTTGCCTAGAATTATCAAGGTGACAAACCACTTTATAAATCTTCCTTGAAAGAGATCTCTGCAGAAAAAAAAGGTTGTCCTCTAGTGAAGGAAATAGGGACCTGATTCCATCAAGACTGGAGTTTTAATCAAGAGAAACCAACTCTTGATGGCTTTAGATGCTGACATTGAATTTCTCTTTTCTCAGCTTTGATACAAGTGACATTTATCAGCTCCTTAATTATGATGTGTTTATGGCATCTATATGGAGCTAATTTCAAATTACAGAGCCTCAGGACACTGAAAATATGTTTAGAATGTGTTTCATTTAAGTAAAGAATTTTGAGACTCTTCGGAGTCATGTGTTGCCCTCCACCAGTGCGAGGTGTTTGTATGTTTGCTCCTTCCCTATTATTTGACAATGGTGAGGGGGACCGTCTGCTACAGTGGAGCTAATGTACTTCTCTTCTTCCTTATACCAACACACAATGAAACCCAAATACTTGCACTTTTTATTAATATTATTAAAATACTATTTATATGCAATCAGTCACTAAATGTAAATATGATGGAATTTAACAAATGCATAAAATCGTGTGCTCACCACTACAAACATGAAGTAATACTTCCATCAAAATGTTCTCTTGTGCCCCATGCAATCATCCACCTGCTTTTTCTCCTGGCATCCTGCCGACCACTGATTGGCTTTTTATCACTACAGGTTTTTCTTTCTAGAGCTTCATATAAATGGAACTATCCAGGAAACCGTCTAGTGTGTCTGGCTTTTTCACTTAGTGTAATGCTTCCGAGATGAATGCTTTTTGTTGAGTGTCTTAGTGTCTTGATCCTTTTGTTGTTGTTGTTTTGTTCATTTATTTTTTTAAACAAAAACATTTATTCTAATTAGCTCACAAATGAAATCATCATACAGCTAGTTTGAGAAGCCATTCAAACCCTTGCCCAGTCCCAAACTCTACACATTTCAGTCAATTTCTTTATGGTGAGAATGACATTTCTGAAACAATGAAGCTTTGATTAGGATTTTACCCATCTACAATCAATTATTTTTATGCACTTATCTACCAAAAGAAAAGCATAATGGAGTTGAAACTATTAAAAATAGCTTTATTGTGCTGAGTTTTGCTTAGTGTGCTATCTCACTCCATTTTGACTGCTGAGCTATACAGTCTCGTATACCACCAGTTATATGCACACGATTTTATGCATTTGTTAAATTCCATCATATTTACATTTAGTGATTGATTGCATATAAATAGTATTTTAATAATATTTATATTATTATTTATATTATAATATTATTTAAAGGACATCTCAGTCACTCTTAGTTTTGCAGTATTCACAGAACTGCTATAAACATTTTGCATACAGGTTTTCACGTCAATGTATTCTTTTATTTCTTTATGGGGTGGGACGGTTGGTCACAAAGAAATGATATGCTTAAGTTTGCAGCAAATTACCAAACTGTTTTCCGATCTGCAGTTCCACCTGCAGCGTGTGAGAGTTGAGTTCTAGTTGCTAAGTGCGTGCATAATAGCTAGCTTTCAAGGACAACCACAAAAGGAGGCAGGGAGAGGAGCAGAGGGAGAAGATGCAGCAGAACGGGACGGTCTGGAAACAACCAGGCTGCTTTAGTTGAGACAAATTCAGAAGTCGGATCCTTGAAGGAAGAGTGGGATGGGGGTTGGAATGCTGTAAGAGGAGCAATTATCACTAAAAACAGCAGTGACTGTATGATGGCATAAAAAGCATTAAGGCTGTGAAAATGGCCTGTGGCAGAGAGAGTTGGAAGAAAAATAAACAAGGCTTCTTTTTTGTAAATAAGCCAACATCAGGAAAAACAGAATCGATGACTAAAGAGGAAAAAGTGTTGAACAGAGGCCATTTCCCCATCTCGTGCCTCCTGGTACTCAACTGCAGCATGTCCTTTTATTGCAAGATGACCTCTGCTCTTAATATTGATGAGTTATTAGTATATCTGTGTGGCATCTATCTATATGAGGAGATAGAGAGAAACAAAGTGTTCTTAAGGCGTGATAGGCACAGGAAGGATAAAGGTCTGGTCTGGTGCAGGTCCTAACCCAAGAGGTCAAGACTGAACTTTGGCATGTCCACTAATATTCCGGGTCAGATAGTATTGTTAGGCTGCACCTGTGGTATTAAGCAACCCAGGTTCAAATCCACCTCCAACCCTCAAAGCTGTATAAACCAGGGCGTACCCTAACCACTCTGCTTTCTCCTCTATACGATGAAGGCACTCCCCAGGAGTGTTGTGTCAATGATTTGTATACCATTGTACTTAGTCTTGCAGCCAGCATATAGGAGGTGCTGCATATTTCTCAGGGTGTCTGTAGCTTCATCTGGGACAGCTGGTCTACCAGCCTTGAACCATGTTGATTACATTTTTGTTCTGTGTTTAAGCTCCCTCTAGTCCTGTCCTGTACTTCTGGTAGCAGCCACCGGTTCTGCTAGCGGTGCTAATTAAGGAAGCTCATTCAGGGCTACTACATGGAGACTGCCTTGGCAAAAGAAAAGCCACTGAAATCGAGTCAAAGAGAAATTAGCTGTTTGATAAGCCTCACCTGGTGGAAATGTCACAGGTTCAGTCCCGTGGGGGCGACACAGATATTTCTACATGCAGAGGTGATACTCGGATGGTACTCAGACAAGAGCGTTTGAAAGGAATTCTAGTCTAACCCAGGGGCTCTGTTGACAGCTAGGAGAGCTGCACCAATGTGCCCTCCTCTCCACAGCAGCCAGGCTCTGGCTCAGCCCCAGAAACTGGTGAATAGATGCTCGGGAATTGTTTGTATCCTGTCCCTTTCTCTGCCTCCAGCCCTGGTGCGTATGTCCTAATTGGTCCTCTGGATCCAGTCCTCTTTGGCCTGTCAGCTCAGCTCTGTGTACACAGTCCACTTTCATCTTCCTGTTGCTTGGTGTGTTGCTCTGTTCTTCCCATTTTCTGATGTTAAAATGCAGCTTGAAGAGCTTGGACGGTCTTCATGCCATTTCTGCATCCCCGTTAGTAACTGTATTAGAAAAACAGCTGTTAATCTCAATTAGGTTTTGATTGCTAATTAGCAGCTACCTGACAGGATCAAGCAGCCCCCTTCCCACCCTGTCAGCTATTTCTCATGCAACTGGTACGTTTGGTTTCCATGAGAACCATTTAGTTAAATGCCTCCTCAGCCAACACTGAACTGTCTTCTGCAGTTTTGATAATCTCTCTCTGGTACACAGTGAGTAAGGTCCCTTGTCTCCTTCCCACCTTCTTGACTTTCTGCATTTGTATCATTCATCCCCAGTGAAAGCCATTCTGTCCCCATTTGGGACAAGGCGATCCAATGATTAGTAAGTCTATTCTTCTCAGTTGTAGAATCTACAGTTTAAACTTCATCTGTCTATGATGTGTGCTTCTGCCTGGACCCGCTTTACCTATATGGGGGAGTTGGCAAGCTATTTCATGGGGGCCAAACATGGCTGCCTGCTTTATTAAATCAACAGAGCTTTATTGGAATATAAGCCCATAGTGTCGCATGCTGTCTGAGATGTGGCTGTAACCAATTTCAGCAGCAGGATAGTCATATCTGAGACACCGTGGCTCATAAAGCCTGAAATATTTACTTTTTTTTTTATAGAAGAAGCTTACCAACTCATGACCTTCATATTTTCAGAATATGGTTTCCTGGAAAGGCACCAAAAGTGTCACTTGGGAACGTGTTGGGATTTGACAGTCCCAGACTCCACACTAGGGCTGAGGAGTCAGAAACTCAGAGGGCAGAATCATCCTGTACTATGAGTGTTTAAACATTTTTATAAAAAAATTAAATTGACAAATAAATATCACATATGTTTATTTATATCATGATTATTTGATATGTGTATGCATTGTATAATCGTCACTGTAATTAGGGTGATTAATGTTGATTGCCAATTTTGCCAAACACCAAGAGCCCCTGAGCTTGCTCACCGTATAGCTGACAGTCCATACTCTAATTTTAAGGATCCAGTTTTAAAGTCCATACTCAAATTTTAAAGATCAAGGCATACAGTATAATGATTTGACAATGCACACATGTTTTGGGGTTTTTTCTTTTTTCTTATAATTTTTTTATTTGTATTATATTCCAGTCCCAGGCCCCTCCCTCTTTTCTTCCCAACCCTGCCCTTGCAAATTTCTTTCCTTCTCAGAGTAGGGGAAGCTTCCCTTGGGTACTATCCCACCCTGGGACATCTAGATCCAGCAAGACTAAACACCTCCTCTCCCACTGCGGCCCGAGCAGGCAGTTCAAGTAGGGGAAGGTGATCTCATGGCAGGCAACAGAGTCAGAGACAGTCTCAAGGGCATACATACTTACAATAATTCTTAAAATAAAATTCACATCCTGTAGAGAGCCTTATTGGGGTGCCATGCCACTTGGCAGGAACTTAACATCGACCAATGTGAAGTTCCTCTCCTACCCTTTGAGCGGGAACTCCTGTGTTAGCCATAATACACTTCACCTATCATGGAGCCCTCAGACCAAGGTGAAGCCCATTGTTCTTCAAGGACCTGCAGCTTCCTGAGAAACACTAGCCACCTGCGGAGCAACTGAACCAGTTCTGTGGAGAAGTTTCCAGCCTTTGGGGGAAGGGTTTTCCTC
This sequence comes from Apodemus agrarius, assembly GCA_964023405.1. Lineage (NCBI taxonomy): Eukaryota > Metazoa > Chordata > Mammalia > Rodentia > Muridae > Apodemus > Apodemus agrarius. The sequence continues at coordinate 49,024,935 of OZ030020.1, read as the reverse complement.
TGCCTTTATGTTTGGAGTCCTCCATTAAACTTTGAGACCTTGAATAGCAGGTGTTGTCTTGGTCTCCATCTCTTTTCACTGCCTTCCCATACATCCCAGCTTCCCTTCCAGGTAACCCGTTGGATGTAACTGTTGGCAGTTACAACATCCATTACAACTCACATTGTACCTTAGCTCCGAATAACTTGCTAGTCATATGACTAATAGTTTGTATCCTCTGGGTTGACATTTTCAGTAATCTAGATATATATCTCACACTGAAAGTGCATGTGTATACATAGCTGTGTATGTGGTATATTCCTTTGTGTGCACATATAGGTATGGATGAAAGTGCTTGCCTATGTATATGCACATGTATGCAAGACTGACTTTGAATGTCTTCTATCACCCTCTGACTTATTTTTTGGGCAGCACCTCTCAGTAAACCTGGAACTCAATGACTGATGATGCTAGCTGGCCAGTGGATGCTTAGAATATGCTTGTCATTGCCTCTCCCCATCAGCACCCAGGGATTAAAATCCTCTACTGAGCTCAGCTTTCTGTGTAGGTCCTGGGACTCTAAACTCAGGTCCTCATGCTTGTGAAACAAACACTTTACTCACTTGAGACATCTTCCCAGTCCAGTAATCCTGATTTTAAGAGTCCTTCAAGTGATGGGATTGCCCTTCCAGTGATGGGATTACCCTTCAGGTGATGGGGGTGCAATGAGAGTAATAGAACCACTGACCTCTGCCATTGAACATGAGTGCCTTCTTTCCAAGATATATGCCAAAGATGAAAAGAGACAACCGTTGGCTTATCACTGGGTACTTGGATGGCTTCAGGAAGTAGATCAGAACCAGGGTTCTGACAACATGTTATATATCCCTAAATGATCAAACCATGAGATATCTTAGTTTTTGGTCATGGTATCTTTTGGAAGTTATATAGAAATTCACATCTCTCCATTTGAAAATCACTTAATTGTATGTTTTACCCATTTTCTGCTTGGACTACTAAATACTTTATATGAGTCTTTTGGGTCCTCTGATGGCTAACTCCTCATTAGCTCACGTTTTACAACTAGATGGGTTGTGTTACTATGGGTTTTGGAGGGCAGGTGATTTACATTCTGATGAAGTCTAGTCAATCAGGATGGTAGATGTTATATCTTTTCCATTCCCTAGGTCTTTTTCTCAGAGCGATGTTGGCTTTGGGTGTTGCCTCATCAGCAGCCTTTGTCTAAGTGTTTCCCTCTCCTCTTTCAATTGTGTTCTGTAACTTCCATCTTCTAACTCACCTCATTCAGTGATTCAGCTCAACCGCTGATATTGTATGCTAATCTTTCATATACTTTTCAAGAATTCTGCTTGTTTTATGCTAACTTGCTCTTTTGTGGGAGCAATGCACAAACCATTGGTGTTCTGCCCAGGAAAATTTTCTCTGTGCCCATGTGTTCCAGGCTCTTCCCCACTTTCTCCTCTGTAAGTTTCAGTGTATCTAGTTTTATATGGAGGTCCTTGATCCACTTGGATTTGATCTTTGTACAAGGAGATAAGAATGGGTCGATTTGCATTTTTCTATATGCTGACCACCAGTTGAACCAGCACCATATGTTAAAAATGCTGTCTTTTTTTTCCCAATGGATGGTTTTAGCTCTTTTGTCAAATATCATAGGTGTGTGGGTTCATTTCTGGGTCTTCAGTTCTATTCCATTTATCTTCCTGCCTCTCTCCACACCAATACCATACAGTTTTAATCACTACTGCTCTGTAATACAGCTTGATGTCAGGGATGGTGATTCCTACAGAAGTTCTTTTATTGTTGAGAATAGTCGCTATTCTGTTTTTTGTTTGTTTGTTTGTTTTGTTATTCCAAATGAATTTGCAAATTGTTCTTTCTAACTCTATGAAGAATTGATTTGGAATTTTGATGAGGATTGCATTGAATCTGTAGATTGCTTTCAGAAAGATGGCCATTTTTACTATATTAATCCTGCCAATCTATGAGCATGGGAGATATTTCTATTTTCTGAAATCTTCTTGGATTTCTTACTTCAGAGATCTTGTCATACAGATCTTTCACTTGCTTGGTTAGAGTCACACCAAGGTATGTAATATTATTTGTGACTATTGGGAAGGGTGTTGTTTCCCTAATTTCTGTATCAGCCTGTTTATCCTTTGACTATAGGAAGGGTACTGATTTGTTTGAGTCAATTTTATATCCAGCCACTTTACTGAAGTTGTTTATCAGCTTTAGGAGTTCTCTGATGGGATTTTTAGGGTCACATGAGTATACCATCATATTGTCTGCAAATAGTGATATTTTGACTTCTTACTTTCCAATTTGTATTCCTTTGACCTCCTTTTGTTATCTAATTGCTCTAGCTAGAACTTCAAGTACTATATTGAATAGATAGGGAGAGAGAGGGCAGCCTTGTCTAGTCCCTGATTTTAGTGGAATTGCTTCAAGTTTCTCTCCATTTACTTTGGTGTTGGCTACTGGTTGCTGTATATTGCTTTTACTTTGTTTAGGTTTGGGCCTTGAATTCCTGATCTTTCTAAGACTTTTAACATGAAGGAATGTTGAATTTTGTCAAATGTTTTTTCAGCATCTACTAAAACAACCATTTGGTTTTTTTCTTTAAGTTTTTTTTTTTTTTTTAATGTACTGGATTACATTGATGGATTTCTCTATATTGAACCATCTTTGCATTCCTGGGATGAAGCCTATTTTATCATGGTGAATGAGCATTTTGATGTGTTCTTGGATTCTGTTGGCAAGAATTTTATTATTTTTGCAACAAGGTTCATAGGGGAAAGTGATCTGAAGGTTTCTTTCTTTGTTGGGTCTTTGTGTGGATTAGGTATATGCATAATTGTGGCTTAATAGGATGAATTGGATAATGTTCCTTCTGTGAAATAGTTTAAAGAGTATTGGTATTAGGTCTTCTTTTAAGGTCTGATATAATTCTCCACTAAACCCATCTGGTCCTGGGTTTTGTTTTTGTTTTGTTTTGGTTTGGTTTGGTTTTGGTTTTGGTTTTGGTTTTGGTTTTGGTTTTGGTTTTGGTTTTGGTTTTGGTTTTGGTTTTGGTTTGTTGTTGTTGTTGTTGTTGTTTTTGTTTTGGTTGGAAGACTATTCATTGACTGCTTCTGTTTCTTTAGGAGTTACAGGACTGTTTAGGTGGTTTATCTGGTCTTGTTTTAACTTTGGCTCCTGGTGTGTGTATAGAAAATTCTCCATTTTACCCAGATTTTCCAATCTTCTTGAGTATAAGCTTTTATAGTAGGATCTGATGGTTTTTTGAATTTCCACAGTTTCTGTTGTTATGTCTCCCATTTCATTTCTGATTTTATTAATTTGAATACTGTCTCTGTGCCCTCTGGTTAGTCTGGCTAAGGGTTTATCTATCTTGTTGATTTTCTCAAAGAACCAACTCCTTGTTTTGTTGATTCTTTGTATTGTTCTTTTTGTTTCTGTTTGGTTGATTTCAACCCTGAGTTTGATTATTTCCTGCTGCCTACTCCTCTTGGGTGTATTTGTTTCTTTTTTGCTCTACAGCTTTCAGGTGGGCTGTCAAGATGCTAGTGTAAGCTCTTTCCAGTTTCTTTTTGGAGGCACTTAGAGTCATGAGTTCTCCTCTTAGCACTGCTTTCATTGTGTCTCATAAATTTTGGTATAATGTGTCTTCACTTTCATTAAATTCTGAAAAGGCTTTAATTTCTTTCTTTATTTCTTCCTTGACCAAGTTATCATTAAGTAAAACATTGTTTAGCTTCTGTGTATATGTGTTTTTTCCATTGTTTTGTTGGTATTTAAACCAGTCTTAATCTGTGGTCATCTTATAGGATGCATGAGATTATTTCAATCTTCTTGTATCTGTTGAGGCCTGTTTTGGGACCAATTATATGGTAAATTTTGGAGAAGGTATCATGAGGTGCTGAGAAGGAATATTCTTTTGCTTTAGGATGAAGTGGTCAATAAATATCTCTTAGATTCATTTGGTTCACAACTTCTGTTAGATTTAACGTGTCTCTATTTAGTTTCTGTTTCAATGATCTATTTCTTAGAGCGGGGTGTTGAAGTCTCCCACTATTATTGTGTGGAGTGTGATATGTGCTTTGAGCTTTAGTAAAGTTTCTTTTATGAATGTGGATGCCCTTGCATTTGTAGCATAGATGTTCAGAATTCAGAGTTCATCTTAGTAGATTTTTCCTTTGACTAATATGAAGTGTCCTTCTTTTTTGATAACTTTTGGTTGAAAGTCGATTTTATTCGATATTAGAATGGCTACTCCAGATTGTTTCTTGGGACCATTTGCTTGGAAAATTGTTTTCCAATGTTGTACTCTGAGGTAGTATCTGTCTTTTTTACTGAGGTGTGTCCCCTGTATGCAGGAAAATGATGGGTCCTGTTTAAGTATCCAGTCTGTTAATCTATGCCTTTTTATTAGGGAATTGAGTCCATTGATTATGGACTCATTAAGTAGCTCTTTGAGTTGGGAATCTTTGCTCTCTTCTATACCTATGATCCTTAGATTTGGTCTTCTCATTGTGTCCTAGATTTCCTGGGTGTTTTGGGTTAGGAGCTTTTTGTGTTTTGCATTTTTTTGATTGTTGTGTCAATGTTTTTTATGGTATCTTCTGCACCTGAGATTCTTCTATCTCTTGTATTCTGTTGGTGAGGCTTGCATCTATGACTACTGATCTCTTTCCTACATTTTCTAAATCCAGGGTTGTCTCCCTTTGTGGTTTCTTTATTGTTTCTATTTGCATATTTAGATCTTGAGTGTTTTTTTCATTTCCTTTACCTGTTTGATTGTGTTTTCCTATAATTCTTTAAGAGATTTTTGTGATTCCCTTTTTAGGGGCTTCTACCTCTTTTTCTGTGTTTTCCTGTATTTCTTTAAGGGAGTTATTTATGTCCTTCTTTAAGTCCTCTATCATCATTATGAAAAGTGATTTTTAGATCCAAATCTTGCTTTTCTGGTGTCATGGTGTATTCAGGACTTGCTGTGGTGGGAGAATTGGGTTCTAATGATGCCATGTTTGTTTCTGTTCTTATGTTCTTATCCTTGCCTCCAGCTATCTGAGTATCTCTTGTGCTACCTGCCCTTGATATATCTGACTGGAGCCTGTCCTTCCTGTGATCCTGGTTGTGTCAGAACTCTTCAGAGTCCAACTGTCTCTGTGGTCCTGTGATTCTGTGATCCTGTGATCCTGAAATCCTGGGTGTGTCAGAGCTCCTGAGAGTCAAGCTGCCTATGGGGCCCTAAACTCCTGTGATCCTGTGGTCCTGTGGTCCTGTGATCCTGGCCATGTTAGATTCCCTAGGAATGGAGCTTCCTCTGGGTGTTGCCGGATGGCTTTGGAGTTTGTGCCCAAGGTAAACTAGCCCAGATAGGAAGGTACCCGTGCTACTGGTAAAGTGGGGCTCCTGCTGGGATCCCATTGGTCCCAGTTTTGCCTGATGATGTTGGGATAGATGTTATGTCCACCTCTCCTCTATCCTATAATCCTGGGTGTGTTAGAGCACCTGGAAGTGGAGCTTCCTCTGGGTGTAAGGGATTGGCTGCAGAGTTCTCGCCCAAGGTAAACCTGCCCGCCTCATTTCTTTTTAGCTTTAGCTATATCCTGTCTCCACTCCAAGTTCCATATTCCTGAACTTCACCAACATTGGTACAATGATGATGCTTGCTTTGTTTGTTTTCTATCAGATTCGATTTTTTCCAAACTCCTCTTTCTCATCACTTTTATGAAGAGAGGGGGGAAAGACGGATACTTCGTCTTCACTGAGCTAAAATCTTACTTTACCATGTCTACTTGAGGATGACTTCTCCCAGTTGGCATTTACCTCTCTTATTTAAAGTGTTAAAGGTCACCAACTGCAATTTATTTTAGAGAATGGTAGTTCAACTTTGTTTTTCCAAATAGTAACCACTTGCTCCATACCATTCATTCAATAATCACACTGTTCTCACTGATTTTCAATGCCACCTTTAATTAAACACATACTCAGTTTGGGGTCGATGTCTACAATACCAAATCCATTGCATTGAACCTGCTGCATCCTTCAGCAATATGCACTGCTTCCGTAACTGAATTACATTAATCAAGAGGGAAAGGTCCCTTTCATTATTCTATACTTAATTAATATGTTCTTGATTATTTTTGCCCCATCTCTTTAAGATCCCTTTGTTGCACTCCTTCTCTTCCTCTATCTTGGGTATTTACATGAAGATTTCATGAATCTGTCAGCACTTTCAAAAGCAAAAATATTACATCAGTTTAGTCAAGGATTCTTATATATGGTTCTAACTTTTCTAATATACAGTAAGAGTCCATATACTCTTGTATTGACTGGTTTAATGTCAACTCGACACAAGCTAGAGTTATCTGAGAGGAGGGAGCTTCAGATGAGAAGATGCTTCTATAAGATCAGACTGTAAACAAGCCTGTAGAACATTTTCTTGGTGATTGATAGGGGATATGGGGAAATTGTAGTTTGTTTGGTGGCTCTCTGTGTGAGTATATAGAAACTGTGTGTTGGAGATTGGGAACTTTTATGGATTCAGTGGTATATGCACATTTATATGCAGGTATGTATACATGTTCAGGTATAACTGTGTAGGCCAGAGTTCAACACTGGATGTCTTCATCAATAACTCTCCACTATATTTTTTTGAGACAGGGACTGTCACTGTACCTGAATCTTACCAGGTCATCTGGATAGACTGACCATCAAGCTCCAGAGTTCCTCCTGTCTTACCCACATCCCAAGCACTAGGATTATAGATGTGCACTGTTGTGCTCTTATTTTTATGTAGGTACTGGAGATCTCTGCTCAGATCCACATGCTAGCTCAGCAAACACTTCACTGGCTGAGTTACCTTCCTATCCCTGCTTAATAGCTTTTGACTTAAAATCTATAACAATAAGTTTGTATTATGCTGAATTTTTATAATAAAATGAAAAATGTTTAAACACTCACAATATCAGAAATGTAGTACATATTTTAGTTTCCCATCAGTAGCTGGGAACGGTGGGGAGCAGTGAGCACACAGTTAAGTGAATACTCCACTTTTTGTGTTAGCCTTGGGTAGTGCACCATTACCCGGGTGTTATCAGAATACCTGACAATATTCTTTAACCTAGTTAATGTCCCCAAATGATCTTTTCAGTTTTCTGGATGATTGTAGAGGTGGTTCTGATGCTAAGGTCCTGTTCATCAATTGGTTCTTGATCGGTCAATAAAGAAGCCATGAGCCAATTGCTGAGTGGAAGGGATGGGTGGGACTTTCAAGTCCCAGGAGGCAAGCAGACAGATGCGAGGAGAGGAGAGGCAGAGTTTTCCAAGCTTCTGATAGAGAAAAGGTGACCAACTATATGTGATCTCAAAGAGAGTGACCACACAGGCTGCTTCTACAGGCGGATAGCTGGGGATGGTTAGTGGGACTAGATATAACTGAGCAACTAAAGGTTATGGCAGGTGGAGAGGTTCGGAGTGAAGAATATTGGTAAGGGCATACTTTTCCAAGCAGGAGATAGGTATTATCCAGCAATTAGTCAAAAGGCAAGTTGAAATTGAGCAACCTGTGGATCTGCAGATCCAATATGCTCTGGGCAGGGCCTGGTAGCACGGTCTGTTCCTGGAGCTTCGGGCAGGGGAGCTACACACAACGGACAATGTTTTACATATTGCCTTTGGTTTACAAAAGAGAATCCAAATGATAAAATCTTATCCTTGTGCTAAAATTCAGTCAGGTGGCCTATAAAGAACATGAAGATGCTACTGCAGACTTGCTTTTAAGACTTAAAACCATCTGCATGCTGCCCATACAATTCTATGTAAAATGTAGAAATAGAAGAAAGAAACACATACTTGGAAAGTTAAGTAGCTATAAGGATCCTCTTCCTGCCCCACCCCAATTAAATGGAAAAACAAAACCCCTAAACATAAAATACCACCAAATAAAATTAATTCTTCAGAACTAGGGTGCACCAAAGATAAGACATGCTGTTATTTTTGTGTCCCTAAGATGAGAAAGGAAGAATTCTACCAGATAAGCTCTATAGTCTTGTAGATGGTAAGGTTTGTCCTGCTTTCCAACTATTTGAAAATGAAGTGGAATATGTATATTTTAAAATAAAATAGAATAGATTAGGGAAAGGGCTCTTCGGGGTTTTGTCATTTATTTGTTGTTTTGTTTACTTGTTTTATTTTGTTTTGCCAGTTTGACACTAATTAGAACTCAGACTAGGGAACTTCAGTTGCCTCTTTCTGATTGAGCTATACGCTACTCTGTGGGCCATTTTCCTGATTAATGATTGATGAAGGAGGACCTAGCCCACTGTGGGCAGGGTAACCCCTGGGAAGGTCATCCTTGGTTGTCTTGCCAGACACAGGGAGTGAGCCAGTGAGCAGGATTTCTCCATGGTTCCTTCATCCAGATTCTCTCAATGATGGACTGGGATCAGGACACGTAAGCCATATACATATACATATACATATACATATACATATACATATACATATACATACATATATGCCGTCTCCTCCCCAAGTTGTCTTTGGTCAATGTTTTATCAGTAATAGAAACCAGACTAAGACAGTATGTTAGAATGTTGTGGACTGTAACTAATGGAAACATTATTCAGAAATATGTTGGCTTAGGTGGGAGTGGTGGCTTTAATCTTAGCACTCAGGAGGGTGATGCAAGAGGACCACTGAAAGTTTGAGTATATATTGGGCTCATGGTGAGTTCCAGGCTAGTTTGTGCTAAGACCTTGGCTGAAAAAAAACTGATGGGGGAAGGGTAGGAAAAGACAAGATGACAGCCAAGACAAAAGTCAGGGGGAGATTCATAAATGTTTGCTTATATCTTACACACCTGGTAGCTGAAAGAAAGGTCTGGCTTTAGGAAGAAGCTCATCTTGTAGTTCAGTATTATCATTAAGGACCACTATCCTAGCGTATGATCAGTTTCTTAGTAGATATAATGCAGAATCCAACAAGGAATGTGCTACAGAGTCCTGTGTTCACATCAAAGACAAACAGTAATATTTTTTTTAAATTGTGATAAAATTCCCTAGATATCCCTAGAAGACTCCCTATTATATTCTCAACAGTCCATCTCCAAATTGGATCACATCCCTTCCTTAGAAAAATTGCTGTTGAGACCTGCGTCTCCAGGTGCTGTCATGGCTCTCTCATCTGGTCCCCTGAAGAGGCAGGTGCTCCTCCTGCCCCAGTCCTGGCTCAGACACTGAGATCATTGTACCTCACACACTTAGAGAGTCCAAAAAGCTTTATAACTTCCAAAAGGTCTCTGGAGAAACAGAGCAAGCCTGTCATCGTGTCTACAATGGTTTAAAAGAGCAAGAGAAGGAAACTACCTTGTTTTCTTTGTCATTACTGAAGAGCAGAGCAGGAGTCCTCAGAGCAGGCAAGGGCTTAAGAGGTGTAAATCTCCTTTCAGTACCATGGAGAGAGAACTCAGCCATCTTTGATGGCTTCCAAAGAGGCAAAAAGAGAAGGCTATATCTTACAGCCAACAGCAAACATTTGAGGAAAAAAAACAGAGTGAGGGTCATGGCAAAGACACTAGCTTTCCGATCCTGGTGACCCGGGGTGTGATCTCTGAGACCCACACGCTGAAAGGACAAAAACAGACTTTTATGAATTGTGCTCTGACCTCCAAATACACATACAACTCCTCCCACATACAAGACACATTCATATTCAGATAAATAAATATAATTGGAAATTGAAAGATGTGGGGCCAGAAAGATGGCACTGACTGCTCTTGCAGAAAACCAAGGTTCAGAAAAACAGGCCACACATGATGGATCGCAATTGCTGTAATTCCAGTTTCAGGGGATCTGATGTCCTCTTCTGGCCTCTGGGGACACTTGCATGCCTATGATGTACATATACACACCTGCAGGCAAAACATCCATACACATGAAAAAAAGTCGCTAACAAAAACATTGAACAAGACTAGTTGTTATGCTTGCCAAAAGTGGTTGTTTATATTAATTAACAAAAATTAAATGCAATTTGGAGATTCTACTTATTCTTCAGGCACACTGGACATATTTCAGCATATAATAGTTGTATTTGGCGGGTATATGGAACATTTCTACCATCCCAAAAAATGCTGCTAGACCATGCTGACACAGGTTCTATGAATACCAACCAACCAGACCTCCCAGAGCTCCCAGGGACTAAGCCACCAACCAAGGGTTACACATGACTCTAGCTGCATTTGTAGCAGAAGATTGCCTTGTCAGGCTTCAGGGGGAGGAGAGGTCCTTGGACCGATGAAGGCTCGATAGATGCCCCATTGTAGGGGAATCGAGGGTGGGGGATGGGAGGGGTGGGTGGGTGGAGAAACACCCTCATAGAAGTAGGGGAAGGGAGGATGGGATAGGAGCTACCTTGGAGGGGGGAAAGAGGGAAAGGGGACAACATTTGAAATATAAATAAAGAATATATCCAATAAAAAATTTAAAAAAAGAAATTCAAATTTTAGTGCCTATAAATACAATGCCTTTGAACTTAGCCATGCTCACTCACATGTGTGTTGTGGTGTGGTCATAGCTGTATTTGCACTACAGTGGCATGAGTAGCTGGTAGGGAGACCCTGTAATCACAGAGTCTAAACTACATGCAATCTGATGTCTGAGAAAAGCCTAACTGATCTGGGCATCAGGAATAGGGTGACCCCATTCATCAGATCCACTGGTTTGTGAGGTGGCGATGGAGCACACCCTTTTCTGAATCAGCTGTGTAAGGACTTGAAGGGGTTTCTGGGATGCCACCAGCAAGGCTTACCAGACCTGGTGGGAAACACACTGATGCTTGACCTCTGTGTAGAGGTGAGTTCATAGGCTACAGCATCTCTGCTCACTAAAGATGGTATCTTGCCACAGCGCTGAAACCTGACTTAGCCACAAAACTGTTTCTCTTGTGCCATCTCAGTCATGGAAAATAAATTTTGTATTCACCTAATGCCATTGCCACCCCTTGCATAGTTTACAAAACGTCATTCCAATTCTTTGTGTCACAACCTCCACTATCACGTGCTCTTCTTCCTACTCTACCTCCCTCTTCAGCAGATCTCTGCAATGAGTTAGCCATGTTATTTCCTATGCCTTGCTTACATGCCTTCCTTTTATTTATATTTATGTGTTGCATGTATTGTGATGTATGTGTGTATATGTGTATGTGTGCATGTGTGTGTATGCCTATGTGTATATATGTGTGTACCTTCATAAGTTTATGTGTACCATCTGTGTATAGTGCCTGCAGATGTCAGAAGAAGTCATTGGATTACCTGGAACTGGAGTTCCAGGTATCTGTGAGCTCCCTAATGTGCTTGCAACAGAATCCAGGAACTCTACAAGAGCCTTAAGTACTCTTAACTGCTGAGGCATCTTTCCAGCTTCCAATTTCTTACTTTAAAGAGGTTCCTGCCTAATTAACTTTGGTTGGATAATTAAGAAACCAGTTAAGATATGGATTTTTTTAAAATTACAAATTATTGGCCTTTTAAACTATACAAATTTAATCACTACTCATTAATTGACCCCCCATTTAGAATAAAGCATATTCTAGGTTATACATGAGAACAGATTTAATGCAAGTTATTACAACATACATTTTTAAATGAACTTTGCTTTTTAGATTGCATTTGACAGTGCAATGGAGCATATTTCTACCCTTACATCCATAACCACCCCAGTTATCACCTCTCCACACACACCTGAATGGTACAGTTTTGAGAAATGAGGAAACTTATGATAATTATCATAATCATCTGGGGTCCACAAATTGCACAGGTGTTTAGTCTTAGAGTTACACATGCTCTTGGTTTAAGAAAAAAACATTGACTGCCATGTATCCACCATTATAATACTTCGAGAGTGGCTTCACTGTCCTCAAAATCCTCTGTTCTTGATTTATCTGTCCACATATCCTCTAACCTTGGGTAACCATTGATCGTTTTAGTGCCAGTGAAAATTTTATTTGTCAGTTTAGCAGAATGTAGAACCCCTCGGGAGATGGGCATCTGGACAGATCTGCAAGGGCATTAGCTTGGAGTGTGATCTTGATTTTATTCATCAAGGTGGGAAGATGCATGCATTGCAGGAACACTATTTCCCAGCTGGGACTGTGGACCGTATGAGCAAAGAAAGCTGAGTAGAAGCGTGCGTTCAGCGTTCATTGCCCTCTGCTTCCTGACTGTGGACTCAGTGGGACCCACTCCACCATGCTCCTGCTGCCTTGACTCCCGTGAATGAAGGGCTGCACCGGAACCGTGAGCCAACGCAAAGCCTTTCTCTCTTAAGCTGCCTTTGTCAAAGTATTTTATCACAGCAACAGGAAAAGCAACAAAGACACTGTCTGCATGATGTTGTCTCTCCCAGAATGACAGACAGCTGGAATCTTTTTAGATGGGCTTTCTGCCTAATAATAGGCATTTAAGCACCCTCCATGTATTTTCCTGGTTTGACAGACAGCTCATTTCTTTTAGTGCTGAAAAATATTCTATCCTGTATAGACGAGTACCACAGTGTATTTATCTGTTCACCCTTTGAAGGACATCTTTGTTGCTTCTGACTTTCAGCAATTATGAACAAAACTGCTATAAATATTCATGGGTAGGTTTTTGAATGAACATGTTTTTAATTCCTCCAGGTAGCTATCTGAGGTGGATTTTATTTTCATTCTTTCTCTCTCTCTCTCTCTCTCTCTCTCTCTCTCTCTCTCTCTCTCTCTCACTCTTTCTTCAGTCAAGGTCGTACTATGTATGCAGCACAAGCTTTCAACTTACAATGTAGCCCAGGATGGCCTTGAACTTATGATTCTCCTTGTGCCTCTCAAGAGCTTGATTTACACGCATGTGCCAACACGCATGCATAGAATATATTTTGTTTAGCTTTGTAAGTCACTACCAGTCTGCCTTTCAAAGTACCTGTGCTAGTTTTCATTTCTACCATCTGTACTATGTTGTCAATTGGTTTTGAGATTATAGTATAATTACAGCATTTCCACCCTTCCTTCCATCCCTCCAAACCCATATATCCACTTTGATCTTTTAAATTCCTGTCCTCTTTTTTTCAATAAATTGGTGTTTCATGCACACACACACACACACACACACACACACACACCTCAGTCTAAATAATCTTTAAGGATATATCTGTCTGATACATATGATAATTGACATATATTTAAATACTAGCTTCTTGTATTTCTTGTATATATTTTTTATATAGATTCCATTCCTCAGACACTTCATCCACCTTATTTTGAGACATAGCACCTTATTTTTGTCTGGAGCTCACACAGCAAGCTAGACTGGCCAGTTAGTGAGCTCCAGAGTGTCTTTTGTCTCCACTTTCCCAGTGCATTGATTACAAATTCCCACCACAACACTGGGTTTCTTCACCTGTGTTCTGAGAACTGAACTCCTATCCATGTGCTAGTAAGGCAAGCACATTACCCACCGAACCATCTCCTTAGACCCTTATTCTTAAGTTTAAAATTCTTTGTATATTTTAGGCAATCCTTTCTCGGCAAGAAGAAATGATAATATTAATGAAGTTCAGATCAACAATTATTTATTTCATCTGTTATGCCTTTGATTGTCATAGGTCATACTAGATTTCCTCTTCATTTTCTCCTAGAAGATTTCTGGTTTATGACTTGCCTTTAGGTTCTTGACTCTTTTGGGGTTTGTTGTTTGGTTTGTTTTCAGTTAATTTTTGTAAAAGGTCTGAGGTCTGTGTCTGGATAAATCCTTCCCATTTTTCCTTCCCAATATCACACTGTCTTTATTATTTTAAATTCATAGGAGATTCCAGAACCGAGTCGAACCAGCCCTCCATCTTTGTTTTTATTCACTATTACGTCAGCTATTCTAGATCTAGTATGTTCCATACCAACTTTAGATTCAGTTTATCAACAGCTACAAAGTAACTTTTGGGGAAATTTTATTGTGATTGCTTTGAATTTACAAATCAAATGGAGAAGAACTAATATCTTTGTAATACTTAATATTTCTATCAATAAACATGGAATATTGCTCAATTTATTTAGCTTTTCATTTATTTCTTCATAGTTTTACACTTTTATCATATATAAGTATATATTATACATAAATATATAATATATATTATATCACTCATTTTGTTAGGTTAAAATTTATATTTCAGTTTACTGAGTGCTAATGTAAATGATAGTATATTTCACATTTTATTTGGTTGTGGCTATAATATGTAGAAAGCATCTTAATTTTTGTATTAATTCTACATGCTGCTATAATTTATTATTTCCAGAAGCTTTGGCAATTCCTTTGGGTTTTCTGCATAATAAGCACATCATCTTTGAACAAATACAGTTTTACTTCATCTAGCCATTTAATAAACCTCTTATTTTCTCTTCTTACCTTATTGTATTAACTTGGACTTCTGATATAATATTGAAAAATAGTGGCAAGATAATAATCTTGCCTTTTCCTAATATTCATGGGAAGGCTTAAGTTTTTCAGCAATAAATATGATATGAGTTTCAAGGGGATGTTAGCCGTATAGGTATTCCCTATTAGATTAAGTATGGAGGCCCACAGAGGCCACTGTCTGGAGTTTGGATTGTGTAGTAGACCCCAAAATGTTGGAGTTGCTGTACCCACAGGATACCTGCCAAGTATAGCTTCACACAGGGAGTGGAGCCAGCCCAAAGAAGAAGAATGTGCCAGTAAATCTGGAAGGGAAAGTCCTTGGGCTTTGGATATAAGGCTACAGGACTGGAATTTGCCCTACTGGGTTTTTTCGTTATTCTCCTTTTCTTCCATTTTGGAATGTTGATGTCTATCCTATGCCATTTTTGTTGGATGTATATAGCTTGATTCTGATTTTGTAGGTGATTACAATTGAGAGTTGCCTTGAGTCTTTAAAGAGGCTTTTGGACTTTTAAATTGAATTGAATCTATGAAAGACTATGGGGACTTTTGGAGTTTCGACTAAATGTAGTTTGCATTGATATGGCTGCAGACCTATGTGGGTTAGGGATGGAATGTGATGGATTTAATAAGAACAGTCTTCTTCACAGGCTCTTATATTTGAATTCTTGGTCTCTATTTGGTGGAGCATCTGGAAAGGATTAGGAGGAGGTGTGTCTCTGGGGACGGCTTTGGAGGTTTCAAGAGCTCACAATAAACACCTTTCTTAGGTTTCTCTGCCTCCTTCTTTAGGATAAGGATGTAAACTCTCAGCAACTTCACACCATGCCTGCCTGCTGCTGTGCACTCTCCTGTGAAGATCATGGATTCTAAACCTGTGAAACTATAAGCCCCCAATAAACTCTACTATTTGTGGTTCATGGACTCTTTGGTGGAGTAGAAAGGGCACATTCAGATGTGTGCCTACTTGTGTGCCTTTTGACAAACTATGTCTTTTAAGATTTTCATCCAAGTCATGAAGTTTGTGAGCCAAGTTGTTTAGAGCAACCTTTTATTGTCCTTTTGATGTTAGTCATTTGTAATTACACCCCCTTTTTCATTTCTTTTTTTTTATTGGATATATTCTATATTTACAATTCATTTCCCTTTTTCTGGTTCCCCACCCCCAAAGGTCCCACATGCCCTTTTCTCTCCCCCTGCTCCCTCATCCACCCCTTCCTGCCTCCCTGTTCTTGTACTCCCCCACAATGATGCTTTGGTCCATTCTAGCACTCCTTTCTTCTTGTCAGACATCACTTGGTATGTGATTTATGTCTTTGGTGTTCCAAGATTCTAGGCTAATATCCACTTATCAGTGACTGCATACCATGGGCATTCTTTTGAGACTGGGTCACCTCACTTAGTATGACGTTCTCCAGCTCCATCCATTTCTCTAAGAATTTCATGAATTCATTGTTTCTAATGGCCGAATAGTACTCCATTGTGTATATATACCACATTTTTTGTATCCATTCCTCTGTCTAATTTATAACCTGACTTTTTCTTCTAGGTTAGCCTATCTAAAGGCTTATCAATTGTATTGATCTTTTCAAAGAAGCAACTTATAGTTTAATTGATTTCCTGCAGTTGATTTTCTACTTTTAATATTACCCATTTCTGAGCTAGTTTTTATTGTTCCTTTTCTATTTACTTTGTATTTAATTTTCCTTCTTAGTTTTCTAAGGTGGAAGTGTAAATGATTGATTGTTATGTATTTCTTTTAGTATGTATTGATTGCTATAAACTTCCCTGCTTTTCCTGTACTCCATAAATTTTGATAAGTTATATCCTCATTTTCATGCAGTTCAATTTTTAAAAATTTCTTGTAAATTCTTATTTGACCCATTTGTTATTGATAAGTGTGTTGATTAATCTGTACATTTGAATTTCCAGTTATCTTTCTGTTATTGATTTTGATTATGTTCAATTTTGTTGTGTTTTGAGAGTAGATATTGTATGATTTGTAGTCTTTAAGCTTTTGAAGTCATGGCTTTTGGCCCAGAATGTACTCTGCTGTCATTGGATAATGTGGTCTAAGGATGTCTGTTTTCACTAATGGTTGAGGATATTGATCATGTTTTCAAGTATTTTCTGACATTTCTATTTTTCCTCTGAAAACTAGTCATCCCATTAGCCCATGGATAACTGTGTGTGTGTGCTTATACAGCTCTTTGTATATCCTAAGTATTAATCATTTTTCTGATGCATGACTGGTTATAATCTTTTCCCTCATTTTATAGACTCTCTTTTCATTGTTCTAACAGCTTTGAAATTTCATAAAATCTCATTTGTCTATTTTTTAGATTATTTAGTGTGTTGTTGGAATTCTTAAATATTTTTCTGTTTTCATTTAGCATTTTTACTAAGCTAAACATCAAAATCTTTGAGCCATTTTGACTGATTTTTATGTAGGGTGAGAGATGTAGATCTAGTTTCATTCTTATTTGTGAAATATACTTTCCCTAGCAATACTAGTTAATGACGCTTTTATTTTCCCAATGTGTTTCAAAAGCTTTGTCAGCTATTAGGTGGCTGCAACTATATGGGCTCCATTTAGGGGTCCTCTTTTTATTCCATTGTTCTACATATTAGTTTGGGAATTAGTACCCTGCTGCTCTTGTGACTATACTCTATAATGTAATTTGAGGTGGTCTTTGTGGACAGGATTGGTCTTTCATATTTTCATAAAGATTTTAGTGGTTTGCATTTACTCTATAAATCACTTTCAGTAATGTAGCCATTTTCTCAGTCTTAATTCTGCTAGCTGACGAATGTAAGAGGTCTATCCATTTTCTGTTTTCTTTTCATTTAATTCTTCAATGTTTTAAACATTTCATTGTTAAAGTCGCTCATGTCCTTGGATGCATGAGTTCCTAGTTCTGAAGTGATTATGAATGATATTTTCCCCAGGATTTCTTTCCAATTTTTATTTTTATTTTTGACATTTGTCTATTTGAGGTACATACATGTTACACACTACAGATGTGGAGGTCAGAGGAAAAATTGAGAGAGCTAGCTCTTTTCTTCCGTGTGTGCGTTTTAGTAATCAAACATTGGGTCATCGGGCTTGAAAATAAGTGATTTTCCCGTAAGCCATCTCACCAGACCTACTGATTTCTTTTCTGGGGTAGGTTCTTTATTGGCATTCAGGAAATATACTGATATCTATACACTGAATTTTATATCCTGCTACTTTGCTAAAACCATTCTCGGGTCTAAGGATTTTCTGATGGAGTCTTCAGGGTCTTTTAAGTACAGGATCATATGGTCCGCAAACAGAGATAATTTAAGTTTTTCCTTTCATATTTGTATACCTACCTACATTCATTCATTTATCCTGTCTTTTCTTCCTTTCTTTCCTCTTCCCTACCTCTGTGCTTTCCCCTCCCTCCCTCCTCTCTTTCTTTCATCTTATTGCTCCAGCTAAGATGTTAAGCACTCTACTGGGTAAGTGGAGAGAATGACCACCTTTCTATCATTTTAGACTCTAGAGGAAATGCTGCTTACCCATTTAGTGTGACTTGGCTATGCACTTGTATCTATTACCTGTATAATGTTATGTTCTCTCTAGTTGTAGTTTCTTTAAAGTCATTATAAAGGGGTGCTGAAACTTTGCCAAAGACCTTTTTTTGTATAGATTATTACCATGCTATTTCTGTACTGCAGTGCCAAGTTATTCTTCTTGATTTATTTTTGTTTAACAGATTAAATGAAGCCAACTTGGTCATGGTACATGATCATCTTAAAGTAGACTCAAGTTCTATTTGCAAGAATGTTATTGACAACTTATGACTATATTTATCAGGGAAATTGGTCTGTAGTCTTTCTTATTTGTTGTGTCTTTATCCAGTTTGGATATCAGGGTAATGACGGCTTTGTATAATAAAATCTTCTCTTTATAAAATGTTTCTTCTCAGGGCTGGAGAGAAGGTTTCTCAGCTAAGAGCATGGCCTGCCCTTTCAGATGTCCTAGTCCAATTCCCAGCAACCACATGGTGTCTCACAACCATTTGTAACGGAATCTGATGGCCTTTTCTGGTGTGTCTGAAGATAGAGATAGTGTACTCACATATATAAAATACATAAATCTAAAAAAAAATTCTAAAAATTTGTTTCTTCTCTTTCAATTTCATGATACAGCTTGGAGAATCCTGGTTCATCTTCCAATGTTTGGTAGAATTTGACAGTGAATTCACTTGCTCCTGGGTTTTTTGTGCTGGCAGACTTCTTAGCACTATTTCAGTCTCATTGGTTGTTATGGATTTTTAAAAGTTGTTTATGTTTTCCTGACTGGATTTAGTAGGTAGTATCTACAACTTGATCTACCATCCCTAGATATTCTGGGTTTTTAGGAATATAAGTTCTCAGAAATAATCGTAATAAATATCTTTCATTGAAATAGATAATAACCTCCCTCTCTCATCTCTAATTTTATTAATTAGATTTGGTTGATTTGGCTAGGGTTTGCCCATCTTGCTTATACGACTCATTGATTTATTTTGTGTATTGTGCTTTTAGTCCACATTTCATCAGCATCTTTCCTGATTTTTATTATGTATTGCCATTTACTGTGCTTAGCTTTTTGTTGTTTTTTTAGAATCTTGAGGTGCATCATTAGATTATTTGAGATTCTTTTGATATTTTTAAAGGTAAGCTTATATGGCTTATACTTTCCTCTTAGAGCTGTTGTATCCCAAAGGCTCTTATAAGTTATGCTTTCATTTTGATTTAATTCTAGAAACAATTTAATTTCCTTTCTTATTTTTTCTGTGACCCACTGGCCTTTCAAGAGTGTCTTGTTCAGTTTTCATGTATTTGTACTCTTTGTAGCTTTTCTTACCAATGATTTCTACTTCTTTGGACTGTGATTTAATAAGATACAAAAAATTATTTCAATTCCTCTCTATTTAGTAAGGCTTAATCTGAAGCCTAGGATGTAGTCCATTCTATATTAGGTTCCTTAGGTTGCTAAAAATTGCATATTCTATTTCTGTGAGATGGAATATTCACTTTATCTATGGTTCAACTGAAATCTAAAGAATCTTTGTTAATTTTTAGTTTGGATATCATATAAAGATAAGAGTGGTATATTAAAATAATCCATGATTATTATATCAGGACATATCTGAAATGACATATATGTTCATTTGTGTTTGTCTTATGAAATTGGGAACCCTAATGCTTGATGCATATATGTTTAAATTTTTATATGTTCTGGATGTGTTGTTCCTTTTAGTAATATGCAACAGTCTTATAATCTCATCTGACTAATTTTGGTGTGAAATGTACTTTATCAGAAAGAAGAATCACATTGCTAACTTGTTTTCATTTTTTTATTTAATAGATTGCTTTCAATCATTTGATTCTCAAGTCTCTGGGTGTGTTTGTGAGGTTAGAATGATTTTGGAAGACAATGAATAGTTGGCTCTAGGTTTATTTAGTTTGTTACTCTATGTCTTTTATTGATGACTCAAATACATTTATATTTAATGTTAATATTGGGAGATATTTTTAATTACTTTTGTTAAATGCTTTTGTTTCTTTTCTCTTCAGTTGAATAACTTGTTTATTTGATCCCCCGTTACTATCAGAAGTTTGCCCATTTACTGTGTTGGATATAGAGGATTTCTTCTTACATCTCCTTTGTTCAGTCATTGCTCTAATAAATTTTATTTTTTTCTTGTGTTATAGAGGTTGAGGTCATCCTTTTCCTTCTTCTATCCATGGTATTCATATAACGATCTTCTGCAGTGCTGGCTTGATGGGCATGAACTACTTTAATTTGTGCTTGTCTTGAAATGAATTTATTAATGTTAAATGATGACTTTGCCACTTAAGCTGACAATATTCCTCACAAGAACGACTAACAGAGTTCCAGTGCCAGACAAAGGTTGGTCAGGATAGTCCAAGTGATTCCTAAACTATAGAAATTATCTCTGTAACCCTTATTGTCTTTCAGTTGTTAAGTGTGGGTCCATATTGCTGAAGACACCACACATTTAGAACACATGACTTGGATGATTGGATCTGACCTAAAAACCTCTTTTCTGTGATCCAGCTTCCATTGTTCCAGAAAATACTGTACAAGCTGACAAGGGATGGAAACGAGTAAACAGTCTACCCAGCTGTAACACCCATGAAACTATGACAATCGCCAACATGACAAGTTATGAATAAAGGTGCAAGAAGGGGCACCCACATGTGAGTGGCAAACAGCTCTCTAATTGAAGTCAGGGCTCACTCAACAGAATGGAGATCATTCTTGGAACTGGAAACCTAGCCAGCCTCCTGAGAAGTAAGGAGAAACCAATAAGCAACATTCCTATATATTTTTTGGCTTCAGTGCCTACTTTCTGGTTCCTGCCTTGCCTTCCCTCAATGACTGACTATAGCCTGTAATGTGAGATAAACCTTTTCTCCCCGAAACTGCTGTTGGCTGATAGGAGTCTTGTCATAGCAACAAAGAAGCACAGTAGGACACTGTATTTCATCATCCTGTCCTCCACCCCTGGTGGCTTTTCTTTGTTTGATCAAGTGTATCAGTGATGCTGCCCACCTCTTTTAAAAAATTATCATCCAGCCAGGCATGGTGGCGCACGCCTGTAATCCCAGCACTTGGGAGGCAGAGGCAGTAGGATTTCTGAGTTCGAGGCCAGCCTGGTCTACAGAGTGAGTTCCAGGACAGCCAGGACCACACAGAGAAACCCTGTCTCGGAAAAAAAAAAAAAAAAAAAAAAACCAAAAAAAAAATTATCATCCATTGAGTTTTTCCATTTTCAACATTTCTTTCCATTTGTATTGGTATATTTTTTAATCTCAACAACCTTCAGGCCATTTATCAAAATGCTTTTGAAATCTTCCTATGGCATTCCACCCATTTTAGTATCTTTGAATTCAGTAGCTGAAGAGTTCTTATCTTTTGGGGGAGACCTGTTGTCTCACTTTTTTCATTGTCTTGTTATCAGTGTTGTGACTTGTGAATTCTTTGGGTTGAATATCTCTTCGTTTCGTTACTTTTTTTCTTCTTGGAGGAAGGGGTCTTCTTACTGAGGGTCCCTCTCTTGAAGGCTCATTTCCCATTACCTCCATTACAAAGTCAACTGCTTTTGGAGCTGATGTCGGTGCCAACCGCTGTGCTCTGCGTCCTTCTCTGCGGTACTTTGCACGTTGTGTTGTGTGCGCTAGTATAATATTAATGTGAGGTCAGGAGGGCAAACAAGAAAGAAAGGGTATGTCTTAAAGTGATGCATTTATGTATCAGGTTGATAAGTGGTAGGCTTGTGACAGCTATTCTGGTCAGCTTGACACACCAGGGAAGAGGAAATCTTAACTAAGGAATTGCTTCCATCAGATAACCCTATGGAAATGTATTAGAGCATTTTCTATTTTACTAATTGGTGGAGAAGAGCCTAGCTCACTGTGAGTGCTGCCCATGGGCAGGTGGTTCGTGTGTTACACATTTTTTTCTCTCTGTACTCTTTCCATTTGCATATCTCTATTTGAAATATCTGTTTTCTTATTCTGACTTCTTTCTTTATAGCTCACACTGAGGCACTCTGCTTCTCCATCTTACCCACAACTCAATTTCCCTCTTTCTAAAATTGCATGTGTGTGGGGGGGGGTATGAAAGTACCACTGAGGATGGAATGGGACAGATTCTCTGGATTTGCTGGTACAGGCTGTTGTAAGCCACTGGATATAGGTGCTAGGGGCCAAATTTGACTCTGTTATAAGAATGTATATGTAAGGACTCAGTCATTTCTCCAAACTCTGCCCCCTTAACTCTTGAAGGACAATTTCACACAGAATAGTATTAAGGTGGTGGGATATATTTCTGTCATAACTTTTAATATTTTACTATTCCCCTTTTTGTGTGTATGGTTTATAAGAAATCAGTTTAAATTCTTATTTCTAGTAATGTCATTTTTTTTTCTCCCTCTGTGTTCTTTTGGGATTTTTTCACCTGTTGTATTTTCTGTGGCTCAGAAGAGATATGCCATGGACATTTTTCTTACATTTATCCTGCTTATAGTATTTTTGTATATTTATCCTCACAATGTTTTGGATATTTTCCAGATATCACTTAATATCCAATATTAATTTAGGGAAAATTCTCCATCACACTTCCAAGTATTTCTTCTGCTCCACCTTGGTTTTCTCCCCTTCCTAGTGTTTCATGGATTTGCGTTGCACCATTTAAGACTATGTTTATAGAAGTTTAAAAATTATTAGAAGTCTGCTCATTTTTGTCATGAGTTTCTACTGTAATATTTTCAAGCTCAGTGACTAAGCCATGCCTGGTTTACCCTTATATCCTCTAAAAAACATTGCTTATTTCTTCTACAATGTTTTTCCTTTCCTCTTCCCCCTTCACCTAGAATTTTATCTCTACCTAGTTTGCCCGTCTCTTCTTTCCTCATCTACTCTGTTTACTACAGCCCCCTGCATATTAATCATAGCTACTTTAAAACTCCAAGTCTGAGAGGGTCAACACCCCTAGCATATCTGAAGACAATTCTGTTTGCCTTCGCTCTTCAAGTTCTTTTTTGGTTTGTTTTGTCTTGTCATGTGTTTTTATGACTTGCATTTTTCTCTTTTGATAACTAGACACAACAGTTTCAGAGAAATCTGCTGTGAGTAGTCCTTTAGTAATGGGGTAGTAGATGTTGAAGAGACAAGTGTCCTGTCCTATGGTTTAGATATTGCTCTTTTAGTCTATAGTAGACTATGGAGTCCTAAGGTTTAGGCATTGATCTTTTAGCAAGGTTGTGCCCCTGAACTATGAACATCACAAGCACATCTCAGTCTCTCTAGCACACACCACTTAGGTATTGCTGAAAGATGCTGAGTTACATATTTCCCTTCTTTGGTCCATTGTTTGTTCTGAGGCTGAGTCTCTCAAATACTAAGCTAACCTTGAACTCTCTATGTACGCAGGGGTGACTTTGAATCTCTGATCCTCCTGCTTCCATTTTTTTATTTGATATATTCTTTATTTACATTTCAAATGATTTCCCCTTTCCTGGATCCCCCCTCCCTGAAAGTCCCATAAGCCCTCTTCCCTCCCCCTGTTCCCCCATCCAACCCTTCCCACTTCCCTGTCCTGGTATTCCCCTACATTGCTGCCCTGAGCCTTTCCAGAACCAGGGGCCACTCCTTCCTTCTTCTTGGACATCATTTGATATGTGGATTGTGTCTTGGGGATTCCAAGCTTCTAGGCTAATATCCGCTTATCAGTGAGTGCATACCATGAGTGCTCTTTTGAGACTGGGTTGCCTCACTTAGGATGATGTTCTCCAGCTCCATCCATTTGTCTAAGAATTTCATGAATTCATTGTTTCTAATGGCTGAATAGTACTCCACTGTGTATGTATACCACATTTTTTTGTATCCATTCCTCCCTTGAGGGACATCTGGGTTTCTTCCAGCTTCTGGCAATTATAAATAAGGCTGCTATGAACATAGTGGAACATCTATCCTTATTACATGCTGGGGAATCCTCTGGGTATATGCCCAGGAGTGGTATAGCAGGGTCCTCCGGAAGTGTCGTGCCCAGTTTTCAGAGGACCTGCCAAACTGATTTCCAGAGTGGTTTTACCAACTTGCAATCCCACCAACAGTGGAGGAGTGTTCTTCTTTCTCCACATCCTTGCCAACACCTGCTGTCTCCTGAGTTTTTAATATTAGCCATTCTGACTGGTGTGAGGTGAAATCTCAGGGTTGTTTTGATTTGCATTTCCCTAATGACTAATGATGTTGAACATCTCTTAAGGTACTTCTCAGCCATCCGAAGAATGCTTCCATTTTTCAAGCAGCGGCATTATAGGCGTGTGGCACCATGCCTAGTAAGGCAGTGCAAGGCTTTGTACATAGTGGGCAAGCTCAGTCCACAGGGCAAGCTCAGTCCATTGGACTTTTTAAAAATGTCAATAGTTTAGTTCTGGTTAGTTTCTCCTGAAGGGAGACGTTGGTAAGAAGAACAAAACACTATAGCATGTTTCAGAGAAGGGCCTTTTCCTCTTTCACTGCTAAACTCTGACAGGACCTTTCACTGACACTCACTATGAGGACTTTTCACTGACACTCACTATGAGAACCAGATACAGCTTTAAGAGACACAGCTCACACAGTCTTGGGTTTCTTTGGAGGATTGTTTGTTTGTTCTTGTTTGTTTTTATTGTTTCTTTGTTTTCGGAGACTAGGTTTCTCTGTGTAACTCTGGATGTTCTGAACTCACTCCATAGACCAGGCTGCCCTCTGAACTCATAGATCTGCCTGCCTCTAACTCCTCAGTGCCGGGATTAAAGGCATGTGCCGCCAGACCTGGCTTACCTGGGGTGTGTAAAGATGAAACGTGTGCACATATTTCCTTCAGTAACTTGCCATGTCCAGTTTCGATTTTCTGGTGCAGTTTCATGAAGAGGTCTGTCTGCCTGTCTGTCTCTCTGGTTTGGGGAACAATAGTTTACTTTTACTTCTCTTAGAAACTCGTATTGATCTTTCAGTGGCCTCTGCTGTTGTCTTGATGTTCACATGGAATAAAGTCTTCCAAGCTTCTCATGCACCAAACCAGAAGCCTAAAGTCCTAGAACAACATCCGCTTAAGGTGCTATGGCTGTGGCCAAGGAGTGCGAAGCATAAAGGAGCCGCACTGAGAGAAATTCTTCTCAAAATGGATCTCTTCTCTGGAGAATTTGAGATGAGTCTGGCTCTACAGTGCTTTAGCTTTCTTCTCCTCCTCCCAGTGGATTTATTTAAATGGAATTTCACACCAACTCAAATAGGCAGAGGCTGAACATGCTTTGGATTTGAAACATCGGCTCTCACTGCACACATGCTGTAATACCATACACTTATTCCTATGAGTTGTCTGTGAATGTTTGTGGATATTAAGTAAATATGAAATGGGGTAGGGTTGAGCTATCTAAAAGCAGAAGGGGATATCAAGTTAGATTAGGCTAAATTGACTCCAGTTGGGGAGAGCTGCTGGGAGATTGACAGAACGGCCTGGTAGAAACTCACGAGTGCCTCTGATTGCTAATTGGTTTGGAATAGAGCAAATTGTGGATTTTGAAATTTGTGTTGCCCCCAAAGCCATTAACCGTCGTAAAAACAAAAGCGAGAATGGGCTTTAATGAGAGCACTAATAGCTTCTGGCAGAAATGGGATCTAAAACACACACAACCCTACTGAAAGAGCCTTGTGCTAAGTGGGGTAAGAGCACCCACAGGTGCTTCCACCGGAAATGCTGACGGGCATCCCTAGGGAAGAGAGGCTGCCAAGTCCCCTGAGGAATGGGCTGTGGGGGTCAAATGGGAATGAAGAGAGAAGACAAAGGACATCAGGGGCATGATTAGGAATGTTTGGCTTTTCTTCCTGCTTCTCCTAGTTCCTGAAGCTGAAACCACATGTGAGTCACAAGCCAGGACCAGACACAGCACGGTGGCCACTTCCACAGCGCATTCCAGACATCTTGGGGCGCATCTGCCCAAAACACCATCTCCTGTAGCCAGGCTTGGCAGAGTTCCTGTAGCTGCCTCCATTTCTACATCCTCAGTCGCGACCAAGTTAAGTCTCTAGTCTCTCTAGCACCGTTGAAAGTTGAAAGGAAAAAGGTCAAGCTGGAACTGGTTCCTCCCTCTCTTACCCTAATGGATTTCATTTGGGAGAGAAGACAAGGAGAAAGGGTCTGAGACTGAGTATATCTATCAACTGAGTATAACATGCTCGTACGATCCTTACCACACATCTGAGCCACTGTTCTTTGCAGGATTTCCCGCTCTGTATATCCTTTGAAGCTCTTTGAAGACAAAGACGCCTTCTATCCTTTGCCCAGAAAAGTTCCACATGCAAAGCAGTCTTTTTCAAGTGAGGTTTTAATCACCCCAGAAGCAAGTATGCCCTGTGGTTTCCAGTATGTGGCTGGCATACACAGATTATCCATTTAAAAAAAAAAATTGAAGATCTTATTTTCCGATGCATGAAGATTATGTGTCAAGAGACCCCAGAAGAGAAGGGTTGTGCTGATAACCGTATTAAAATCATAAAAATACCATTATGCCTTTCAAGGTAGAGTCAGGTTTAGTTCATCAGAATTGGTTTGCAAGATTCCATTTGTTTTCCATGTTTAAAATAGTGTCAGGTTGACAAGTCTTTTGTTCCGACAGTATCAGAGTGGCTTCTATTCTAATCTGTGAGATACTGGAACAATACAGATAAGCTAAACGTGGTTTAATCAATTCTGACTCCTCTGATCTGACTGATATTTTCTCAAGGATTTTGATTAATCAGAAATGTATAGAATATTCATGCCTCATCTCCCAGTTATGACAGGTGCAGACTTTGTTTTCTTATGTTCAGAACGATGCCACGATTCAAAGTGTCCCTTTCATCTGACATACCACTAATTGAAGGATTTCTTTTGTGAAATAACCGAATAGCCTACTGGCTTTGTACTTTTTGAAATGGGAAATGTGGTTTAGAGGAAGCTTCTGCACAGCGTTAGAAGGCTAAACAAATTCATAGTGATATGATTCACATCCTCCTTCAATTTAAGAAAATTCTGGAGGTTTTATTGACTCGATAACGAGAACAATGGGAAAACATAAAGGACTTTGTAGCATGCGTCTAAGGACGAAAATCAGCGTGGATGGTACATTGTATGTACCTTTGTGAGGAATAGGTTTTCCTGTTCTTCATCAGGACCTATTATAACAAATCTGTGGAAATCTTACCAAGGAGAAGACTGAGATGTGTGAAAGAACCAAATGAAGATAGCCTCAAACACACATCAGATTATGATGTCAGTCTCACAGAAAAACAGAGGGACTTCTTACATCATCCAGAGACACATGAGCTGGAAGAACATGGCTATTAGCTTCATGGGAACAAGCAATGACAAATGACAACATACAACACACACACACACACACACACACACACACACACATGCATATGCACATGCAAACAGACTCAGACACCAATTAGTTAAGCCCACAGCTGTTCTTTGCCCTATTAGAGATCTCTTAGAGACGGCAGGGTTTGTTTGCAAACATATTGGAATTACAAACATTTCTCACCTAGACAGATGACACTAAACCTTGATAAGGTCTTACCTAGAGGCTGGAGAGATGGCTCAGTGCTTGCAAGTGCTCTTAACCTCTTGCAGAAAAGCCAAGTTTGGTTCCAAGAACCTAAATTGAGTACTCACAGCTACCTATAACCCCAGTTCCAGGGAATTTGATGCTTTCTTCTGGTGTCCTTAGATATCTCTCACACACAGTATGTATATATACATATACATATGCATATATAATGTGCATGCACACATGTACACATATCACACACATGCACACATACAGAATAAATACTTAAAAAAAGAATTTACCTAAAATCATTAACAAAATGGTAAAAATTAAAAGAACCCTGAGTATAGGTTATAATGTATATAATATAAAAATATAGAACTTCTTGGATTTCACACACCCATTCCTTCCCATTAACATCACCATGTGGTCTCACATACAGAAATAATGTTGGGTTTCGAGAAAGCATCCACCAAAGGCTGTGTTTTCAGGAGCTGAATGGCAGGGCTATGGGAAAGTGGGACTTGATGCCTGCCCACATCCTCTCCCAAGAAGAAAAGTCTTAAACTTATCAAAGAAGGGCAGCAAGCACTATTCCCCTCAGATGCTGTGAAAACCCATTGCAAATGAGGAAAAAGTGGGGAGTGAGGGTAGATCATAGGATCTCCAGTTAGGGATTAGCTGGGGCTACATAGTGAGATGCAGGCTACATAGTTAAGACCATCTCAATCTCTGTCTCTGTCTCTCTCTCTGTCTCTGTCTCTCTATATATATCATCTTTATCTACATCTATATATTTATTATCTATATCTATACCATGTCTCTATTTACCTACCTATCTCTATCCCTATATCATATCACATCTATCTCTCTCTATACTCATAACTTCTATATCATGTAAATCTATCATCTACATCTATATCTTTATCATTGATATATTTTAAAGTTCAAAAAAGCCAAAAATGTAAATATCCTCCCCTATAACCACAACACATCTAAAATGCTAAAATCCAAAAGGAGGGAAAGATCTAAAAACAGCTGGAAGAAAATCACATTACACATTTTCAAAACTATGAAGCACACTAGATTTATTTTGGAAAGTATAAAACAAATATTCATTAGAATAATAATAATAATTCAAAGAGTAAGAGAATGGTGCCCAAGTTCTCTCCTTGGAGAAATATCTTTAAAGGATGAAAAGTAAATATTTTTAGTAATAAGGAAAAACTATATTACTTATTGCCAGTATGTGTATCCTGTATAAAAAGTTACCAAAGGTCTTAGGCAGAAGGAATAGGGCATAACACAAAAACTTAAATTCATGCAAAACTAAGTGTTCTGGCATGGGACAATTTTTCCTTTAAATTTCTAAAATGTATTAGCGTACCTAAAAGAAAAATAATAATTGATTCTCAGAGTTAATATTGAGACCTTTTAAAAGAAAATTTAGCATCTATTCTCAATTACGAACTTGTGTTCTTCAAATACCAAAGGCAACTTGAAGGCACCTACGGCTGGCAACACTGGTGGATCTCGGACGCCTCCCCTTCCAAAACTGCAGGCGACAGGCGGCAGCCTTCTCATGGACACGCTGGACCACACGCAAAGTCCTAGTGCGCGAAATGAGCAATTAAAGGAAACGAAGAGAACACAGATTGCAAAAGACATGATGATAATCTCCACTCAGGACAACAGAACTGTCTATTCATAATCCAGAATCTCCAAGGATGCACAAGAGACCCTAGAACTAAGTCAGCTCTGCAAGGATGAAAGATACATTGTTTTGTTTTCTTTTAAAGATTTATTTATTTTATTATATGTGAGTACACTGTAGCTGTCTTCAGACACTCCAGAAGAGGGAGTCAGATCTCATTACAGATGGATGCGAGCCGCCATGTGGTTGCTGGGATTTGAACTCAGGACCTTACAGAAGAGCAGTCAGTGCTCTTAACTGCTGAGCCATCTCTCCAGCCCCCATATTATTGTTTTTAAACACCAATTCTAACTTACATAGAAGGATACAACTAAGGTTTCTATACTTGCCATGTATCTTTCATCCTTGCAGAGCTGACTTAGTTCTAGGGTCTCTTGTGCATCCTTGGAGATTCTGGATTATGAATAGACAGTTCTGTTGTCCTGCTGGAGATTATCATCATGTCTTTTGCAATCTGTGTTCTCTTCGTTTCCTTTAATTGCTCATTTCGCGCACTAGGACTTTGCGTGTGGTCCAGCGTGTCCATGAGAAGGCTGCCGCCTGTCGCCTGCAGTTTTGGAAGGGGAGGCGTCCGAGATCCACCAGTGTTGCCAGCTGTAGGTGCCTTCAAGTTGCCTTTGGTATTTGAAGAACACAAGTTCGTAATTGAGAATAGATGCTAAATTTTCTTTTAAAAGGTCTCAGTATTAACTCTGAGAATCAATTACACATACTGGCAATAAGAAATTTCAAAGCTTCCTGAGCAGTTGTAACAATAAAGAAAGGGAGTTGCTGCTAAGATGGACACGGATCAATGGAACAGAGCAAAGACATCAGAATCAGGGACCAGGGATTGAGGGGATGACTTGGGTCAGTAAAATGCTGGCCATGCAGAAATGGGGACCCAAGTTTGACACACCCCCAGAATCCATTTTAAAAGTGTCAGGAATGGTGGAACATACCTGTATTCTCATACCCTTGAAGACAGACACATGTGCATCTCTGGGGCTCACTCTATAGCCAGCCTAAGCCTAGTTGGTGCATCCCAGGTAAGGGAGAAACTCTGTCTCGTTGTTTATCCCCAATGGTGCACAATGCCTGAGTAATGACAGCTGAGATTGTCCACTGCTCTCTGTGCACACAAGCCACAGGTGCATGCATACGTGAACACACCCACCCATATCCACACATCTACATGCCAACAGAAAGATACCACCCATATATCCATCTGTGGTAACTTAAGGAGGAACAAGAGCAGGAGTCTTCTCTGTAAATAGGGCTGGTTCTGGTTCCTGTCCAAATGGAAGAGAAGGGAGAACAAGCCGTGATCCGGGCTCACCTTATAAAATTAGGAGAGAAGAAGTTTGCATTACCATGCGTGTAGTGGCTATTCTCTAGAGAACCCAGACTAATACACATGTGCTATGCCCAAATGCCAAAAAACCATTAACAAAAGAATGTAAGTGAATGTATAAGTTAAAGGACTTCATTTCTTCCAGACTGGAAAACTCCATCATCTTTGGACAAACTGGTCCAAATATATAATGGAAGAAAACTCAGCAATGATAAATAAATTATGACACAATGACACAGATGGACCACAAATGTATACTGCTGAGTGAATGCTGCAACATTTTGGGACAGTAGCTATAGCCTGCAGGACAGACCAGTCCTCTCCAAATGTTAGGAGCTGCAGAGGCCTGCGAGGGAATGGCAGCAGGAGGCAGTATTTTGCTGTCAGGAGGCTGTACTGAGTCCCTGGTATTCTTTATCTTTAATCTCATATTTTCCACACAATACTGCATTTGTCAAAACCCTTAGATCAGTGTACCACGAAGATTGGATTTTATTATCTGTAAACTTAAAATGTGCTTTGAAATAAAAAGGGTAGGATAGAACCCAACATGTTCTGGGTGACATGCCTCTTGGTGCTTCTCCGACATACCTGTGTTCCAAATCATGCAGAAAGAAGGAATGAAGAAGATGAACGGAATAGGAGGTCTCCATTAGATATGACGGACTAAGAGCATGTGCCTGAAGAGAAATAGGACCTGAGGACAGGCTGGCGGAGCAGAAATAACCCAGGAAGACTCAAATGCCAAGTATTTGGGGAACACATCTGGAAAGTAGCCAGTCTAACGTATAAAAAAGTAGATCAGGGGTAATCCCCTGGAAATTGTTCAAAGCTAAATAAATAAGTCATAGTCTCATTCATTTGGAAGCTAGACGGAGCTCGGTATAATTCAATTAAGTTACAAGCACCACCGCAAACAAACCTGCCTTTACTTGGATTCTTTGCAGAGTCTTGCAGGACTCCAGCCTAGCACCATGTCATCAGTCATCAAGTAGAGTCCCCTGACATGATTCCCCAATGCCATGAAATGTGTTTCATAAACACTTTCCACTAGCCCTCCCTAGAGCTGCTTGACATGGTTCATTTAACCCTTCCTTCATCTCTCCAATGCTTATCTTCTAGGATGAATGAAGTTTTTTTTTCCCCCATGGACAGTTTATATACAGATTCATCTCTGTACAGTTTGTCAGGTACTGGGAGAATTTTGTGCTAATGTAGAGTCAAGTTCCTAGAAATGCCAATGGGTGGGTTGTAGGTCTTCTTTTCCTGTTCTAAGAGCCTTACATCTCTTAGCTTCCTCTGTGCACCTAACTTACAGTGACTATCAAGTGCAGAACTTGGAATATGATAGTGCCCTAGCAAATACTATTTTCCATATTTTTCTCCAAATCTGTGAAGCCATGATTTGCTATTAAATTGTCACTCAAGTCACTGTGCAAAAAGGGAAGTCAAAATAGATGTAAAGCTGTAGCTTTGCTTGGGTGGCTCTCCTGTCTTCTTAGTGCCATTTTGTGTCTGACACTGGCTGATGAATGTTCCCACACTGTCCTGATTTAGTACGAGGTGCAAGTTTTCATGAACACAGATAACTCACCCCCCCTTGATCCTTAGAACACACCCTACTTTCACTCTCTGCAAAATAACCCCTAGTCTACCAGTCTCTTTGTGATTCCCATAGCTAATTTTACAAATAAAATTTTCTGAGCCATAACAAATCTTTATCAGGATAAAACATATTGTTACACCTCCTGAATTTCTCCTTCATCTATTCATAACTCTGGGGAGGGGGACCCTATAGGAATAGTTTGTTACCTTGAAGTCCAGTCATTTACTGTTTTAAGCAACATCTCTTTCCTTGTACTTTGGGATGTATGTGTGAACACACATGCAAATGCATGCTATTGTGGTTACAGTGATGTTTTATATCATGGCAGGATCTCCCCTTTCTTCTTTCTCGGGTCCCAGATGAGGCTGTGGCTCATATTCACAGCACTTCGGTGGCATAGTCTCCCTAATTCCAGGCCAGGCACTCCATCTGTATCTCAGCGATGACGAGGTTACAATGCAACTCTTACCAAACACGAGACACATCCTCGGGATCCCCAACTCCCTCCTGAGGACCCATGTCAAAGAGGTCTCTGCCCTCCCACAATACTTCCCAGACACCCAGAGGGAAGTCTGAGAATCCTGGATTCTATTATTACTGGAAATTCTCTTTTTGGAGATTTCCTGAATATATATATATTATATATATATGATTTTTACAAGTGAAAAAAATGCAGAAATCAGAACAGAAGTGCTGCCTCATTTACATGTGTCCTAAAATGAATTGAGGGAAAGCTCCTAGATATTTAACTTATTTTTATAGCTGGTCTTTTAAAGACAGGAAATTGACTTTATTGACTGTCCATCCTACTCGGCCAACCCTTCTTTTAGCTCCCATTTAGTTCACATAACCCTAATGTATGTTTTATAAGCTTCCATTTATAGATGACATTATAGACACTGCAGTTATACAATTAAGCCCCAGGCCACGGGGCAGAGGGTGGGGCTGGGACTCCTGTTCAAACTCTGTAACTTCAGAAACCTGCCATTTCCCCAATACATGCTGGTTTTATTCTGGAGAAAGTCCTTTCAGCACCACAGACACATCTCACAATTACTGTGAGGCCAGCTGCCTCCCCTCGTACAGTGAGGAAACTAGAATAGCTCATTGTTGAGTTTGCTATTCACTCTCACCTTCTGAGAGCCTTGAAGAACTTGATTAGAAGACCTGGCTCTATTTCCAAGAGCTAAGTAAAGGAGGAGCAGTAGAACAGGGAAGCCAAGGAAAAGAGAAAGGTACCCCAGAGGCAGAGATGGAAAGATGTCTCGAATCCAGAAGTTCAAAGCCAGCTTGGGCATTATAAAGACCCTAAACAGCTACCTGAATGTAGAACTTCATGGCTTCCAAGGTGCTAAGTCAATCCTGGAGTCCCTGTAGTTTTCCAGGTAATCCCAAAGAGACATCCATGGAAAACTCTGGGTTTTTATCAGTCACTTTTAAGGGAGAGAGGGAGACAGAGACGGAGACAGAGACAGAGACAGAGACAAAGTGTTTGCAGCTGTAGAAACCAGAAATTGATATCAAGCATCTTCCTATATTGCTAGATAACTTATCTGGGTCAGGGAAAGAATTGCTAGATATCTTATTTGGGGGAACAGGGTCATTTGTGTGTGTGTGTGTGTGTGTGTGTGTGTGTGTGTGTGTGTGTTTGCATGTATAAAGAATAGAAGTTGATATCAAGAGTCTTCCTCTATTGCTAGATACCTTATTTTGGGGGACAGGGCCATTCATTGTCTTCTCCCACTCCCCCCCCTCTCTCTCCAGCACTGAGGTTACAAATATATGCTACCATGACCAGCTTTTAAGTGGGTGCTGGGATTTGAACTCAGGTCTTCATGTTTACATAGCAAGCACTTTATCCACTGAGCTGTCCCCGCAAGTCTTCCATTGAGGATTCTCAGAACTTTTAGGCCTAGACTTCTGAAAGACGGGATTCTGTATCGAGAAATCGTCATCGCTGAAAAGATTTAAGTTAATATATGATATCCTCTTTGGTTTGCCCGCCTCTCAGGTCTCCTTACTATATACTGAGCAGAACAGGAATGCTGACGTATAATTGGTACCTTTGTGGGGAGGAAGGCGATCCACAGCTGCCAACGCTGCTGTGCCTGAATGGACGGCTACACTCTCAGTGCCCTCCCTCCCTCCCTTCCCCCCTCCTTCTTCCTCCTCTCTGTCCCTTCCCCCTCTTTCCTCCTTCCCTCATTCCCCTCCCTCATTCCCCTTCATCCTTCCTTCCTCCCTCCCTCCCTCCCTCCCTCCCTCCCTCCCTTCCTTCCTTCCTTCCTTCCTTCCTTCCTTCCTTTCCTCTCTTCTTCTCCTCCTTCCTTTCTCCTCCATTCTAATTTGGGGAAAGGGCACAAACTTTTGCTTTTGGAGCTCCTATGTCCTGATTTGTAGTTCATACAACATGGCATTATACTCTGAAGAATTCCTCGGGTACCATTTTACATAAACATTCTCTGTCCTTCTATGGAGTGACGTCAGTCTGAATCCTGATCCCCTGTGGGTGGAACAAGTACCTTACACAGCTTGACTGCAGTTAAGTCTTATCAGGTAAATTTCTGTGACTATTATGAGGGATGGGGCAATGTAGGATAGCTGGTAAAAACTCAAGATGGAAGATTCCTTCAATCACACTGTAAAATAGATGCATTTCTGAACATGGAGATTCATGTAATTTGACTTGATTGAACTAGAAGCTCCCAGGAAGAGCTTGATTTTTAGTCCATTACCCAGGCCACAGAGGCTTGGATGAGCTTCTATTAAGTACACGGTTCCAGGCTCAAGAAGCCTTCTCATCAACAGTGAAGGCATACTGCCACTGACAAGCAGAGGGGCTCCTCTGTCTCCCCATTGCCACAGTCTGAGCCATTAGCCAGCGGGGGTGTGGGGGTGTGGGGGGGTGTGGGGGGTGTGGGGGGGAGAGCATGCTGATGCACCGTGCCAGCACGCACAAGCTCCCAGAATGTCTGCAGGGCTACTTCCTTCAGACTGCCATTCTGGACCAGGAACACAAAAGGCTGGGAAATCTAAGATGACAAATACTACGGCATGGTACCACAGATGCAGAGTGGTAATTATTAAGCTGCTAGGAGTCTCAGTTTACCTACCTTTAAAAATGGGAGTAATAGTTACTGATCTAGTGTAGTGGGAGAAAAAAGATATTAAAAAAAAAGGTAGGCTGTTGAGATGGCTCAGCAGGTAAAGATGCTTACTGCCAAGACCTGACAGCCTAAGCTTGAGTTCTAGGACAGACAGACAGACAGACAGACAGACAGACAGACACCACACACACACACACACACACACACACACACACACACACTCACACTCACAAATATACCCTCTTCCTCTCCCTAACTCATTCCAAATGACTTTAAATACCATATGTATCTTCTATTATCAAACAATACGTTTTACTCATAAATATGTCCTGGCTGTTTCATGTCTTACTAGTCAATAAGTACAAATAAGGCCAACTTGATGCCCAAACTTTAATATCTCTATAGCTCCAGCTCCCATTTTTAGTCCTTCTCTTAAATATTTGTATTCCCTGGAGTGCTTGGCTGTGCCCAGGGATAGGCCCTGGCCTCTGCATATTTCCTGAGCAGCCACATGTCCCCGAGGCTGACAGCGCCACTGGAAGTGCTGTGGGCTGACCTTCTGCTCCTATTGTACCTGTGTGTCACAGGGCTCTGAAAAACCTGTTCTAAACATAAAGGCAACCACAGTGCCATTAACGGCCTTCAACCCCAGCAGGTTCTGTAGCTCTTACCACCCTCTGAATGAAAAGGAAGGAAAGCCTATTCCTCACGGAGCTCAGGTCGAGTCCCGGAGGAAAATTGCTCAGAGCCCAGTCTGCCCAATACTGAGTTATACGCTGATGATTCTTGCATATTTTTTTCAGTGAAGATCTGCCCACACTTCCAGAGTCGGGGATAGGATGGCCAGCCATCTCAGTTTGCTGGAACATTTGTGGCTTCAGCACCAAAAGTCCCCCATTCCCAGGAGTTTTTCCAATCACAGGCACTATGGAATGGTTTGGTCACCCCAGCAGAGGTGCTAATTCAAGTGCTGGATCCAGTAACACTCAGAATGAAGACTATGACCTCTTTCCAATGATAGCTTCCTGTTGCGAGGCCTATACTTGTTTTCTCCTTTATGGAAAAAGTATCTCAGAATTGCTCCTATCTCTGCACCTGTTCTCCACTGGGGCCATCTTCCCCGGATCTATCTCTGATTGAACAACTTCAAAAAGGGGTTTTAGGCCACACAAGCAATAGGACCAGTTCGAGCCCCAGAGTCCACCTCAAGAGGCAGACACAGCAAGCTGTGTGAGCCTACGACGCCAGTGCTAGCTTCCCAGAACCTGTTGGTCAGGTCAGCTAGTCCAGTTGAGTTGATGAGCTCCAGGTTCAATGAGAGACCCTATCTTGAAAAAGTTAAGATAGAGTGACTGAAAACGAAAATGACATTAGCCCCTGGCCTGTGCACTTATGTGTACACACACGCAAGCACATACAGAGTCAGAGATGAATGGAAGAATAAGGCTTTCAGACACTTTGTCTTCGAGGGGCTCTTCAGATCCTCGGCCAGCCTGGTGTTAACCTCCTAAACCAGGAGTACAGGAGGAGAGATATGGCCTGGTCCTGTTCACTAAACTTCAGAATCCTGTTACTTTCAGCTGAACAGTAACACGACGAGCATCCCTGTGATTGACTGTGTGGTCCCTGAATAATGACTGTGATTATTTTTTTTTTTTTGTATAAATGCCCCTAAATAGAACTGATTTTTTGATATAATGCCAGTTCCCATTCAGAAAGTCTATTCCAGTATACTCTTTGGGGCTTTAATTTTTTTTAACCAAGAAAAAAATCTATCTAAAGTAAAAGGAACTTTGCCTTGCTTCTAGGAGAACACACCAGAAAGTCCTTACCGGAGGGACAGAACAGACGGGATTGGAGGAGTGGGAGGGGCAGTTCAAAGGTTGCTAGAAAGGGCACAAAGCACCTTATGCTCAACGTGTTTTGGTTCCAATACAGCACATTCTCCTAGACTGTGCACGCCGTCCTTCCACACAGCATTTCCTGTCACATCCAGATTTCCTGCAATCCTCAGCCAAGGCATCGGCACTTGGAAGAAAACTTAGAGGCTGGGAAAATTCCACTCTGACTTTGTGCTGTACCCTAGGCATAAATACCAAGAAAGCAAGGTCCAGGTCACCACTTAGAAAAGGAAACTGTTGTCTAGTTAGTTGCAAGTGGCCTGAGATGAGCTGGGCCTTCTACGTATGAGGGAGTTCCAGAAAGAACACGGGAGACCGATGAGGTAATTATGTAACCTGCTCACCAGGCTTTCCAGCTGGCTGGACCCAGCTCCTGATGAAAAGCTGTCTTACACTTCCCAGGACTGGGAGTAGGCAAGAGCAGGGAACATGAACCATACCAAATGATCTCACTACACTCAGCATTCTCAAAGCACACTCTGGGGTGGAACACAAAGGCACGTATGCATGCAGAAGGCATGCACATTGTGATGATTAACACTGACCGCCATGTTGACAGGATTGAGAGCCGCTTGAGTGACCAACCTCTAAGAACGTCTGTGAAAGAGGTTTTTGTTGTTGTTGTTGTTGTTGCTGTTGTTGTTGTTGTTTTGGTTTTTAATTGGGTTGAGTTGGGAAGACCCACCCTACCTGGCATCACCATTCCAAGGCTGAATGGAAATGAGAGAGAGTGCTGAGAGCCAGCACTGATCCTCCCCTGCTTCCTGACTGGATGCAACACGATTAGTTACTTCACCAGCCCCTTGATGGACTGTACACCCAAACGGTAGGGCAGAAGAAAAACCCTTCCCCCCCTTAAGTTGCTTTCTTAGATATTTTGTCCCAGTAATAAGGCAAGTTACTAATGTATCACCCTCACCATTTCTCAACTTCAGGAAAAGAAAGTACGACCATTTAAGATAGAGAGATGGCCAAGTTTGCACAAGTCTTTTGTAACTATGCATATGCAATCTCCTAGCAATAGCCTGCCCTCATTGGGCAGAACAGCTAGCATACCAATGTCAATATTAAATCAGACCTACCTACTGAGCATGCTCAATAAATATCTACTTATGTAATCAATTCTCCAAACTAATAAAAAAAACAGCAGATCTAATTCCCCCAATGAGCCTATAGACACCCTAGGTCAACAGGTCTGTCTAATCATAGTCCTGTCTGACCATTTTCCAACCAGAAGGGTGAGCTTCTGGGGTCATCCGATCTGCAAGACTCCATGTAGGGAGACTCTGGCTGGGATAATGCTTTGAGGTGGCTGCCCAGCTCTCCTCTACCTCACAGAGGAAGTTTTCAGTGTGAAATTGGGTCTAGTTCCAGTGCTTCTAATTATAGGTCTTAGTTTCCTGGGACTTTAAAATTAGGAAACTGGGGTGGGGCGAGGGGAGATGGCTCCACTAGTAAAGGTTCTTGCCTCCAAGCCTGATGGTCTGGGTTTGAACCTGGAACCTACATGGTAGAAAGAGAGAATCAACTCCTACAGGCTGTTCTCTAAATTCCATATCCATGCCATTGTTTCGGCATGCCCCACTCTCCGCCCCCAAATACAAACACAATTTTAAAATTGGAAATCAGAAATTAAACTGTATTGCTTCCTAAGATCATCCCCCCTTTAATAGTATCAGCAAAGTAATTCTCACTAAATGAATAACCTATCTGGCCCAGGCAGTGCATACCTTAATCCCAGCAGTTTGAAGGCAGAGGTAGGTAGATTTCTGTAATTTGTTTTTTAGGTCAATCTGGTCTATGTAGTGAGGTTCCAGGCAAGCTAGGGTTATAATGAGAACCTGTCTAAAAGCAAACAAAACAACCATAAAAAATAAAGCTCAGTTTAAATCCAGGATTTTAATTTCTGCAGTTTACATTGTAGAAAGTCACAGGCTCAAGTTCGCTTGCATGCCATTTGTCAGCGTGGCTGATGTGGGGCCAAAGCAGAGGTCCTTGGACACATGCAAAACCATGGCTAGCCATTGTAATAGCCAAAAGAAGCATCTTCTGTGGCTTGTTTTATGGCTTCTTGAAGGACAGATTCACTCCCCTTTACCCTTTCACTCTCTCTGTACTCCCATCTTATACTTTCCTGGGCTAGCTCTTCTGTCTTTCTCTACAGTCCAGATGCTGAACTGGCCACTCCTTTCTCCAGACTCACACCAAGATCCCGCTAAAGGACCACTGGAAGCTCACACATTTGCTTACAGTAACAGTGTCGTCTGGAATCCCGGGTCAATTTCATCCCAGTCCTTGTGGAGTCAGCTTAGCATTTCTAGTTGTCTTCTTGCCTCTTAGCCATCTCGGATGACTTTATTATGTTTTCATAACAGCAATTTCTGATTAGCACCTCAAGTTCCTTGAAATTTAGTAATTATTTAATGACTGTGCTCCTCGGAGAGACATTACTTTGCTGCGTTCTTCATTTGGAGGTTTTAGTCTGGGTGGTAGTGTGCATTTGAGAACAAGTTCTCAAAGCTAATGCCCAGACAGACAATGCTCTCTGGGAGTCTGATTCTCCCACTGACAGTGCAGCCCTCGAAGGGTAACATTTTCAGACTCCCTAGTCTGCCATACACATGCCTCCTGGCCATCAAGATCATCTTTATGCTTAAGTAAATGTTAGCCGAATTGCTTTCGATTTCTGTTCAAACATTTTCCAGAACTTCTTCCTTCAACTTGTGGAAACTAATTATCCTCCCCTTGAATGAGATAAGATTAATGACTTGCTTCTAACAAACAGAAAAGGTTGAATGTGATGGGGTATGACTTGGGTTTCCTTGCGACTCTCCTCTAATCGCTCACCCCCAGGAAAGCCAGCTGTCACATTGTCAGAGCGCTTCCTTGGCTCTGCTGGGAGATGCATGTAGCCTGAAGTCCCCCCTCCCACCAGGGGCTATGTGTGTGCTATCTATATCTTCCAGTCCCAGTCAAGCCCTCAGGACACTGAAGCCTGGTGACATAAGTCTCTGAGCCAAACACCAAACAGCTTTCAAATTCCTGACCCACAGAAATCCTGAGATACTGTTTGCTATCTCAGAATACAAAATTTCAAAGTAACTTGTTACTAAGCACTAGCTTACATCCTAGAATTCTGCTTTCTTGTCATTTCTGGTTCCAGTTATTTATTGCTGGAAAAGCCATGTGCAGTGCTTTGAATGAGAATGTCCCCCATAGTCTTGGGCATTTGAACACTTCATCTCCATGTGGTGGCACTTTTGGGGGAGGTTTAGGTGGCCTTGCTGAAGGAAGTATCTATCACTCAGGAATGGGCTTTGAGATTAAAGAACTTTGAGCCACCTCCTGGTTGCTTTCTGCTTCATGACATGTTCAAGATGTGTGCTCTCAGTTTTCTGTTCCAGCCACCATGCTTCCACACCTCCCTGCCTCTTACCCTTGTAGAGCCCTGAACCAAAACAAACTTGTGTTTGATCAAAGGAACCAAAAGGTACCGAAAAAAGAAAACTTACAATTGTATACAAGAGCCGGGCATGGTGGCGCACGCCTGTAATCCCAGCACTTGGGAGGCAGAGGCAGGCGGATTTCTGAGTTCGAGGCCAGCCTGGTTGACAGAGTGAGTTCCAGGACATCCAGGACTACACAGAGAAACCCTGTCTCAATAAATAAATAAAAATAAATAAATAAATAAATAAACAATTGTATACAAAAGTTTTAGGAATTCTTTATTGAGTGTTATCTACTCATCTGGCCTGCCTTATTTCCTAAACTGAGGTCTTAATAGTTGACTTAATCTTCTTATTAAGTTTAAAGCTGATGTAGTAGACTCGTTAACCTCAAGACAGGAAGACCAAGGAGCCAGGTCCTCCCTTCGATGTCATTTTTCCAGAAAGGATGAATCTAAGACCAATCTAAGTACTCAGGCATTGACAGCTCCAATGTCTGAGCTTTTCTAACTTGAAAAGCTATTCTCCAAAGATGGAACTGAAAATACTGTTGTCTTCTAATCAAGTTGCTAATCCACTGGGGGATGGGGGTGGAGAGAAAAAGAGACAGGAAATCAGGTGGCCTATGGGTAATATGTTAGGCTATAGACCCTCATGAGTCTTGAGTGGACCTCCAATTGTGCTTTTGGAAAGGGATAGGTCCTATAGGTCCTATAGATCCTATAAATGTCTTCTTTTCTCCCCATGATAGCCCAGAAGATCCACTGTGAAGTGGAGTCTTGAGTACTATCATTCTTCACACCTTCTCTGGGAGACTTGGGTTGTCCTAACACATTGGTCAGTGTTCATTCATAGACAGCTCTATTTTTGTTACAGAGCCCCACCCCTCAGTCTTTTGGGGCCTCATCAGGCTTCCAGTCCTAAACTGATGCTCATTTTCCAGAATGGGGTAATAGAACCATCTACCCCTGCCCCCAAGAGTGCTTGCTGTGAATACCAAATTCCATTCCCAGTGATTAGTCCAAAGCACAAACTAATTAAATAATAATTACCCAGAAAGCTTAACAAATCCACTTCCATTGGTTTGGTGGCCCATACCATGTGGTAAAGAAAGGCTTTTTTTTTTTTTAATGTGTTTTCCAG
Organism: Apodemus agrarius; assembly: GCA_964023405.1. Lineage (NCBI taxonomy): Eukaryota > Metazoa > Chordata > Mammalia > Rodentia > Muridae > Apodemus > Apodemus agrarius. The sequence goes on along the minus strand of OZ030020.1, from coordinate 48,983,112 downwards.
TTTTACAGTCCATTGTAACACAAATGTAATTTCTGTGAAAGCAGTAGGGTGAGAATGTCCAAAGCATTTCCTGTGGTCTCTACCAACTCTGGGATTTACATCATTAAGAAAGCTACTTAGCGGACTGAGGGCTGCATATTTGCAGATCAGATTTTAAGAATGGAAGCCCATTTGTAACTCAGCAGTCTAAACAACCCTGTAATTTGTTGTAGGATTGCCTCAGCATTGTCTTAATTCCTTCTGCCTTCTGTCAGCCAATTACCGCACTGCTTCCAGGACTCCCTGGCCATGGCTGTAATAGCTGGGACTTCAAGGCAGGGGGAGAAGAGGCCCTTGGCTGTTCGCTCATCTCCTAGAATGTTCAAGGATTTCCGTAGCTGTGCATTAGCTATGTTTCTGTTGCTGTGATAAAATACCGTGACCAAAAGTATCTTATGGAAGAGTTTACTTGGATTTATGGTTCCAGAGTGGGAGTTGACAATGAGGAAGGCTTAGCAGTGGGTAGCCAGAGCTGACTGAGCACATCTCAATTGTAGACACAAGGCAGACAGAGTGAACTTGAAGTAGGATGAGGCTATAAACTCTCAAAGCCCACCCCCAGGGACATACTTCCTCCCACAAGGCCAGACGTCCTGAAGGGTCCATTACCTCCCCAAACAGTCCCACCAACTGGGGACCAAGTATTCATATACCTGAGCCTGCAGGGAACATTCCTTATTCAAACTGTAAGACCCGAAAGAAAAATGGGGGTACCCCAGCACCCCACGCCTCGGAAACCAGCACCCCAATCACTCACGAGAAACCATCTTGATGCAAATTGCAGGAGGTTTTAATTCCAGAGCCCTGGGGCCACGGCCCTCTCCCACGCAGGGTAGAGAACAGTGAACACTGGGGACAGAAACACGACTGCTTATATAGATTTACAGCAAAGCCCGCCTATACAAGCCACTCCATAGCTTCTAAGCCAATCAGTTCAATCCATCCGAACCCGTGCTCTCTGAGAACAAATCAGCCTCCCACAGAGGCCGGATGGGACCTGGTTAAGTCATTTCCGCTTACGTGGCCGCCATGCACAGGGTCGCGCCCACCCTCCCCCCACTGGCAGTAGGTGTTGGGGACCTAAGCGCCCCCAGGCAGGAACTCCGCAGCCCCCGCGGTGATTCTGCCAGCCCTCAGCCACACTTGTCCTTGCCATAGCTGCTCTGCGGAGGCAAGCCGGGAAAAGGTGCGAGGGACACTCCCAGAGGTTCTCGGCTGGATCCTGGAGGCGGGTGTGATATGTGCACACTTCCAGGCCAACAAAGAGTGGACTGAACCTCTGCTCCTTTGGGGTCACGGGGGATTCCTAGCTTGCAACCTTATCCTTTCAAAACTAGCACATTCTACTCCTTGGTCCCCAACGACTCATGGTCATGTGGCAATGCAAAATGTCTTTATCCAACCTTTAAAATTCCCCCACTGTCTTTAATAGTCTCAACACTGTTTGGAGATTTTTCTCCATCAGAGAAATTATCCCATTACTTTGAAATATAGTCTTAGGCAAGTTCTTAGAACAAAGAAAGAAGGAGGCAAAATTCTTTGCCAAAGTATCACAGGACTGATCTCTAGCCCAGTTGCTGTTAAAGTCCTTGCTTCCTTCTGAAACCTCAGGAGGTGAGCCATCACAGTGCATATGTATTACTCTCAGTATTACTATCTTTTAGGCTCCTATAGAATGGCTTTAAGCTTTACTTGTACCATTAAAACTGCTTTTCTATTTGGATGG